>OY992878.1:62941400-63453900 GCA_963921405.1 Cepaea hortensis | reverse complement strand
TACACAAACATATGGAACAGCATGTTAGATGACATGCGTACGCTCAACTCTCTCTCTCTCTCTCTCTCTCTCTCTCTCTCTCTCTCTCTCTCTCTCTCTCCTTCCTCTCTCACACACATGTACATACACACACCCACACACAACATACACACGCAAATACACACATATACCCACGCACATACATACACCTACACACATCCATATACTTACGCACACGTACTCACATAACACCCGAATATACACTCCCTCGCATACACTGCATGCATGCACACTTACACACACAAAGATATACAATACATACACGAGCACACACACACACTCATCCATACATACATATACACACGCACATGCATATAAACGCATATAAACACATGAACGCACACCTTAACACACGTACAGAAATACACACAGAGGCACACACAGATACACACATGTACACACACACATATACACCCATTCACACATCCAGACATGCACACACATACATCACACTTTTACATGCACTCTCTCATTCACCCACGCTCTCTCTTTTACACACTCACTCACTCTCACACTCACTCATTCGCGCACATACCCGCATACCCACAAATTCACTCTCACTATAAGTAGACAGATAGATAAACAGAACGACAGGCTTGCAGGTTTTTAGGTTTGCTTACATACATATCGAAAGTGAGACATATTAGTGAGTTCGCTCCTTTTAACACATTAAAAACGATATTGCTAATACGGTAAATAACCACAGTTCAGAAGAAATATTGTTATATTCTATAGTACCTTATCGTTAACTGATTGCCCATAAAAATAATAACTATTATGGAGAGATGTAGTGTCAACAGCACTGAGGAGATTTTCAGCAAGACAAACTCTGAGCAAGTTCAGAGAACGAAGATAAATAACCATCTAAGAGATTAAGGCAACGAGCGAACCGATTGATTGGCGAACATGGCAATGATAGCGGTTGGAAGAGCAACGGATTGGGCATTCAGTATTACTGCCAAAAGAGACGCTGGACGTACGGGTGATTTTAAGGAAACTTGAGAATGTGCTTCCTTGTCCAGAGTCGGGGATATGGCAGTGAAGCGGGGAACTGCTAGAAATTAACATTTTGTCAGGAGCGCCAAATATTTTATTAGTTAGTTAGTTGCTATACCTCATATACCTCATGAGTTATGTAATTCTGTATTTATTGCAATCCCAAAGAAATCAGGAGCCTTGGAATGTGATCAACATCGAACAATTAGTATAATGAGTCACATCACGAAGATTTTGCTAAGAATTATCATGCAAAGAGTTAGGAGGAAAATACAACCTGAAATAGGAGAAGAACAATGTGGGTTTGTAGTAGGCAAGGGTACAGTAAATGCTGTGTATATACTGAGAACCGTAATCGAACGTTCTATAGAAGTAAACAAAGATCTACACCTTTGCTTTATTGACTACACAAAGGCTTTTGATAAAGTGAGACATGTCAACATGATAAGGATGCTTGAAGATCTACAAATTGATGGGAAAGACCTTAGACTTGTAAAAAACATATATTGGAAACAACAAGCTGCCATAAGAGTTGATAATGAAGTAAGCCAATATCAGCCTATTAAGAGAGGTATGAGACAGGGATGTGTAATGTCTCCAGATCTGTTTTCCCTGTACAGTGAAAATATTTTCAGAAATATTGAAAATATGGAAGGAATCAACATTGGGGGACGATGCATCAATAACATTAGATATGCAGATGATACAGTCTTGATTGCAGACAATGAACACGACCTGCAAAATTTAGTAGATGCGATTGTTACACACAGTGAACAACAAGGGTTAGAATTAAATTGTAAAAAGACACAGATTATGGTCGTCACTAGGAAGAACGAAATACCACAGTGTAATATACAAGTAAATGGGAATATTCTTCAACAAGTGAATAGGTACAATTATCTCGGAACAGTAATAACATCTGATGGGAGATGCCTTGAAGAGATTAGAACAAGGATCGCCATGGCAAAAGTAGCCTTTAGCAAGATGAAAAACATACTGACCAATAAAAAGATGTCAATTGAAACGAGAAAAAGAGTGTTGAGATGCTACATAGAACCTGTACTTTTATATGGATGTGAAGCTTGGACAATGAGCAGCCAGGCTGAAAAACATCTGATGGCTGTAGAAATGTGGTTTCTGAGGAAAATGCAAAGAATACCATGGACAGCCAGAAAGACCAATGAACAAGTCCTTCAAGAAACAAATGAAGATCGTAAACTGATCAGAGACATTAGACGTAGACAGTCACAATTTTTTGGGCATGTTATGAGAAGAAATGATTTGGAGAACTTGGTGACAACTGGTAAGATCGAGGGGAACAGACCAAGGGGAAGACCTAGAAACAAGTATCTGGATGGCTTGGCCTTGTGGCATGGTCGAGACAGAAACACGGAACTGATCCACGACTCTGTTGATCGAGTGAGATGGCAGAACATGACCGCCCACGCTTACCGGCATGGCACATGATGGATGGATGGAGTTAGTTGCTTATCTTTTTACAGGACATCGCAGTCAACCCCATCATTTTTTAGCTGTTCGTGAATTCTTAGCAAGTTTACGTTCAATAGTTTGCCATTGATTTCTGAACGACCGGCACTAATACCATTTCATCCAAACCACCACACGGCGGTTTGCTGCCAAATCGCCCGCAGCTGTGCTTCGAACAAGATGAAGAGATAAAGAAAGCCTGTTGTCCAATGACAAAAGAAGTGCACCACTGAAAACCTTGACTGGAGAAATCATCACTGATAAGAGACAGCAGATGGATAGATGGGTAGAGCACTATATGGAGCTTTATTCAAGTCAGACCAAATTAGCGGACGGTGACCTCAACGCCATAGAGGCCCTGCCAACTCTTGACCACCTGGACACGGTTACCACCATTACAGAAGTTAAGTGTGCTATAAATGAACTTGAATCTGGCAAGGCTCCAGGTAAGGATGGGATTCCAATAGAAGTTATCAGGAGTGGGCAAAACACACTCACTCTACAGATCTACCAGCTAATAGAGCTATGCTAGCGAGAAGGACAAGTCCCACAGGATTTCAAAGACTCAAGCATCATAACATTGTACAAAAAACCAAAACTCTAAAAGCGCAAAATGGCAATGTTTCATGAAGGAGATTGGAGGTGATAAAACACTGCAAAAATTCTGGAAGCTGCACAGGCAAATACAAAAAAAATAGATCGGCCTATGACAGTGGGAACAATTTATAGAGATGATGGTGTGCGCGTGACAACAGACAAAGAGAAAGGGGAGGCGTTTCTCCAGATATGTTTAGAGCAGACAAATAATAATGATGCGGACACCAGGGATGCAGTTAGAGAGGAGTTATCTGGCACCATGAAAAATATGCATTATGAAGACATCATACGGGTTGAAGATGTTAAACATATTTTGAAAACGGCAAAAGACACAGCACCAGGGCCTGATGGGGTTAGGTATGGCCACATGAAAGCTTTGAGCGATGCAGACCTGAAGGAGATGACCGACTGCTTTAACCAGAGCATTAAGACAGCATTAGTACCACAAGACTCGCTGCACAGCTATTTCATCCATCTCCCAAAACCATTCAAGGATCATTCAAAGCTTAGCGGCTTTAGGATCATCACCCTTCAAAATACACTTGGGAAGGTTCTAGAGAAGATAGTCGCTGTCAAGGTGCAAGCGTGTTTGGAAAGGGGGAAGCTTCTTCCAAGTGGTCTGGGGAGCTACAGGCCAGGAAAAGATACCTGGTCATATGCAGCCACTTTTGCCTTTGATGTTTATGAGGGGTTCCAGAGTAGACAGGAAACCATGGCGGCAGTGCTTGATCTCGAGGATGCATACAATAGAGTTAGATATGATATTTTGATGATCGCACTGAAGGAGAAGGGGGTCAATCCCTGGTTGGTGAACTGGATAGCAGCCGTCCTGTATTCTCGTCGGGTTGCTCTCCGTCTGGGTGCATGGACATCAGAGCCACACATGTTAACCCCGGGACTGCCACAGGGACCTGCAATCTCACCTGTGACCTTTAACGTGTATACGAGCAAGATCGCAAACCTAGAAGCACCAGGGGTTGGAAGGATACTAACATTTGCAGATGATATTCTTGCATATAGGCAGGAGAGAGATAGGGTACAAACAGCCCAGGAGCTATAGGCGACAGTAGACAAAGTGATTGACTGGGAATCACATTTGACAGGAGCCTGTCCATCAAGGACCATGTGGAGACGGTTGTGACAAGATCTCAAAAGGGACTCAATGCACTTAAAACTATGGCTGCAATGGACACAGAGCAGAGAATGCTTTTCACATTATACCAGCACTTGGTCCTCTCAGTGATTGATTATGGACTAGGACTGCTCACTGTCTCAAAGAATCAGCTGGTGAAGTTAGAGCGCATACAGAACGAAGCTATTCGGGTCATTCTGGGATGCACCAGAGACACCGCAGTAGTGTGTATGCGTTACATCCTTGGTTTGCCGACTGTTGCAGGTAGGTTCAAGGTGATGCAGGCGAAGGCATACCTCAGAGTAGCTGCAGACACAGATCACCCTTTTCATGAGGCGCTGGACGCAGTTAAGGGTCAGCAACTAATAAGAGGGAAATCATGGATGGCTCAGACGGAGGATACGATCAGACACGTGTGCATCTTGGGGAACATTAGGCGAGTAGAGGAGTGGGTCAGAGTGCCAGCGGAGCAGTCAGACTTGTGCAGAGTTATAATCACATTGAGCCGGGAGTGCAGGGAGTGGCCAGCAGGGGCCACGGAAATGGAAATCCAGCAATTAATTTAGGATAATGCTCGCTCGGGTGATGTGATTGTCTACACAGATGGTTCGGTGTCGAGAGGTAGGAGAAGTGCCTGGGGGTTCATAGCAAAAGCTAATGACCGACGTTTGGTGCAGGAGAGCCTGGCATATGATAGCACACCATCTAGCTTAAGAATGGAGGTGCAGCCTTCCGCTAGATCGAGAATACGATACACACACACATCGTGATTGTAACTGACTCAGAAGGTGAGGACAGGTATGCTTCGTGCAGAGTGGCTTGCTTCGCTTCGGAGGTCACGGGTGGCAAGTATCGCCTGGATCTTTTCTCCGGGGCATACCGGTGTGCTGGGGAATGAACAGGCGGACAGATTGGCTGGCTCTGCAAAACTTGGTGGAATGTTAATGCATGACAAGACAGACGTGGTTGCGGCCTTATGGGAGCATGTGTGCACCTCGGGGGAGCAGATGGATCATCATGGTCTGGCAAGAATGAGGCAGCGAGGGGTGACGAGGGGATCTGGCCGATGCTCGACGCTCAGAGGAAAGGCAAGACGGACATATAATCAGATTGCTACTGATATTAATGGTGTTGGAACTCTTTGCTGGCTGCTGAGGATGGGGACGGAGCGCCTATGGGAATGCCCTGAATGCTGTGATGTCGGTTCCTAGATCAATCAATCAATCAAACATTGTACAAGAGCAGGTGCAATCAGAACGACTGTACCAACTATAGGGGTATCTCACTTCTGTGTATTGTTGGGAAAGTATTTTCCAGAATTGTTCTGCGTAGACTTCAAATCCTGGGAGATCAAGTCAACCCCGAATCACAGTGTCGATTCCGACAGAACCGGTCTACCATTGATATGATATTCTCATTGCGTCAAATGAAAGAAAAGTGCCGTGAACAGAATCTGCCACTGTTTATTGCCTTCATCGATCTCACAAAGGCATTTGATTTGGTCATTTGTGAGGGTCTATTCAAGACACTAAAAAATGTTGGCTGCCCACCAACTCTTCTGTCCATTGTGGAATCGTTCCACACAAGCATAAAGGGTATAATCAAGTTTGATGATGCAACTTCTGAAGGGTTTCAAATCAAGAGTGGAGTTAAGCAAGGCTGTGTACTAGCTCCCACTCTCTTTGGAATATACTTTACACTTCTACTGAAATATGCCTTTCGTGATCAGTATGGTGGTATATACAATCACTAACACTCAGACGGCGGTCTTTACAATGCTCAGAGATTGAAGGTTAAGACCAAAATTAGGAGGGTACTGATCAGAGAGTTGCTTTTTGCAGATGATGCTGCAATTACGACCCACTCTGAGGAAGAATTACAACGTCTACTATCTGCATTGTCCAATGCTTGTTCTGAAATTGGTTTAACAATTAGCAAAAAGAAGACACAGATTATGTCACAAGATGCTCATGGGGTACCATCAATCTTTATTGACGACGCCGAACTAGAGATGGTAGACCATTGTACATATCTAGGATCAGTGGTAAATAGCAAATTATCCCTAGATCAGGAAATCAACATCCGGTTTGGTAAGGCAACAACAACAATGAACAGGTTTAGAAAAAGAGTCTGAGAGAAAAGGAAGCTTACTGCCAAAACAAAAGACCTTGTCTATTAAGCCTATGTCCTTAGTACTCTTCTTTATGGCAGTGAAGCCTGGACAACTTACTCACACCAAGAGAAACGTTTAAACAGCTTTCATATTGGTATCTGCGAAGAATACTTGGTAGTAAATGGCAAGACAAACTCACAAATACTGAAGTATTGGAAAGATCAGGTTGTGTGACGGTATACTCCATGCTCAGTCTCCGTAGACTTAGATGGATAGGACATGTTAGGAGGATGGATGACGGTAGAAAACCAAAGGACATATTTTTTTTGGGGTGAATTACAGGTGGGTAAGAGATCTCATGGTCGGCCTCTACTACGATACAAAGATGTGTGTAAGAGGGACATGATTGATACAGGCATTGATAATGAACATTGGGAGCAAGTCGCCGCTGAACGTGTTGCGTTGAGGGCAAACATCAGAAATGGAATAAAGACAAAGGAGAAAATTATTGCTGATAAGTCACACACCGAGCGTGTAAGATGCAAGATGGTGCATGATGGTGAAAATGACCATGTGTTCACATGCATCCACTGTGGACGAACATTTACAGCGCGAATTGGCCTTATCAGTCACATTCGCTACCGCCATGGGTTGTAGTTATTATGCCTTTTTGAAGCACAAACTATCGTCTGTCAAGACAGCAAGTTGCCAATGTAATGCGGAATTACGAACTGCGCCCGTAACACCTTCGCCGCAGGGCCGATTTTTATTAACCAGCACAGAACTGGCACCATCAGTCGACATACCCTGACGTAGATGTTAAATGGGGAGTCTGATCATCTATGGACTCGTCCAGAGTGCGATGACGATGATCCGCACTAATCACTAACCATTTAAGAGTTAGCTATTGTAACACGCATCTGGGTCATACAAGTGTGTGTTATCATTAGTTACATAACAGGAAACGACAACTCTTGTACACATATTGATTTATGCTGGCGATTATATAAGCGGAAATACTCCAGTAAACAGTTTTACAATGTTTTTGTTCGTGAAGATTAAATCAGACCAGTTGTTTGACAAAATGTAAACACTTCACTGCGCTGACAACAAGTATGAAATACAAGTGATAATCAATAAGTTTTCCCATTTTGGCAGTAAACACAAACATTTAGATGTTTTCAGGCAAATCAAAATGGAAGCTATACTTTTATCTCTTGCGGTGCCCATATAACATGTTTTTGTTTAGAATTTTAGCAACAACAACAAGCAACAATAAAAGTTGTGTACAACGGTGCAGTATTGTTTTAGCATTCAATCGCAGATGAATCTTTCACGTCATTCCCTTGTATTCATTTAGAAACATTTGAAAGTCCGAAACTATAGCCGCAATATATATGGGGTTTCTCATAGGTCTTTAACCTGACCATGAAGGAAAAGTCGGACAAAATTGAAATTTGGCACATATATAGCTCATTCAATTTGTAATGGACATGCGAATTATGAATTTCCCTCCTCAACTCGCTTTCACGATTTGGTGCATGGCACAACACACTCTGTTGACCAAATCTGCACATCCAACGGTTTGTCAGAACAATGGAGAAATCAGATGCCAGGACTGTGATAAAATTATTGATGTTACTGGCACTACAGAATACACAGGGAAATGGAGCCAGTGTTTGAGGAAGTCTGTCCTTCGTATGCGTCTGTAAAAAATTGGTGTTTGCAATTTAAGTGTGGCCGTTCCCAAGTTGCTGATCCGCCAAGATCAGGACGACCGTCCTCAGAGTGCAATGATGCAAATGCTGCGAAAGTGAAGAAAATCATAGGCCAGGATAGGAAAATGACAATTGCAGAGATATCGGGTTCAGCAAAACTGAGTAAGAGTACAGTTTTTAGAATTTTACACAACAGACTGAACATGAGAAAGGTGTGTACCCGCTGGGTCCCGCGCCTGCTGACATGTGAACAGAGACAAACACGGGTTGATTGCTGTGGTCAGTTGCTCAACATGTGGCGGTCGAAAAAACATGTTGACGACCATGGTGACGGTAGATTAGACTTGGATTCACCATTACGACCCAGAATCAAAAATTGCCAGCATGCAGTGGAAAATCCCGGGCTCGCCCAACACATGTCAAGCCAAGAGCACAAAAATCTGCAAGAAAAGTGATGCTGACCGTTTTGGGGACATCAAAGGTGTCATATTGAAAGATTACATGCTTCTTGGCAACACGGTTAATGGGCAGTACTATGCAGATCCCCTTATCAAACTAAGAAAGGCCTGAAAACGAGGGATAGCGCGTTCGCAAATTCTGCCTTTGCTTCAAAACAACGCGCCCTCCCTTAAAGCACGGCTTGTGCTGCAAACTGCCAACGATTTGAATATTGGAATTCTTCTACACCCACCATATTCTTCAGATTTGGTTCCATCAGACTTTTGTCTTTTTCCCAAATCTTAAAAAACAGCTGAAAGGAAATCGTTTTGACAGTGACGAAGATGTCATACTGGCTTGTGATAACTGGTTTAGTTCGAAAAATAGGTTGTTCTATTCCAAAGGTCTTTTCAAGGTCACGCAGAGATGGCAGAAATGCATACATTCAGGTGGTGGCTACATTTAGAAGGAATAAGCACTGTGCCAAATTTTAATTTTCTCCGCCTAATCCTTCATGGTCAGGCTAAAGACTTAAGAGAAGCCCATTGTGTGTGTGTGCGTGTGTGTGTGTGGGTATATATATATATATATATATATATATATATATATATATATATATATATATATATATATATATATATATATATATATATATACTAGCTGACCCTGCCCGGCTTCGCCCAGACCCTGGTGGGGATATATATATATATATATATATATATATATATATATATATATATATATATATGCATATCCCTAGCAGGACGTTGCAGTCAACATCAGCATTGTTCAGCTGTTGTTGATTCACTAGGCAAGATTACGCTCAGTAGTTTGCCATTGCTTTCTGAGCGGCTGGCTCACATACCCCATATGTTACCAACGCGGCGAGAACCACTACCAATTCTCGCGCAGGTTACGTTACTCACGAGAATATACGGGATTACGGTGAAAGAAGTTAACCCACCCTTTGGCCAGGGCGACAGGCTTTATTTATATATATATATATATATATATATATATATATATATATACATATATATATATATATATACACACACTAGCTGACCCGGCCCGGCTTCGCCCAGGCCCTCGCGGGGATCTATCTATCTATCTATCTATCTATCTATCTATCTATCTATCCATCCATCCATCCATCCATCTATCTATCTATCTATCTACCTATCTATCTATCTATCTATCTATCTATCTATCTATCTATCTATCTATCTATCTATCTATCTATCTATCTGTCTGTCTGCTTGTTTGTCTGTCTGTCTGACCCGGCCCGGCTTCGCCCAGCTCCTGGTGGGGAGCATCTCATTTAATTCATATAAGTAGTCATATAAGCTCCCGTTCCCGACTATCTGTCTGTCTGACCCGGCCCGGCTTCGCCCAGTCCATGGTGGGGAGCATCTAATTTAATTCATATAAGTAGTCATATAAGTTACCGTTCCCGACTGTCTGTCTGTCTGTCTGTCTGTCTGTCGACCCGGCTCTCTGTCTGTCTGTCTGTCTGACCCGGCCCGGCTTCACTCAGTCCCTGGTGGGGAGCATCTAATTTAATTCATATAAGTAGTCATATAAGTTCCCGTTCCCGACTGTCTGTCTGTCTGTCGACCCGGCTGTCTGTCTGTCTATCTATCTGTCTATCTATCTGTCTGTCTGCCTGCCTGCCCGTCCGTCTCTCACTCCGTCTATCCCACCCTCTCTATCTATTGGGTCAGATCTATCTATCTATGTATCTATTTATTTATATAGCTATCTATAGCCGACTAGAACGGGCTTGGTAGAATCAGCGGGGAAAGAAGACCCTGTTGAGCTTGACTCTAGTCCGACTTTGTGAAGACACATGAAGGGTGTAGCATAGGTGGGAGCGCAAGCGCAATTGAAATATCACTACTTTTATCGTTTCTTTACTTATTCAGTCTCTCGGTAGAGATTTGTTCGCAGCAGACGAGCAAATCTCCGGCGGGCCTATTCTCGCTGGTCGCGAGATCCGCACAGTGGAAGTATGGGAGATTTGCTTGCAAATAGACAGGCAATATCTCCTGCGGTAGCTATGGCGGACCTATTCCCGCTGGTCGCGGGGACCGCTATAAGTCAGGTGGGGAGTCTGACGATAGTGCACGCTTTACACAGGTCCGGACACTTGTGATTGACAGATGTGCGCGCCCTCATGGTCCGGGCTCGTACAAGGCCCTCACCTGTGGGACATGGCTGAACGTCTCTAAGCCGTGTCCCTTGGGTGTCAGGGTCTGGCCATAACTCGCCACCGGCTCGTGGTGGTGAGGTCTCGGTGGATTGACGCTGAGCCGCCAGCGTCTGCAGCCTACCTTGTGCCAGACGTATTGGTTACCCATTCCTCTGGAATACACAAGACTAGGCCGAGGGAGGGGTCATGTCGTTTGGGCATCACATGATCTCTGAAGCTCTGCCCAGACATTGTGATGGAATATTGGCCATATTCCACTCACATACTTTAGTCTGTCAAGACTGCAAGGTGTCTACTATCTATAGCCAGGGGACTTAACCTAAGATATATCAATGCTACTAAACGTTATGTCCCTTTATAGAATATTTCTTATGTTAAGTCATGTAATTACAAAATGAAATTTTAGTAAGTAAGTAGCAGATTTTACACTAAGAAACTATTACAGTCGGTTGCACAGGAATGAAAGGAAGACGTGTAGAAAATTTCATCTCAATCGGATGTACCGTTATCGAACGCATCCAATACATATCCAACCACACACATACAGTCTCTTTTATGTGTGTGTGTGTGTGTGTGTGTGTGTGTGTGTGTGTGTGTGTGTGTGTGTGTGTGTGTGTGTGTGTTGTCACAATCCCCTGCAACAAGCAGACATTGGCTGTTGTCTAAGGTCCCTATATTTTCCGATATCACTAAGCCGTGCAGGATGGATTAGTCACAGACATCATCACAACACAGATCATTACTTTAACCAACAGCTATGAGTCACTTGATAACACCGGTTTGCACACACATAATTTTGATTTGAAACTAAATTGATGATACAGTACTCTTCCGGAAAATTCAACAATGAGATACATATATCCCTTACTCTCCTGTTGAGTGCAATACTGCCTTCCACCGACCTTTATAACACCGCTAAACATGAGCTTACTTCGCCAAAACTCAACTCCCCGCGAACTCCCCCAAACTTCTGTCTTTATTCAGCCTCCTCAGGACCACACTTGACAATCTATTTCACCGTAGATCCCAATTCCCAGTTCTCATGAAAATCACTTTCTAGGTTCCATTTGTCTATCCGCCTCTCTAGCACTTTCCTCTCTGTCCCCTGGTGACTCAGACTGCCCTCTACGTGCTATAACAATCCACTGTGTTGGGTCTCTCCCATTGTCTTGGTACTTCTAAACAACCTCTCTGGTCCTACACCCGCCTTCCTCTTATCTCACCACGTAACCTCGCATTTTTCTTTCCCGATTCTTAACTCCTACATCCGCCTTATCTTGGCGTTTAACACGCAAAGATCTATATATATATATATATATATATATATATATATATATATATATATATATATATATATATATATATATATATATATATATATATATATCTTCTTCTTCTTCTTCAGCGTTCCGAGCCATTGAGGTTCTTTGCTGCAAATACAATCCGTCTCCATTCGTCTCTCTGGTGGACCTTCTCTTGCCAGTCGTCGATTCCAAGTGCTTGTAGGTCTGTACATGTATTATCTCTCCACCGCCTTCTTGGTCTACCTCGGGGTCTACGGTCATTTATTTCCTGAGTGTAAGCGAGTTTTGTTTCCCTATTATCTTCCATTCTTTCTATATGCCCCAGCCATTGTAGTCTATTAGCCTTCATGATACCAGTGATTAGCGGGGACTTAAACAGATCATAAATGTCTTTGTTACTTCTTCTTTTCCACTCTCCACTTTGTGTATCCCTAATGGGTCCAAAGATGCGTCTTAAAATTTTGTTCTCAAAGGTTTGTAACAAGGCTTCGTCTCCTTTCGTTGTACTCCAGGTTTCAGAGCCATACAGCACAACTGGTCTGATCAGTGTTTTGTATATTGTGATTTTGGTGTTACGAGATAGCGCCTTTGATTTTAGTAGATGTTGTAGTGCATATATATATATACAGACACTAGCTGACCCGACCCGGCTTCGCCCAGTCCCTGGCGGGGATCTATCTATCTATCTATCTATCTATCTATCTATCTATATGTCTGTCTGTCTGTCTGTCTGCCTGCCTGTCTGTCTGTCTGTCTGTCTGTCTCTATGTATGGGTGGGGGGTCGGTGGGTGGGTGGCGGCATGTATGTTTGCCTGAGTCTGTGTGAGTGCGTGGAGGTATGTGTGGGTGGACGGGGGGTTACGTGGGTGGGGGATGTGTTGGTGGCTGCATGGTGTGAGAGTGGATGGGGGGATGTGTCTCACAACATTGCAATATGTACTGTTTACGTTTACAACTTTCATTTGGCAATGTTTTTTTTCCCCCGTGAATGTACCATGCGTATTTTGCATTGTTTATGCTTACAAAATCAATTTGACAATGTCTATTTCCCTATGTAAATGTAACATGCACATTTGATGAATGAAAGATGAGTGATCGAAAGGGCCGAATGTAAGACGAGCCTGCGTGCCCAATTTGTTAACCTTTTAAAATAAAGTTCGTTCGTTCGTTCGTTCGTTTATCTATCTATCTATCTATCTATCTATCTATCTATCTATCTATCTATCTATCTATCTATCTATCTATCTATCTATCTATCTATCTATCTATCTATCTATCTATCTATCTATCTATCTATCTATCTATCTATCTATCTATCTATCTATCTATCTATCTATCTATCTATCTATCTATCTATCTATCTATCTATCTATCTATCTATCTATCTATCTATCTATCTATCTATCTATCTATCTATCTATCTATCTATCTATCTATCTATCTATCTATCTATCTATCTATCTATCTATCTATCTATCTATCTATCTATCTATCTATCTATCTATCTATCTATCTATCTATCTATCTATCTATCTATCTATCTATCTATCTATCTATCTATCTATCTATCTATCTATCTATCTATCTATCTATCTATCTATCTATCTATCTATCTATCTATCTATCTATCTATCTATCTATCTATCTATCTATCTCTGTCAGTCTGTCTGTCTGTCTTCTGTCTGACGACCCGGCCGTCTATCTATCTATCTATCCATCCATCCATCTATCCATCCATCCATCCATCCATCCATCTATCCATCCAACTCCTATCTAAAATAGATGCATTATTTTTATGAAAACTTTGACGATGCCTTAAAGTTTTTATCACTTTGTTTATAGCGCATAAAAATAGAAAATTAAAAATATAGATAGAAGAATAGATAGTTAGATTGATAGTAGAAGATATGACTGGAATCTATCTTCCTTCCCATAACTAAAAAGGGCAACGTGAAAGTAGTGAAAGTAAACTTACCAAGATATCACGAACAGCCAATAAATGGTGGGTTGACTGCGGAGTACTGAAAAGGATATGCAACTAACTTTCTCTCACAAAAAATTACATTACATTTAAAAAAAAATATATATATTTAAACATTTATTTTATACAAAAACAATGTCTTTTTACATTAACAAATAAAGCATATACATTTTATGCAAGTGTGACAGCGTTATAGTATTGGCATGGTGTAACCACCTACATATGGTGGTTGAGTAATCATTCTTTCCCATTCAAATCAAACAATTTATAGTATGTTCCGATTTGAATGCCTTCATTCACGATGAATTATTTTGAAAACTGTCTGTTGCATCGTTATGAAATTGTTCCAGCCGTCTTATATTTACCCCCACCCAAGGAATATGTCTTTGGTAGGTCCAAAAACAACTTAAATCATTGAAAGCGGCGACATTCATTTGATGTTTTGCTGAACAACTAGTGATTTCTCGCTAAAAAAAAAACAGTTATGTTTACGGTAATGGGGACCTGCAAATTCAGATGACACACAAAGGCGTATCCGGATTCGTATGGGAGTGGGTGCAATGAAAGAAGTAGCTTACAATCGACAGGGTCGGCTGCATTGCACCGGGTTTTTATCCCATATGGCTCAGTTTCTTTCCGCAGCGCGGAAAGCGTCGCACAAAGCACGAACTCCGTAGCTCCAGCGACGACCCTCGGGAGTCTCCGAAAAAAATGCACTCTTGAAATGAAGGACGCGACCCGGAATCGAACATACAACCTTCGGAGCCTGAGTCAGACGGCTTGACCCTTTACCGGGCAAAACGTCCCAAAGCGTTCATGATTACTAAGTATTGTAAAAACGCGATCTCGCGGCTTTCCGAGACTTCTGATAATCTACTTTCGGTTTCGCCGATAGTTTGACAAAGTGATCGCTATTTTCGAGCGTGAACTTTTTTTTTATTTGAGAAGTGAGAAAATTTGAGAAAATTTTTTTTTTTTAAATTGCTGTTCATAACAATATGTCTCATTTTATCACGATACGCAATATAGAAATTAAGGCATTCACAAGTATGCATTTTTGTTTCTAAAAAGTCATTTACTTTGACCACTGGGATTCACTGGTATCATGAATGCTAATAGACTACAATGCCGGTCTCTCTGGCCGAGGGATTACACCACTTTCTCCGTAACCCCGTGTATCACTCAGAGTCTCGTAGCGGGCGAGAACTGGGATGTTGTACGTTGAGAAGAGAAACCAGAGTATGTGTAGCTTTTGTTTAGCCAGACGAGGCTTTGCAGTTAAAGAAATAAATAATTTACTAAACATTATTTATTATACAACAACTTGGTGCCTACAATGTTAAATAATATTCAAAACTGTATATAGCTTTTATTATGGTAACATTAAATTTATACTTTCTGGAATATGAATAAAATTGTTACAGGAATAAACATATACTTCTTTTGCAAAATAGCTGGCAGTACCAATATAGTGAAATCTATAATTGTTCCCCTTGATTGCTAAAGCCGCTATATGACATCAACCTAGATGCAATTATTTCCCTTGTAGTGAATAAAATAAAATTAGTTGCATATCCTTTACAGGGCCGGCATCCCTGGTCTAGGTGTTACACGACTTTCTCCGTAATCCCGCACACTCTCGTAACGTGACGTGACTTGCGCGAGAATTGGTAGCGGTTCTCTCCGCGTCGGTAACTTACGGGGTATGTGAGTCGGTCACTCAAAAAGCAATGGCAAACCACCGAGCGCAATCCTGCCAAGAAATTCAACAATCAGCTAAAAGATGCTGATGTTGAAAGCGATGTCCAGTAAAGGATATCTGAGAAAAAATATCATTTACAGGGCGTTGCAGTCAACACCAGCATGTTCTGCTGTTGTGATCTCTTGGCAAGCCCACGCTCAGCAGTCCTCCACCGCTCTCCGAATGACCGGCATCCATACCATTTCGTAAAAAACCCAACGCAAGACGGTTTGCTGCCAAATCGTCTGCAGCTGTGTTTCGAACGCGGGTATCCGGGATTACGAATTGCGTCTGCAACTCTTTCGCCTCGTAGCGAGAACAACAAAATTATTCGTACTAACAAACCATTCTGTACACGACATCCTTTTAAGGTTGGTGTTTAGCTTATACTCTGATGTCCACATTTTCCCCCTGTCAGCTTCCTTGCAACCTCTGTATTTTATTTATTTATTTATTTATTTTTGTTGCATGATTATGACATAGCCATGTACCACTCGAGCCGAAGTGCAGTAAGATTACAATAAGGTATATCAGATATTTTGTTGTTGTTGTCCTTTCCACTATAATGCAAAAGAGACTGGCATAATAAAATGGTTGGTTGAACATACATTCGTTAATTTAATAATTACCATTGGCACCTTACCGTCTTGACAGCCGATAATTTGTTTATGTTTTTTTTCCCAACGTTTATTTCATACAAAGCAATGTATATTTACAAGGTATAATGCGTGTTTCTTTGTTTGTGTATATTACAGAGCGTTGCCGTTTGTTAGTGTTATGTGTCACATGCGTTAATAAAACAAATACATGCACATACAGTTATGATAATATGACATTTATGGCATAGTGCATGTAAACACATATTCCTCGTTTTATTTCCATCTCTCTCTCTCTCTCTCTCTCTCTCTCTCTCTCTCTCTCTCTCTCTCTCTCTCTCTCTCTCTCTCTCTCTCTCAAAGACACACACACACACACACACACACACACACACATACACATTCTGTCTTGATCTATCTCTTGCTTTCTGGAGATAATAGTACATTGATTTCCGTGATCTTGGGCAATAACTTATATATATATATATATATATATATATATATATATATATATATATATATATATATATATATATATATATATATATATATATATATATATATAGGGCTACTGAAATGATCGATTAATTAATCGATTAATCGTTAATTTTTATGGACAATTAAATTTTTTTAACGATTAATTGAAAACATGTCACCCATCACTTATACAAATGAACCGGAAGTCTAAAAGTAACAACATGGCAGCGGAGAAATATAAACAAATTTCAGCTCGATTACATGAACATTTTAGTTGTAAAGTATTGACTGGTATTGAAAATGCTGAAAAGGTTCATTACGTTCATTGTGCGTTTGCCTACCATGGTTCTAACACCTCGCTTACTTACCACCTCCAAAACAAACATTCATTACAGTATCAGAAACTTCAGCTGAGACGGTCTATTGCAAGGTTGTCACCTTCTTCGAAGCAAGCCACTTTGAGTCACTTTTGTCGTTCGTTTGATCGCCCAGTGAGCGCTGCATTACACCATGATTTTCAAGTATCACTTGCAAACTGGATTGCTAGTAGTGGCAAACCATTATCAATAGCAGATGTCGACGGTCTTCAACAAGTATTACAGACAGCATTTCAATATGCTGAATATAAGCTACCTTCCCGTCGCACTATTGGCAAACTGTTGACTGCTAAGTATAACAGCAAGATTCAAAGTGTTAAAGAATCTGCGAAAAAACGCAAAGGGAATTGCGCTAACATCGGATTTTTGGACATCTCTGTGTAACGAACGCTATTGTGGAATTAATGGCTATTGGATTGCCGATGACTGGAAATTAAAAAATGTTGTTCTTGAATGCGTGAATGTCGTTGAACGTTATTATACTGACAGTGTTGCTGATTTATATTAACAATTTTATATGTGGAATATAACGGACGAACGAACGAACGAACGAAATTGTTTATTTTAAAAGGGTTAAGAACTGGGCACGCAGGCCCGTCTGACATTCTGCCCTTCTTCTCTATTTCCTCTCATACATTCTTTCATCCAACATCACTTATGAAGCAAATTTTGACAACAAAAGAACAATAGCATTAAAACGCATGAAAAATAATCAATAACAAATGATTCACTGAGGCAGTGTTTAACATGGGCATTATAAATACCTAAGGAGGGTGTAACGTGCCATACATAAGGGAATGTATTTTGGCTAATTGTCGTTTGAGATAAGTTATCATTATTGTCTTTTCGTGTTTTAATTTATGGGGGATTGTAGTCTGTACTGAGGTAGTGTTCAAACAGGTTGCGAGTGTATGTATAATGATTGGTGGTGTCTTTGATTTCTTTTGGGAGATTGTTCCACAACTGAGCGGCAGAGTATGCTAAGCTTGCTTTATATAAGTCTATCCTAAGTTTAGGGACATGAAGTATATTTAGTCGTTAGCTATGTCTAGCGTTATATTTAAACAATGGCCAAAGGCAGCTTTGAGCATTTTGAAATAGGATTTTGCGAATTAGTTTGGCCTTATTAAAAAGTAGGCGTTTGTGGAGTGGCAGTAACCGAAGACGTTTATGTAGGTTAAAATTGTCGGTAAGCTTTTCACCATTAATTAAACGTACTGCCCTTTTCTGGAGTGAATATAGGCGTTTTGTTATTGATTTGGAGCGCCCATCCCAGACTGTGTATAACAGAGTGTCTGTCTCTGTTAAGGCGTGCAAGAGAAAAATGGTCTAAACTTCAGTGCACGCGGGAGCACCCCGGGGGGATGTAACGGTAACTAGGGATGCTCACGCGTTGACGTAAGGGTAGGAAACGCATTAGTTACCAGCCAGCAGTCTCAAGGGGAGGTCGCATAAAAGTCGTCATCTGATATGTCAAATTCGTTGGACCTCCCTTGTTTGTTGATGATGTTTTCAGAGTGTATTATTCATACGAGCCTTTGATATTAAAGTAACTAGAATAAATTCTATACATTCCGAAGTCTGATGGAGTTGAGTTGTTTCTGAGGCTTCGTTACTTCGCCGTACTGTCACATAGGCGAAATGGTGCCCACATGACCAGGATTCGAGTCTTGACAACTTCATTGTCGCGGCCATTGACCGAAGTACTGAAGTACTATACTTGATGGGGCCACAAATCTATCTATACCGTGCCTGTACAACAGACTGTTTGGAAAATTCGGTACCTCTAGCACTATAGCACCTAATCAGACCTCTACTGAACACTTCGAGAAGTTTTCAAAATGCCGATCAATCTTGAGCTCTCTGCAGGGTTGTGAAGCCCGCGTTATCAAGTCAATCTTGAGCTCTCTGCTGGGTTGTGAAGCCCGCGTTATCAAGTCAATCTTGAGCTCTCTGCTGGGTTGTGAAGCCCGTGTTATCAAGTCAATCTTGAGCTATCTGCTGGGTTGTGAAGCCCGCGTTGCGTTATCAAGTCAATCTTGAGCTCTCTGCTGGGTTGTGAAGCCCGCGTTGCGTTATCAAGTCAATCTTGAGCTCTCTGCTGGGTTGTGAAGCCCGCGTTGCGTTATCAAGTCAATCTTGAGCTCTCTGCTGGGTTGTGAAGCCCGCGTTGCGTTATCAAGTCAATCTTGAGCTCTCTGCAGGGTTGTGAAGCCCGTGGTATCAAGTCGATCCTGAGCTCCTCTGCTGGGTTGTGAAGCCCACTGTCCAAACACTCCCGTATGTTACTGTTCGTGAGGCTTGCTATCAAGATAGTTTTAGGGTGTCGGATACCTCTGATCGTACCTCCCAGTGTTGCAAGGTTGAAACCAGAGAATCATTACACTATACAGCTTCTATCTAGTGTCTACCTGCAGGCGTACAAAGGACTAATCGTTTTGTGGAGTCGAGAATTTGTCTAATTTGGCAGTCAACACTTATAACCGAGGATTTCGTCACCGTAAAGTAAAAATTTAATAATTTACTTATTAGAAGAGTATAGAACTTGATTTTTTTTTAAATTTATAATAGAAATATATTAGTATATTATTGTAGTAGATTGTGTTGTATAAATTTACAATGGAACCTCAGGACCTTTCGTTAGGACAGGTACTTGGTGGAGTAGGAAGAGCTATATCCAGGTTGGACACAGCCTTGAAACAACAGAGCGTAAGTACTGATATCGAGAAATTTAGCGGTCAGGCCAAATATTTCAAAAAGTGGATGGTGGGTATAGAGAAACATGCTTTCTTAGTAGGAGCCACCGATGAAGAGAAGAAAAAAATATCTTACCAGGCTAGCGTATCACCAGTGTCTGACCACATAAGAAGAAAATTGGAAGCAGGAGTAGATGAGACCTGGGAACAGTTTAAAGCGCGAAAATATGCAGAGATCACAGATTCACAACACGCGTTCTCGGTATTGAGGCAATCTAAACAAGACAATGGAGAAAGCGTTCAGTTGTATAGTGATAGGTTAATAAATCTAGCAGAAGAAGCATTTCTAGGACAGAATGTACAAGGTGAAGAGGAGGAAAGAATGCTAGTAGGGATATTCGTAGATGGAATAAGGTCGGATGGACTGAAATTCAAACTGATGAGGGAAATTCCAGCTAGATTATCACAGGCAGTAGACATAGCCATACAAGTGGAAAGTTTAAGGAGGCGATTTAGATTAAGGGTAGGCAGAGAAATAGGAAGCAATAGAGAAGAGAGAATAGAAGAACCTATGGAGGTAGGCCAAACGAGATATGGATGGAGAAGGCATGGAGTTAATCAGACTAGGGCCGAAATACAAACGCTGGTAGGAAATAATGAGGCTACGCAGGGCAGAGGAAGGCAGATGAAGAATTATACAAGACAAACAATGGGTAATGCAGCTATGGTCTGTTGGAATTGTGGACAGAATGGACATAGTTATAGGATTTGCGGCAACAGACGCGTTCAGGTAAACACGCCGAATCATGTTAATGGGAGGCAAAATAGAAATAGACAGAATAGGATAAATAATATAGAATCACGGACATATAATAGAGGTCGACATGGTTGGGGTTTCAATCCAAATAGCCAATATAAAACCACTACGCTAAGGCCACGTCTTGGTTCAACCTGCTTTAACTGTGGGCAGGAAGTACACTTTTGTAGACCGTTTCCAAATAGTAGACGGCCGCTTTATAACGATGACAGAAAGTACCGCAGGCGTGATATAAACTGTATAAATATCAAATCTGACGTGACAAGGACACGGAGGTATATGGAGAAACAATATAACAAGCCAGAAGTCAATGCTTATCAGAGAAAGAATTTTAATAAGAAACGATGGAACTGGCCAGCTAGTAATAAGGATGCGAGAACATTACGGGATCAATGGTTCGAGATCACACGATTGGAATATTTACTTGCAAAGTCAAGCAAAAGAGAAGATCAGCCCAATAGAAACTCAGGTAGTCAAAAGGTGTTTTCAGTTTTTAAGGGCAGACAGGAAAGAGAGACACAGACACAAACAGTTAGTAATGTGGAGAAAAGTACCCAGACACCGATTGATAAAGTAGAAAAGAAAACTCAATTACAATCAATTAAGAAAGTGGCACGAGGAAGTCGATTCAATGCAGTAGAGACTTCATATCAACCACAAGTGAAATCAGTAAAGGGAGAAACAGTTGAAATTGAGAAAGATAGACCGACAAAGACTAAGAATACCAGGAAGAAAGTTCGAAAAAGCGTTAGGGATAGATATGCAAACAGTATGTTGGTAAATGTAGGAGATTATACGACAGATGGCTCAGAATCCTCAGAGTTGGACATAAATTACATACCCGACCGAAGTACGAAGCGTGATAATAAAAATGAGAATACCAGAGGTGCTAGTTCTGATTACAAGGACGTTGCTTCCTCTTCTATAACATATAGTAAAAAGGCTGCTGGAACAACTATAGGTACTGACTACTCAGAGGATGAAATGGGAAGATATAAGATATATACTGAACAGACTGACGCGGTAAAGACACATACAACAAATATAGGTAATAGAAAGAAGGTATTTAAGAAGAAGAAGAGTAATAAACAGATAGCAAGAATGGGAATTGGTCCGACTTATACTGAAGACGACTTGAGGAAGATCAGAGAATACATGACTTTAAGACCTGAATACTTTACAGTTACAGATATTGAAAACGAGGCAATCTGCTATGATTAGAGCTGAAAGTATGGAGTCTATGGAGGAATTAGACGCTCCATATAAGAATACCAGACAAGCATAAAAAAAGAAAGATAAATAGACAAGAAAGGGAAATCAAAAGAATGAAGAGAATTAGGGAAGGTTCATCAAGCGACGAGGATATCCCAGTTTTGGAAAGATTATTAAGGAATCAGTATAAACAGATTAGGTTAGATATCGAACGGAAAAAATTAGAGGCCAGTAATGTAAATACAGATGAGCAGAAAATGGATGAAGAATCACAACTTGATGGAAAGAATAAAATGAGTGAAGATATTATAAACTCTCACCATGAAAACGAGGACGTTGATATAGAGATGGCACTTATAGAGAAAAATCTAGATTAAATAAATTGTTGATGGTTTGATATTAAGATAATTAGAAGAAAGCACATAAAGCACATTCTATATAACTGTAATTGATGTAACGCGGTACCTGTAGTTTACAGATGGATGGTGAAATAGTTATAGATTAATAGAAGGCATAGTAATGACTTGTGTTTTTTTTAGGGAAAAGAAATTAGTCCAAAAAAGTGACTAATAATGTTTAATTATGATAAGTTAATTGATTTTGTTTGAACATGATTCATTATGTAAATTATTTTGAAAATGTTGGGGATAAATGATGATTTAATAATTAGGGGGGAAAGCGTTTTGTTTTGAATTACGCTTGGTTTTTAATGACTCATGAATTGTGGTTTCAGTTATTTTGCCTTGTTTGAAATCAGTATATTAAGTTGATGACTTTTAAGACTTGTTTAAAAAACTGTTATTATTTTCCTCTGAATAAAGAGTTGGTTTAGATCAATAAGACTCGGCCTTATTGAACAAGTAATAAGATCCTTCGTTCAGATAACAATAAGCAAAATACTTTGGACTATAAAGAGAGACATAATTGCCTTAGTCTGGGTTTACTAAACCTGGAATAAACATGGAGTGAGTGCCATGAGCTTAGACGCGTAGAAATTGATAAAGGGTCATTTTATTACTGGTTTGTGGGTGGATAATAGATAGTTGTGGTTGTCAACAATGAAATTACAGATTTTAAGAATAGTAGACGTAAGAAATGATTATAAATTAAGAAGACAGTGTTAGGCAGCGCTAATGGGAAAACACATGGATTGAATGCCATGTTTGGAATGTGGAGAGTTAGTTAGAGGGTGGCCAGGGATAGGGCTGTAGATAACAGCACATATCATAATGGTCAGGGGTTAAATTAGATACGTTCATAATAAATGAACGTGAAACGCCAGGGATGTTTAAGAGAGATGCGATAATGGGAACACACGAACACACATGGAATGGGTGCCATGTTTGACATATGAGGGGTTGTTTTAGTCAGGGAGTAAGCATAGACGAGACTGTGGATATCAGTACAGTAGTTAGGGGATTAAATGAGGAATAATGATGAATAAGGGGAAGTGAGTATGCTCATAACAAATGAACATTGTCAATATTAATTTTTTTTAGATGTTGTGGCTACGGCACAACCGTGATCGAACATGGAGGTTTGGGAAGGTGTGAGAGGGGGGAAGGCACAGACAGGAAGTCATAATTTCTGGCTGTAGTTAACAGCACAGCTAATACAGGTCGAAGGTCAGATGAACTACTTTGTATAATGTAGGATTACACGAAGGTGTTGGGATCATAGATAGCAAGGTTATTTTATATAAACAAACTTGAAGATAAACATATCATTTTCATACATTATATAATTTGTATAAGTTTTTTTTTGAAAACTTTATTTCATAAAGTTTTGTGAGTGCAAGGGAGGATAAATGTGACTACTTCCTTCTATCTTTCCTTGGTGCGCACCATTTCTCTGTCTATTCTGTGTTCTTCAGTTGATTTAAGGGAGAGTATGATATGTTGTATTTCATAACGCATGATAATCTTCAATTGTTTATATACCAATGATTTGGATGGACATACCACTCTATTTTAATTATGAATTATGTAAGCGGATTGCTGTGGTCTTACCGAAAGAAGAAGTATGATAAATGATCACATGAAGGGTGTGACGAACAATGACCAGAAGAGTGAGGATGACTTGAATTGCACGAGGTTCATGATTTTTGTGAAATAGGTGAATTTTTGTTAATAACGAAGAAGAAGTAATAGGTTGAAAGAAAAGGAAATTGGTAAAATTTAAGTAAGTGAATAGCGGTTGGCTATAATTATTACGATTATTTAGGGCAAGCGAGTCAGGGATATAGAAATGGCGGATAGTTATCTCGAAGTTAGTACAAAGAATGTCTCGAGGGGTTGTAGATGGAGGTAGTTAAGTTTGGGGTTAAGACTTTTCGGGGAAAAGTCTCGTTGAGGGTAGAGAGGAATATAACAGACTGTCTGTCTCTGTTAAGGGGATCTAGGTCGGCGTGCAAGAGAAAAAGGATCTAAACTTCAGTGCACGCGGGAGCACCCCGGGGGATGCAAAAGTAACTAGGGATGCTCACGCGTTGACGTAAGGGTACGAAACGCATTAGTTACCAGCCAGCAGTCTCAAGGGGAGGTCGCATAAAAATCGTCATATGGTATGTCAAATTCGTTGGACCTCCCTTGTTTGTTGATGATGTTTTCAGAGTGTATTATTCATACGAGCCTATGATATTAAAGTAACTCGAATAAATTCTATACATTCGGAAGTCTGATGGAGTTGAGTTGTTTCTGAGGCTTCATTACTTCGCCGTATTGTCACGTGTGGAGCAGTAATCAATATGTGTGTTTATATGGGAAGTATACAATATCTTTCTTGTGTTTTCGTCAAGAAAATTTTTTTATTTTGGCAAGTTGGTATATTTTTTTTTTTTGGCTATTTGTTTAACGAGAGCATGAACATGTGAGTTAAAGGTTAGATTTTGATCTATGATAAGACCCTGTGCAGTGTGCTCTGTTACACTTTCTATAGGCATGCTACCAATGTGCAGCTGTAGACTTCTTTGCGAGTTTAGCGTGTGAAGTCTTTGCCTGGTTCCTATTAACATAGACTTTGTTTTAGAAATGTTAATTTGCGTGCGGTTTGCATGACTCCAGTTAACTACACTATTTATTTCCTGTTGCAAGGATAATTCTAGCACATTACGATCAGTAGCGTTTGTATATACTGTGCAGTCATCAGCAAATAGATCGCAGGACGACGACAAATATAAGGGAAGATCATTTATATAAATGGCAAATAACAGAGGGCCAAGAATAAACCCCTGGGGTACTCCAATATTAATGGTAATGGCTTGAGATAAAGCTTTATTGTGTGATACTACTTGCTTTCTGTCTAATAAACATTATTTTATTAATGTAATTATATTAAAGCTTACTTTCATCGTTTCTAGTTTTTTTTAAATTATAATAGTATGATCTATCATATCGAATGCTTTTATAAAGTCTATAAACACCGCTCCACATAGAGTATTGTTGATAATATTGTGATGCCAGTTTTCTATCATGTTTGTTAGTGCCGTATGACAAGAATATTTTGGCCGAAATCCTGACAGACTGTCGAATATTAGTTTGTGGCGAACTAAGTGATCTAGTTTTGTTTTGTGGATGTGCTTTTCTAGCGGTTTGGATAATGAGGATAACATGGAAATTGGCCTATAATTACTCCTGAGACGATTGTCTAGAGAACCAGCTTTTAAATGAGGATACACTTTAGCGATTTTATAGGCTGATGGGAAGTGACCTTTGGTGAGACATTGATTATATATAGAAGTTAGTGATTCGCAGATCGCTGGTGCAGCATGGCGAAGGATCCGATTACTGATTCCATCTAGTCCTGATGAGTTGTTTTTTAGATTACTGAGATGAGTAAATACTTCAGTGGTAGTCATTAGCGATATGTTGGAGGGAATGTCTCCATAGCATTTGTTGTCGCAGAATGATGATAATAAAGATATGTCATGAGGCGCATCTGGTATTGCAGCCTTCAGTTAGTTTATGTCGGACCGAAAGAATCATCTTGAATTGATCACATGTAACCTGATTTGATGGTAATGATTGTGATGACTTGTGTTTGTTTGTCAAGGTATTAATTGCTTTCCATATATCTTTAGTGTTGGTTTTATCTATTATTAAGTTCTTAAAATAGTTTTTCTTTTCCTTCCGAATAACATATTGAACTTTGTTTCTCAGACTACGGTACATAGTTAGATCTCTATTTTTATGTGCCCTGTCCCGGTCTCTCATAAGTTCAACTACCTCCTGCGTGATCCACGGGAGCTTAGTGTGATGTTTAACACGAACTTCCGTAAATGGAACATGCTTATCAAATACACTTAGAAAAGTCTTTAGCCAGTGGTCCAGAGCATCGTCTGGGTCAGGAAGCTAGTAAACATAGTCCAGAGATGAGTTGAGCAAATCTTGAAAGAAGACGTCTCGATAGAAATTTTTGTAATTTCTATATTTTATACTTATATGTTTGTGTTTTGGAGTTTTGGTGCCTCTTTTCGACCACGTGCAACTGGGTAATGATCGCTCATTGCATTAATAGGTACAGTACATTCTGTGATGTTGTCAGCACACGTGGTATAAATATTATCTATAAGTGTTGCAGATGATTTAGTTATTCTAGTGGCTTGTTTGACTAACTGTTGAAAGTATGACTCTATAATTTTTTCCCGTGTTTTGTTTGATTTGTTAGTGTCTATGTTGAAGTCACCTAGCAATATTATTTCTCTCGCATTACTAAAGACTACATCTATCATAGTGGTGAATTTTTCATACTAGATATTTCCTGCACTGGGGTGTCGATAAAGATAGCCAACTACTAGCGGTATGCGATTTTGAAGTTTAACCTCAAGCCATACACACTCAGTCTCACAGGTTTCAACATCTAGCCTGCGGTGGGTGTTAAGCGGGTTGGAAATATAAATTGCAATACCCGTTTCTTGTTTCTGATAGGGATCTCTTCTAATGTTTTAAAACCTCTGATAGCGATGTCATCATCTGAGATGTTACCATTTAATCGACTTTCGCTAACGCCGAACATGTGAAAATTGTGATTAAGTATAAGTGATAGTTCGCGCAGCCCTAATAGATGGCAGATGTTTACATGAACAGATTCCAGGCTCTAGTTACTGACAATGCAAGAAATATGTTTTCAGCTGTTGTTAAAACCGGTTTTGCACAGATTCCATGTTTGGCTCATAGCTTACAACTGAGCATATTACTCGGAGTTAAAGCCGCTGATACCGAAACATTGTTTGGCAAATGTCGAAAAATTGTCGGACATTTTAAACATAGTGCTGCAAACACAACCGAATTGCAACATTGTAATGTCACCACTGTGTAAGCTGCAGCAAGATGGAACAGTATTTTTATTATGCTACAGGGTCTTCTACAGGTTAGAGACGTATTACCTGTCTACATGTCAGATGAAAAGAAGCAATACAAAGGTCCAAAACTGCCAGATTCGGATTAGGAGAAGGTTTCGAAATATGTCAAAGTTTTGGAATTATTCGATCAGACCACGGTTCTGCTTGGCGGTCAAGATTATGTTTCATATAGATGTGTATTGCCACTGCTATCATCGTTGACAAAGCATTTGACTGTACACGATGATGATCTGGACTACATAGCTAAATCTAAGGCAGCAACTATAAATGACTTCAGTGAACGTGTAGCTAATATGATAAGCATTGAAATACTACAGACTGCGATAGCACTTGATCCACGCTACAAATATCTGAAGTGTTTGTCAAAATATGCAAAAGAACAAACTTGGTCACGTATTGAACAACAAATAGCTGTCGATGTTCATGATGAGCAGACGGAGACTGCTGCAACGTGCCAAGTGTCGAAATCTTGAGATTTGTCCAGGGGTTAATCTTTCCAGTGGCTCGTACAATACACATGACAATTTAAGGATCCGCTATGCATACAAACCACAGAAGTCTTTTGCGTCCTTAGTCAACACATCAAATTTTATTGCAGAACAGTAATCACATAGTGGCTGTCATACACCGTCGGCTTCCTGTTGTTCTCGCGTCCTGCGTATGGCCAGCACACCCACTGTTTACAAACAGAATTCATGGTTAATCTAATCGTCAGGAAAGACTTTGGTTGGTGCATAATGAAGATTTTACTGTTGTATATCTCACACTTTTTCTTGCTAATTTACTTAACAAGTTTACTCACGCACATAACCTGTAACCAACAAGCCTTTGTCCCAGCGTGTCTATGCCCGCCATTCCGGTATCAAACAGTGTCGAATGTCACGCTACCATTTGCCGACGTTTGCGGCCCCATCATCAGGCATCAGCTCCAGAGTGTTGCTTTATGATCACCAAATTCCATAAAGGGAATAGTATTTAACTGTGGAATGCGTCTCAGATGATCTTATCGTTGCTTATTCTTCTCAATCGTTCTCAATCGTTTTGAATCGAACGATCTCTGTCAACGTCTCGGCACCTACTGACTAACAACAATCTCTCCCGTTCTCAGCCTGCGCGTAGTCATGTGACCGCGTTAGCTCAGCCCACTCATGTCACCGATGTTTTCTCGTTGTTTTCAACCGTGTTTCTTCGCGGCATCTGTCTAGTTTCTTTGTTTGACACATCTACACTATTCCTTGTATCCATCTCATGGCACAACGAATGATACTGACATTGACAATGAAACTATATGTGAACAAAATGAAAAGTGTATTAAGCTAATGGAGTCTGATTCAGACACGGAAGATCATGTCTACAGCTCTTCTGATGAATTGCTACGTTATAAAATGGAGAAGAAAGTTGTTGAGTCTGTTGACCCTCTACAATAGTGGAAACATAATGAACATCGATATCCAAAATTGGCATTCCTTGCCGAGATCATTCTGCGCATACTGTTACCTCAGTTCCATATGAACGATTGTTTAGCTCTGATGGTTATATTGTTATTAAGACGCGCTAGTCACTTGAACCAAATACTGTCACCGTACTCGTCTGTTTGCATAGTTGGATATTAGATGAGACATGAACAAGACAATCCAGTGTTATTTCGATATATAGCAACTACGACTACAGTGTGAATTATGTGACTATACATTTTTTTTTTTTTGCTTTGATCAAAATTAACTATTAATTAATCGTTAATTTTTCAAAAGTTAACTATTAAATTTAAATTAAAATTTACCAGCCCTTTATATATATATTATATATATATATATATATATATATATATATATATATATATATATATATATATATATATATATATATACGTAGGTACTGAAAGACATGCATATAAGTAAATAAATGTAGAAACGATAAGTAAAGAAACGAAGATGTAGTACTAGTTCACCCTGTGTGAAAAATATACTTGTTCTTTCATCGTGCTGCTGTCTTGATTTTTAGACGTCTGGTTCGAATCCTGGTGTGCCTATAGCTTCAATTTTTATATAGCCTAGTGTCTGCTCTGATCTATAATTATTTCATTTATTTCTATAAGAGCCAATCAATACCAGTGGATTTGTTTATCAGTTTATTCCATTAGTTAGGGGGAATTACCACATTACATATCCTAAGTACCTCAATCTAAATGCACTTTAGCTAGAATATTTGGCTTTAAAAACACAAGGCTAATTTATAAATTCTACCTCGTCTATTGACATACGGTAGAAGACATGTGTGTTGTCCTGGTTGTGTCAGTGTTTTATCTGGTCACTGCTGTGCCGTCAGTATGTTGTACTGCAGAGCTCAACGTATGTAGTTAACCAGATTACTGATGTCGTCACTGCTTTGTTTGGTGCTCAACTATCTACCGGCGAGAGTTATGTTTCCATTGTGTAGTGACTTTAGCTATGTACAATTTATATATATATATATATTGTTTGTCATTGGTGTGTTCAGTCGGCTCCGTGGCCGAAGGGTTAGCAACTTTCTCCGTTATCTCCAAATACTCTCGTGGTTGACGTAAGTGCACGAGAATTAAAAGTGACTTATGATAGTATGGAGCCGGTCGCTCAGAAAGTCGTGGCGTGCTGATGAGCGTAATCTAGCCTAGGAATCAACATACAGCTGAAAGATGCCGGTGTTGACCGCAATATCCTGAAACAGAATGGAAACGTAGGAAAAAAATTGGCTGTGTTCCCTGTATACATGGATCTACTGTGTTCGCCAGGAATGAGGCACTGGAACCTCTTGCCACCGGGTGGATTGGGCCCGTTAGCTATTACATCGGCAAATCTAGGAGATGGAAAACTCCGATTATAAACCCCTAAGTTTAAGGTGGACTGACGTGCCGAGGACTGAATGGCCACGGGTGAGTTGGTCATGAACGCGGAACGTTTGGTATGCAGGCGGGGAGGCGCCAGGAATATGGACACCTGAGGGACATCCCCTGCCCCTTCCCTAGTAAGCTGGCAATGCTAGGGCGACCGGTTATTTCCTGCAATACCCAAGCTTTGCTTATGGATTTAATTAAACACGGTGATTGTCACCGGAGCTACGGAGCACGTGCTCCACGCTTGACACATCTTTCAGATGCTAGCGAAGAGAGAGTGGGGGGAGAAGACGAGGAAATGGTGTGAGATGAAGACATAGAAATAGGAGAGCAGGCGCCAAGAGAACAAGACGAAAAGTGGAGAGACTAGGGTTCAACCATGTAAGAGTGGGATACTGGAACTGTCGTAGTGCCAGGCAGAGAGGTCCTGTATTGGAGAGGCTAATATATGATTTTGATATCCTCATGCTCCAGGAGTTAAATGCAGACACATACCATTGCCCTGTGTACGTCAGTTATATAAACCCTACTGGGCAGAAGAGACATGGGCAAGGTCTGCTGGTGAAGAAAGGAGTGAAGCATGTGGTACTTGACTTGAGCCAATGGAATCACAGTGCAAGAGAGGTCCAGGGTATGGAACTGGAGATTGGTGGCTTAAGTTGGAACATCATAAATGTATATGCTACAGTGGATTGTTTTCTCAGAAAGGAACAATGGAACTGGCTTAAGGAATTGGAGAAATTACCAGGTGATAGGCTACTCATATGTGGAGACTTCAATGCGAGGAACAGAGACTGGGACAGTAATGGAGAAACCTAAGGGAATTGCCTTTGCGGATGCCATGGTGGACTCCGATGTGGTCTGCATAAATGATGGTAGGCAGACTAGAATGACAATGAGGTCTGGCGATGCAGACACTGCTATTGACTTGGCACTTGTCTCCCAGTCATCAGTCCTTGATGTAAAATTGACTGTTTTGAATGACCATGGAAGTGATCACATGCCATGCTCAGCCCTGATCTCTAAATCCAGGATAGTTAAGGCTGGGAGAGTGCGCAAGACCTTCCGGTATGAGTGGACCGGCAGTCTTCTTGGACGCCTCGGAGAGGGGGCATGCAAAAGGACTGTTAAAACTCCTCTTTTGCAAACCCCATGGTGAACCCCAGAAGTAGACAATGCTTGGAAAGCAAAGAGAGCTGCAGTGAAGCAGCTAGGGAAAATGCGACAGACACCCCGAAACTCACGAGAGGAAGTTGACACAGCGGAAAATGTCAAGAAAGACAAGGTAGAGTCTTTCAAGCGCTGTGCTGCAGAGGCCAAGAAAGTAAAATGGGAATGTTTTATGAAGGAGATTGGGGGTGATAAAACTGCGAAAATTCTGGAAACTGCACTGACAAATGCAAAGAAAAGATCGGCCTATGACAGTGGGAACAATTTATAGAGAGGATGGTGTGCGCGTGACAACAGACAAAGAGAAAGGGGAGACGTTTCTCCGGAGATTTTTAGAGCAGACCAATCATAATGATGCGGATACCAGGGGTGCAGTTAGAGAGGAGTTATCTGGCACGTTGGAGAATATGTATTATGAAGATATCATACTGGTTGAAGATGTTAAACGTATTTTGAAAAAGGCAAAAGACACGGCACCAGGGCCCAATGGTGTTAGGTATGGCCACATGAAGGTTTTGAGCGATGTAGACCTGAAGGAGATAACCGACTGCTTTAACCAGAGCATTAAGACAGCATCAGTACCGCAGGATTGCATACATAGCTATCTCATCCCTCTCCCAAAACCATTCAAGGATCATTCAAAGCTTAGCGGCTTTAGGATCATCACCCTTCAAAATACATTTGGGAAGGTTTTAGAGAAGAAAGTCGCTGTCAAGCTGCAAGAGTTTTTGGAGAGTGGGAAGCTTCTTCCAAGAGGCCTGGGGAGCTACAGGCCAGGAAAAGATACCTCTCCGAAAAACCATTCAAGGATCATTCAAAGCTTAGCGGCTTTAGGATCATCACCCTTCAAAATACATTTGGGAAGGTTTTAGAGAAGAAAGTCGCTGTCAAGCTGCAAGAGTTTTTGGAAAGGGGGAAGCTTCTTCCAAGAGGCTTGGGGAGCTACAGACCAGGAAAAGATACCTGGTCAAATGCAGCCACTTTTGCCTTTGGCGTTTATGAGGGGTTCCAGAGTAGACAGGAAACGATGGCGGCAGCGCTTAATCTCGAGGATGCGTACGTCAGAGTTCGCTATGATATTTTGATGACCGCACTGATGGAGACGGGGGTAAATCCCTGGTTGGTGAACTGGATAGCAGCCGTCCTGCATTCTCGTTGGGTTGCTCTCCGTCTGGGTGCATGGACCTCAGAGCCACATATTTTAACCCCGGAACTGCCACAGGGATCTGCAATCTCACCGGTGCTGTTTAACGTGTATACGAGTAAGATTGCAAACCTAGAAGCACCAGGGGTTGGAAGGATACTAACATTTACAGATGATATTCTTGCATATAGGCAGGGGAGAGATAGGGAGCAAACAGCCCAGGAGCTACAGGCGACAGTAGACATGGTGATTGACAGTTGCACTGAAATGAGTGCTTTCATCCACCCGGAAAAGGCAGCTGTTTTGTGCTGCTCTCTGGACAACAGGATTGTGAGAACTGATGTCCCAAGCCTCACAATAGCTGGTAGAAGCATCAACAGAGAGAACAAACTGAAGTATCTGGGAATCACATTTGACAGGAGCCTGTCCTTCAAGGACTATGTGGAGTCGATTGTGACAATATCTCAAAAGGGACTCAGTGCACTTAAAACTATGGCTGCAATGCACACAGAGCAGAGAATGCTCTTCATACTATATCAGCACTTGATTCTCTCAGTGATTGATTATGGACTAGGACTGCTCATTGTCTCAAAGTGTCAATTGGCGAAATTAGAGCGCATACAGAACGAAGCTATGCGGGTCATTCTGAGATGCACCAGAGACACCCCAGTAGTGTGTATGCGTTACATCCTTGGTTTGCCGACTGTTGCTGGTAGGCTCAAGGTGATGCAGGCGAAGGCATACCTCAGAGTAGTTGCTGACACAGATCACCCGTTGCATGAGGTGCTGGGCGTAGTTAAGGGTCAGCGACTGATAGGAGGGAAATCATGGATGGCTCAGGCGGAGGATACGATCAGACAGGTGTGCATCTTGGAGAACATTAGGCGAGGAGAGGAGTGGGTCAGAGTGCCAGCGGAGCAGTCAGACTTGTGCAAAGTTATAATCACATTGAGCCGGGAGTGCAGGGAGTGGCCAGCAGGGGCCACGCCACGGGAATGGAAATCCAGCAACCAATTCAGGATAATGCTCGCTCGGGTGATGTGATTATATACACAGATGGTTCGGTGTTGAGAGGCAGGAGAAGTGCCTGGGGGTTCTTAGCAAAAACTAATGGTCGCCGTTTGGTGCAGGAGAGCCTGGCATATGATACCACAACATCTAGCTTAACAATGGAGGTGGAGGCGGTCAGTGCAGCTTTCCGCCGTATGGAGAATACGATACACACACACATCGTGATTGTAACTGACTCAGAAAGCATGCTGAGTAGGGTGAGGACAGACAAGCTTCGTGCAGAATGGCTTGCTTCGCGTTGGAAGTCACGGGTGACAAGCATCGTCTGGATCTTTTCTCCGGGGTATGCTGGTGTGCTGGGGAATGAACAGCCGACAGATTGGCTGGCTCTGCAAAACTTGGTGGAGTATTGGTGCATGATAAGGAAGACGTGGTTATGGCCTTGCGGGAGCACGTGTACACCTCGGAGGAGCAAATGGATCACCATAGTCTGGTTAGAATGCGACAGCGAAGGGTGACGAGGGGATCTGGCCGACGATCGACGCTCAGAGGAAAAGCGAGAAGGACATATAATCAGATTGCTACTGGTACTATTAGTGTTGGAACTCTTCGCTGGCTGCTGAGGATGGGGACGGAGCGCTTATGGGAATGCCCCAAATGCTGTGATGTGGGTTCCTAAATCAATCATTCAATCATTCACAGTGGCTTAGAAAGAACAGTAATGATGGGCACGGTCTCACTAAAATGAGGCCAGGGCGACCAAAACGATGGTAGCCACAGCACATTAAAGTCACTCTGGGTATAACAATTCATGAGGCAGGAGAATGGGTGATAGGATGGAGAATCTTTCCGACTGGTTTTGATGAAGGACTTGCAACATGCTGTGATTTCAGTGGCTTACAGTGCTCACTAGAAATATATGTGTGGTTGTGGGTTTATTTCAGTGGCATCAATGGCTAACTAGAAATGTGTAACATGTATGATTGTAGGATGATTTCATTAGCTTACAAGGTTTATTTATAATATGTATGATACTGAAATGATTTCATTAGCTTCAAAGGTTCACAAGAAATCTGTAACGTGTATGACTCAGGGATATTTTCATTACCTTTAACTGTTCGCTGGAAATGTATAACATGTTTGATTCTAGATTTATTTCATTAGTTTCCGGGGTTCTCTAGAAATACATACATGTATGAAACTCGGATGATAGCTTCAAGGCTTACTAGGAATATATAACATGTATGATACTGGTCTGATTTCATTAGCTTCCAGGGTTCACTAGAAATACATAACAAATACTAGGGACGGCTAATAAGTAATGCCTCCTATTTTTTTTATTTATGTAAATACTTTATCGGTGTGCAATTTATTAATTTTGCGAGATTCCTCAAACACTCTTCTGCACCGTATAACTACCAACCTTTTTTGGTCACAGGTTGCGCAACAGTAATAACAGTTTAAAAATGACCACAAATATATTTCGGTTAATGCAACGTAATGTCATAGAGTTTCCGGCTTGGGTCAAGATGGCGGGACGTGTCTTCTTCTAGCTTGACTAAAGACGGTTGATCGGCGGCTTGACAATCCGCCATCATAAAACTCCCAACTGTTACAGAATCAGATTTCTGGCTCCAAATGTTTGACGCTTCGCGCAAACATGGAGAGCCACGACTTCTGCCCTATGCGCTGCCTTAGGCACGAGAGGAAAGACAAGACAAGACAATGTCATAGAATTCCTTAATGCTGAAAGCAATACCCCGATTCACATCCACGAACATTTGAGTATTATTTATAGAGATTCTACAGTGGATGTTAGCACTGTCTGACATTGGATACGTTATTATGGCGAAGCTGAAGTAGCTCAATCCTCACTGGTTGGTGCAAAGCAAACTGGCCGTCCGTCAACCCCATTGACACCATACAACATTCATCGAGTTGATGACATCATTCGTGATTGCTGTTGTGTAACACTGGATGAACTGTTCCATGTTGTCCTTTAGTAAAGGCAGTGCCTAGACCATCATTAAAGACCCGTGTAATTCAAAGGTTTATACACAGTGTACAACTTTAGTGTACAACACTGTTTGTACACTCTAAAGACTTCCGGTTCCGAACATGGAGGTTAGGCATTGAAACGGTTAAGACATCTGGTGTGTTTATGCTCGTTGCTACCGTTTGCATTCGCATTTTCCTCATGTTGGATTGGATGTGTATGGTTTCATCGTCCTGCTACTGAGTGGATGCGTGGCGCGATACTGTGAGCTGTGAATTTTGTGTGAAATGTTTTTACATCTGCCCGAGGTTGTTTAGAGCGAGAACTGCAAGTTCGGAACAATGGCAGCTGGCTGTTTCGCAGACTTGACCAGTTTTTGCCTTATGCAGAAATGTGCGGCTGCTGGTCTTTTAGTGACTGCCGCTTCCATCGTCGATGAGCTATGTTTCATTGAGGACTTTTGTGTTGGCATTCTGGCGACGGCATTATGTACAGTTAAATGTTTTTTTTTTCTATATGTCCATGGTTGTTTGTGGCGTGAAGTGAGAACTGCATGTTCGGATAAATGGCGGAGCTGGCTCAGGGTTGCCACTTTTCATTGATAGAAAACATCTAGAAACGGAACAAACAACGGTTGTTTGTGGCGTGAACTACATGTTCAGGAAAATTGCGTAGCTGGCTTTGTCGCAAAACGAAATGGTTCTGCCTTATTCAGTAATGCCGCTCATCATCATCATCATCATCATCATCATCATCATCATCATCATCATCATCATCATCATCATCATCATCATCATGTGTCCTACCAACTTTCGTGGCGTTTATGTCTCTCCACAGATCTCAGAGACTGGTAGTCTGGATCAACTCTACCTAATGCCATCATCTCAGTCCACCCATCATAATTTCTCTTGGTCTGCCTCTGCCTGTTCCCTACATTGATCTTTACAGTTAATAATCCGCTGCCGAGGCTAAATTTCCAAATTTGAAAAGCCATACAAAACAATGATATTTATAGCACTATATAGTTCTGGAATTCACATATTTGTATAATTGCTTGCGTTTTTGATTGTGTGTACTGTCTTTTGATCCTCGATGTGTGTGATCTATGGGCGAAGTCTGTGCACTTAAAGATATAAGCGTCTGTTTTTGAAAGTGATCTTTAACCAAAAGCAACACCCGACGAAAATTTATGAAAGTATTTCACTTGTTATAAACGTTTCTTCTTCTTCTTCTTCTTCTTCTTCTTCTTCTTCTTCTTCTTCTTCTTCTTCTTCTTCTTCTTCTTCTTCTTCTTCTTCTTCTTCTTCTTCTTCTTCTTCTTCTTCTTCTTCTTCTTCTTCTCCCCCCTCCTCTTCCCCCCTCCTCCTCCTCATTCTTCTTCTCCTTTTTCTTCTATTTCTGCTTCCTCTACCCCTCCCCCTCGTCCTCCTCCTATACTTCTTCTTCGTTTCAAATTCTTTTTAACTCAGTGACGTGGTGTGTGTGTGTGTGGGGGGGGGGGGGGTTTGTGCGTGCGTGCGTGCGTGCGTGTGTGTATGTGGGGGGGGGGGCGTGTTAAGATCTTTTATGCGCTCTTTCTAGTGGTCTTTTTAAGTTGGTATTCATTTCTCTAAGGGTATTCTTGATATCATCGCTGTCTTTCACATTCATCATGTCCAAAATATTTCATTTTTCGATACTAAATTTGTCTGAATAATTAATGTTCTCCAGTGCTGAGCTCCTGTTGGGTAGATTTGTTTGTTCTCATTCTCGTCTAATGAATTTTTTATAATTTGCTTTTTAGCCCATTTGTTAAAGGCCAAGTTTCAGATCCGTAATAATGAAATATGTATGCTCTTTGTACTCTTGTTCTTCGTGTTCTTCTTCTTCTTCTTCTTCTTGTTCTTCTTCTTCTTATTATTATTATTATTATTATTATTATTATTATTATTATTATTTTCCTTTTGCCTTCTACCCCCACTGGGTCACAAGCCCTCAACCATCTCACCCCAAGCCTGGTATCTTTGGCTATCCCATGCAGCCATGCCCATGTCCCTTATATATTGTTCATTTCTGATTCTACTTCACTTATCCGTGAGTTTTTAGGTCTTCTTCTTTTTCTTTCGCCCTGTGGGTTCCATATTAACGTTTTTCTAGTTACACTATTCTCTGTTTTTCTCAATGCATGGTCTATCCGGGGCCACCGCATGGTACACTGGTATTTGCCTGGCTCTCTCCGTAAACTCCACATTGGTGATCGTGATCTATACCCTACTCTTGACATACCATCTATACTCCAGCTACCCCTCTCCTATTTTCATGCTGAAAGCCGGGTGTAGTCAGCCCATTATCATTTCTTTCTTTCTTCTGACTAAGAATAAATTCATGCACGGGGGGGGGGGGGGGGTGTAAGAGTGTGTGTGTGGGGGCGGGGGGGGGGGTATAGATGTTCAAAAGGAAACCTGAATTTTTTTTAGGGGGAGGGGGGTGAATCATCATCATCATCATCATCCTCATCATCATCATCATCATCATCATCATCATCATCATCATCATCATCTTCCACTTCTGCCGTCAAGCGTCGTCGGGAGGAATAATTTGCCTTTCAGCGCCCGGTGGGCGGCACCGGATAGTTTCATTCCGTATGGTTGTACAATGTCTTTGATATCGTCAATCCATTTTCTTCTTGGACTTCCTCGTGGTCTCGTCGCAGATGATCTTTGATGTAAGGCCAGTGATGGTAGTTGCTGGTGTTGCATTCTAACGATATAGCCAAACCACTTGATCTTCTGTCTTTCAATAAATATGGCACAAGGTATTGATCCCACAGTCTGTCTGATAATAGCATTTCTTACTCGGTCTCGGATTGTTAAGTTGGCAGCTCTCCTCAGGCATCTCTTTTCGTAGGTGTTGATTTTGCGAAGGTGTAATTTTGATGAAGTCCAGGTTTGAGATTGGTAGAATAGGGTTGGTGTGAATATGCTGTTTATTATCTGTCGTTTTGCGGACATGGGTATATTTTGATGTTTCAGTAAGGGTGATAGTTGATATGTAAGAGCACTAGATTTTTGACGTCTGATTTCGATTTCTCTGTCCAATCTGCCATCTTCTGTGATCATACTTCCAAGCTATTTGAATTCTTTAACTTGTTTCAGAGTTGTGTTATTTATCTGTATACTTAGTGGGACGGCGATCTGCTAACTCGCATTACTTCGGTTTTGGCTGTATTTATACTCATATTGTATCTCCTGAATGTTGAACCCAGATTATTAATATGATTTTGTAGTCAGCCCTCATCGCTATAAAATAGGCACTGGTCGCCTGCAAATAGAAGTTCGTTTGTTTCCTGTGGATCAGTTGTTTCATCCGGCGTAAAGAGTTCTAAATTTTCTGAATCTGTTCTGTCAAGACTTGCTTCTTTGGATATTCTGTCCATGTAGATATTAAATAGCAGGGGAGAGAGCGTACATCCTTGTCTCACTCCTGTATTGACTGTGAACATATCTGATATACCTTCTTGTGTTCTTACTGCACTTCGGCTCGAGTAGTACATGGCTATGATGTTTTCTTGCAGTTGCCCTTGTATCCCATAATTTGTATCTGTGTACTCTATCGAAAGCCTTTTCCTGATCTACAAACACAATATTCTGCTGGTCACTATATTCGATAGATTTTTCATATATTTGTCTAAGTGTAAATAATGCACCAGTGCAACTTTTACCTTACCGGAAACCGAATTGTACTTTGCTTAACTGTTGTTCAACTATGGGTCTAGCTCTTTGTTCCAATAGTTTTGCATATATATTTTCCCTATATGGCTCAGGAGGGATACACCTATGTATGTTTCGCACTCTCTCATATTGTCTTTCTTTTTCCATATTGGTACTATTATTGCCTGTTGCCAATCATCTGGGACTTTTCTTTCTTCCCATGCTATATTAAAAAGTCTTTGTAAGCTATTTAACTCCTGTTTCCCCACAAGCCTGAATAGCTTCTGCGGTTATTCCATCTGAACCTGGTGATTTGTTTTTAGGACTTTTCTGTATAACTGCTTTGACTTCTGCAGGTATGAAATTTGGTTCTTGCTGTCCCTGCCATTTAGGCACAAAAGTGAGGTTTTCTATGTTATGTGTGGGGTTAAGTAGTTCTTGAAAGTATTCTGCCACCTTGCTAGACTTTTCTTGTGGATTAAATATCGGTATACCTCTTTTGCTGTTTATGACGGTGGTTGGGTTGTAACATGCATCTCAGTTTCTCATTGTGTTGACACGTTTATACAATTCTCTTGAGTAGTCTTTGCTAAGGGTCGCCATCTGTTTACCGTATATTCTCCATGATTCATCTTTAGATGCTCTAATTGTTCGTTTGGCATTACGTCGTGCTATTCTATACTTAACATAGTCTTTTTCAGATTTAGTTGTGATCCACTTTTTGAACGCTACCTTCTTTTTGAATATGCTGTCTTTAACTTCGTTATTCCACCAGGCTGTTCTTAATCTTTTGTCCTGCCCTACTTTCTTTGTTCCACATTTATTTTTCAGTGTGTCGAGCATGGCAGCCTTGAAAATTCCCATTCCTTATCTACGCTTGAGTGGTCATCAGGGATGTTCTTATGTAGGTTTTTGATTTCTTGATTGAATTCGTCTTTAACCTTATTTTCCTGTAGCCTCCTATAATTGATGACATGTGTTGTTACCTTTTTGTTTCTTATTTTCCTGTATGTTGAAATCTGTTTTATTATGACTGGTTTGTGATCAGTATCAACATCTGTATTTGGGAGTGCTCTTGAATCTAATAGTAGTCTTCTGTCTGATTTCCTAATTAAAGTCAATTTGAGATGCTTGGTCCATGTCATTCCATTTATACCAGGTTTTGGTGTGGCTACGACGATGTTGAAAAAACTATTTGCTATTAGTAGATCGTGTTCAGAGCATATGTTGACCATTGCTGTTACATTCAGTCTCTGTGACACTGAATGGCCCCATGCAATCATCCCACGGTGTTCTTCGTGTGCCTATTCGTCCGTTAAAATCACCCATCACAATAAGTTCATATGTCTCACTGACATTATTTAGCGTGTCTGCAAGTTTATCAAAAAACTCGTCTTTGTCTTCGTCACTGTAAATGTCGTTACATGGGGCATATGTTTGTACAAAAGTTGTTGTTCTATTTCCTTCTTTGATCTGTACTAGTATTATCCTTTCCGATATAAATTTAGTGTTGATAATGGCTTCGGCTTTGTCTGGATGTAACGAAAAATCCGCTCCATGTTTAACTGTAGCTCGCTGGTCGACGCCACTCCATATAAGAACGTAATTTTCATGTGTTCGTTTCGTTTTCTGCCCCTTTTCCCTAGTATCTGCGAGTCCTAATATTTGAATATTTGATTTCTTTCATAAACTCTACGAGAGCTGGTACCTTATATCCTAAACCAGTAACATACCAAGTCGCGAAAATCTCCTTTCTGTTTCGAAGTTTAGCAGTTGTTAGTCGCTTCTTGTTGTTCGGATTGGGTGTGTTTCCGGCGTGAACGCTGATAGTGTTGCGTTTTTCTTCCAATTTCCTCCATAATTCTCGAGCAATAGTACTTGAACAAATAAATTCCCTACCGGTTTACTGGACGTGTCGTGGGTTCATCCTTATTTGAACAGACTGATGTTAAGAAACACGCACAAAACGCATAATTAAATCTCCGAATCGAAGCGACGCGGTTTACATCGCCATCTGGAGTGTGAATACATTCTGAAAAAGTTAAGACCAAATGTATTATGTTTCGATGTAGTCACCACTGCGTTCAATGCAAGTCCTCCAGCGACGATGAAATGCTTGAATTCCTGTAGAAAAACAATTCTCTTGATCACTTGTGTAACCACTCATGCACCACCTGCTGTACCTCATCATCGGACCGAAAAGGTCTTTCCTCCCAATGACCCCTTGAGTTGTCCAAGTGAAAATTACTCGGGGATAGGTCTGGAGAGTACAGGAGATGTGGTACACACTAAAAGTGGAGGTGACTGATAAAGGATAGGTCTGGAGAGTATAGGGGATGTGGTACACACTAAAAGTGGAGGTGACTGATAAAACGCGGATGACAGAACGCTGCTCCTCTTTGATGTATGTCAAAAGTGGGGGGGGGGGGGGTCATCTTTAAACTGGCCATATTACGTCGTCGTTTTCGTTTTCACCGTGATGCCACTTGCTTAACACTCTTGATATCCTTAACAACGATCTTGACGAGTTACAAGACAATGTCATGGTTATTGTTATTTCTATCACACTTTTCAGGTTGTCATTGAAGACCCTCGTACAATTGTTCTCCGTTGACTCTGTTGGTGCTATTTTCAAAATTGCACAATTGAATTCTAAAGTACAAAAATGTATGAAAAATGCCATAATTGTTTCAGTTCGATGAAGGAAACCTCCCAGCTGCAATTCCAAAGTGTAGAATCTCTATGCCCCAGTAACCATCACCATTATCACACGAATACAAGGGTGTAGTCAATCTCCTATCATTTCTTTCTCATGATTGAAAAGTGAATTCGTATACGTTTATTTTCATTCGATCTTTTGGTGTCATTTTCCAACCAACAGAATTGTCCTCTAAATTAATAAAAGCTATGAAAATAATCATCATAGTTCCAGCTTGATTCGGGGAACATCGCAGCGCACCTCCACATTGCAAACGGCGGACAACGCAGTGTCGCAATCCCAGTTTCGGGCACTGAACCTATATATCTGGACAATTCTGCACCTGATTAATGAAGTTCCCCTGTAATGACAGTCAAGGGTTGCTGTTAAAGACGGAAGTTACAAACCATTCCGTTATGTGAATAAGGAAATCAAGGTAAAGCAACTACATGGTCTTCTCAAAAGTAAGTTTATGAGCCAGCCCAAATCTGGAATGGAAGTGTAACAAATCCAGAAACGTCAAAGTAGTTTGTAAACCAATCAATCAGACACAATATGACAGAGTTGTCTTCGGGCATGTCTGTCCTCAACTACACCTTCTGTTATGGTAATTATCAAGATTTTATATATCTTGATGACGTCATCTGTGGTTCGCGGTTAGTGAACGCAGTTTCGCAATCCCAATATACCGGATTGGAAGACAGCTACAGGCTATTTATGAGTAGATCTTTTTATGTTGATTTTTACAAAAGTGAGCGTCGGCCGCCCAGAAAGCAATGACGAATTACTGAATATAAAAATACCAAGAACTAAGAACATCATAAACAGCCAGAGAATGCAATGCCGATAAGCGTGGACGGTCATGTTTTGCCATCTCATTCGATCACCAGAGTTGTGGATCAGCTCTGTGTTTCTGTCTCGACCATGCCACGTGGCCAGGCCATTCAGGTATTTACTTCTCGGTCTTCCACTTGGTCTCTTCCCTTCGATCTTGCCAGTTGTCACCAAGTTCTTCAATTCATTTCTTCTCATAACATGCCCAAACAATTTTGTGATAATGCTCTCTCTCTCTCTCTCTCTCTCTCTCTCTCTCTCTCTCTCTCTCTCTTTCTCTGTGTGTGTATGTGTGTGTGTTTGCGTCCGTGTGTGTGTGTGTGCGTGAGCGCGCGTACGTGTGTTTGTTTGTGACTTGATTTTCTTCATTAATACTTTCTTCATTTGTAATCCTATTTAAAACGTCTGGTGTATTCCGCTCTATCTGGTGACATTCAGCTATCCTCCTTGACATGTCTCTACCGTGTATCGCAACTACTGATTATGGTTGTCACTGGGAAGAAGGAGATACCACAATGTAATATACAAGTAAATGTGCAGATTCTTAAACAAGTGAATCGGTGCAGTTATCTAGGAACAGTCATAACATCTGATGGGAGATGCCTTGAAGAAATTAGAACAAGAATTGCCTTTGCGAATGTAGCCTTTTGCAAGGTGAAAAACATACTGACCATTAAAAAGATATCAATTGAAACGAGAAAAAGAGTGTTGAAGTGCTACATAGAACCTGTACTTTTGTATGGATGTGAAGCGTAGACAATGAGCAGACAAGCTGAAAAACATCTGATGGCTGTGGAAATGTGGTTTCTGAGGAAAATGCAAAGAATACCATGGACAGACAGAAAAACCAATGAACAAGTCCTTCAAGAAACAAATGAAGATTATAAACTTATTAGAGACATTAGACGTAGACAGTGAAAATTTTTTGAGCATGTTATGAGAAGAAATGAATTGGAGAACTTGGTGACAACTGGCAAGATCGAAGGGAAGAGACCAAGGGGAAGACCGAGAAGTAAATACCTGGTTGGCTTGGCCACGTGGTATGGTCGAGACAATTCAATTAAATTCAATTCAACTTTATTTTGAACTGATCCACGACTCTGGTGATCGAGTGAGATGGCAAAACATGACCGCCCACACTTATAGGCATAGCACATGATGGATGGATGGACCTACTTATTTATGGTCTGTCTCCACGCCACACAAGAAATAGTTACAATGACACCGTTACATACATTATCTGTTCTAATCTTGTGGTTTGTTGTAATTTACTTAGTTGAGTATTTCTCAAGGTAAAGATATACGTCAAGTAAATAGCCACAGGAACCAGCTTTTGGTGGCTTTATGCCATCGTGTTGTGTCGTATACATGGGGTAATCCTCGGTGAACATATAGATCGTTTTTCTGTGGTGAGTAACAGATCACAAGAGGCGGTCTCATTTCCTGCAGAGCCAAGAATAATGGGGTAGTTATCTTATCTGGAAGCCAGAATGTCAAATAAACTATTAAGGCTGGGTAAAGAATTATGTATTTGGATTCAAAACACATACACGCACACATCCGCACAATTTCTTGTGGTTGGGATTTTCTGCCAACGATAACCGTTGAAAATCGTCGACTTCATTTGTACACAGGAAAAGGACAAGTGGCAAGGGAGAACATGGGTCATTCCACCTTAGTCTGTTATTAATTTAAAGTGAAAAGGTTATCCCGTGCTATGTTCTGTCATATTGTGTAAGGCGACAGCGGCAGGTATAACAGATCATGGTGAACTAGGAAAGGGTGGTATAGTCTTCTTTATTTCCCAAAGGAATAAATATCTGAATTCCACGGCAGTTGGAAATTGCACAGAGTAGGCCGTAGTAGGGCTGCCGTGGTGAAATTGTTAGGAACAATAAATGTATCCATGGGTAGATAGAATCTATTACCTTGGATTAAATCTATCTAGAGAATCGACACGATATACAAATGTATAAATCTAACACTAGTAGATAGAGCTGTTACCTTGGAAGAAATCTATTTATAAAATATAAATCATATACAAATGTATAAATCTAACGCTGTTAGATAGAACCTGTTACCTTGGAAGAAACCTATCTATAGAATATAAACCATATATGAATGCAAGCCGAAGTTGAACACGCTGACTTTGTGGTGCATAACAACTGTGAAGCACTCCCCTCTAAAGAGGAACGCAGAAATATTAGAGAATATTTGACGATCCCCGTCAACGCAGGAATTTTTTTAGAACCGACCTGAGTTCTCAATTCGAACCTGCCTAAAAATGGCATCGGGCAATGTTCTTGAAAGTTGCTTGCTTGCTTGCTTGTGTTTGCTGGCTGTGAACTCCAGCGCGAAGTCCTGTATGCCGGATGAAGACATCCTGTTGTCCAACATCAGTGTGATGTCATACAGGACCTGAGGTTTGCGTGAGTATCCGTTGTCCCATGTCTGCCTTATTGGTGTGCAGACTGGTGATACCTCGCCATGCAAGCAGACACTCTCCGACTTCGGAGGATTCTTGAAAGTTAAAGCGACCTGTGAGATATTGACGAACTCACCCATACAGTGCTAATAAGTTAATAAAATAAATACGAGGCTCGCACCATATATCCAATAGCCTCTAGGTATAGAGAAAGGGTCCTTTACCTGTATGTTACCTTTTTATGTGGTCTGACTGTGTTGATCCAAGAGCCGCCTGCGGTACAGAAGGTGTGGGGATTGTACTCGGGACAATACATTGGTACGTCATACGTTGATCCACTGCGCTACCGGGTCTCCATATCTGTTAGACCATGACATCATAGTTATATGTGATTCCTTTTGCGTTTTCTAAACAGGAAAGAGGCTGTGACTGTCTTAGGGCGTCTGCCTCTAACTTGAAAAGGGAATGGTTAAGAATTCATCTAAGGCATTTTGTTCCCAGAGGAACCTGATGTTGCCACACGCTAAGTACTCTGATTCCTGTCCTTCCGAAAGAACAAGATCCGAAGCAGGGACCTGTTGTGGGGTTGTGATGTGCTAGGACCATCGCAATTTGAGGACCTGAATGCACGGACGAATAATGGCAACAAACATGAAATTATGCCTATATGCTGCGTAAATTTAAAATCATCTAGAGAGTCGGTGTCCAATGTCCTGTTAACATCTGATGGTTAGTAATCTCCCAATAATATAATATGATTGCAGTATGCCGGTTGTCGTCTTCCCATAACAGAATTTGTATTGAGCGTTTCGACTGTCGTCTTCCTATAACATAATGTGTATAGAGCGTTTCGACCGTCGTCTTCCTATAACATAATTTGCATATAGTGTTTGGACTATCGTCTTCCTGTAACAGAATTTGTATAAAGCGTTTTGCTGTCGTCTTCCTATAACCAAATAGGTATAGAGTACGGGATCGTTGCCTTTTTACAACAGATTATGTGTAGAACGCGTCCATTGCCGTGTACATATGTTGGATTCTTCATCTAGGCTACTGAGGTTAATTTATAACAGGAAAGCAAAACAAAAATGTGGTTGTTACATGTTTCCTTCGTACTTTCTCTGCTGCTCCACTTCTATATTATATTATAGTGTAGAGATGTTACACACAGGTTAGAAGGCACGTGATGATCGTACAGCACACAAGTCTCCGTTGTTTAGAACATTCTTTATTAGTCGAATCGTTCAACTACAGCATAATGATGTTATGCTCAAATTCTGATGTTTACATGTTTTCCTACTTCCCTGCTATCGGGACCCCAAGTGACGTGTGTGCCAGCCTAGATACCCCTCTTCATTCGTGCACACACGTTCACTAGCTATGGTTTTCCCACTAGTCAAGGAATGCGCAGCATTCCTTAACTCTTTACTCCTAAGCTACTCCCTTTACTGTTACATATACCTCCCCTTCTTCAAAGAGAATTTTTCCCTGAAAAAATCTCAACCCCAACTCTTAAGCACTTAACTCTACATCTCTATACCACAATTAACAACAATTCCATATAATTCCTAACTCAATTCTCATTCTCCTATCTCATCATAGCCAATTGCTAACCAGAGACAATAATACCGAAACTCTCTACAAAACTCGTTATAAAGTTCTCTAGAAAACTCGCTACAAAACTCTCCAGAAAACTCGCTACAAAACTCTCCATAAGCGAACCGCTTTTAAATTTAAAGTGTCCATCTAAATTATGATTGACAAAACTGAAGATATTCCCCTTATCTTTTATTTCTCCCTTATTCATATTCTCACACTCTCACTCTTCTAGGATAGACAGAAAAAATAGTTAGATTGGGTAGGTTAGATTTGGTAGGTGCGCACCTAAAAATAAATAAGAAAAAGTAAGGAAAAAGTAAGAAGTAATCACCTTTCTCTTCCCATACATTCTCAAAACTTTATAAAAATAAAGTTTCAAAATTTATCTTCAGTTTCCGTCAATAATAATTGTTATTATCAAAAAAATATGTTAATCCAAAACCACCAGCTTTTTTATCATTCACCTCGTCAAGTTCAAAAAAAAACTCCAAATTATTAGTATACTGTTACGTACAGTCTTCTTCTTCCAATGTCTACTTATTTAAACGCCAAAACTCAAGCTGGCATTCCCCCCATATTTTCCCATTAAACGCTGTTCAACCCAGCTCCTATTTTTAACCCAAGCATTGCGAACCAGCTAATGTAGTCCCAAATTCACTCCCCCAATAATATCAACATACTCCTCCATTACAACATATTGAGTCACTTCACTAACCACTACTTCTTCCCCCTTAACCCCATCATGTTTCACCCTCAATTTCTATTTATAAACGTTACATACGTTAAACGACTCAACTACTTTAAGTCATCTGTTTCTTCTAACTGAACGTCAAACTAATAATCATTTTAAACACACTCAGGGTAACTCAATAAAACCAAAACATTGTAAAAATAACCAGCTAAGTTAACTTATTCTTCACATTTCATAAAACACCATTGAAGTCCAAACAATTGACTAAACCATATCAACCCCCTCATTCTTTGACATCATATTTATCCCCACACATTAATAAAATTAAACATATATAAGGAAATGCAAGACCATTTTATGACTACTCAATAATTGTTTTCCGTTTAAGAAAAACTCCACACTTCACTTAAAAACCAACCTGATCACAAAACATATACCAATAAGTCTCAAGTTATTACCATGTGTATTCCTCCCAACAACTCGTGCTTACGTTATTTACCAACTACCTTCTTTGTAAACACAAAAATATCGTGTCTAACTTCTTCTTCTATCTGCCATCTGCAGAATATTCTACCATATTTAATGACAATTGTTTTATCTCGGCTTGTTTTTTATTTCTAAATGTCCTACTATACTCATCCTTTGGGTTTTTAATACATTGATGCCCCTTTTGGACCTTACTATCTTCCCTCCTACTGCCGATCCTGTTCAGTAAGCGGGATGCCAATTTCCCTGATTTCCTGACCTTCTAAAATTTCTCTGCATTTCTCCATAATTCCTATTTGCTGGTCTGCCATTTGCAGTTCTATTCTGTGTACTCGTCTGAACACCTCTATTATTTTGTGTATTCGATGGGACACGTCTGTTACCACAGAAGCGAAAAAAGTGCCCACGTTGGTGACATCCCCAACAAACCACATTCGAGTTATTTGTGTTACCTTCCATGTTTCTTACAGTATTTCTCACTTGTCCTCCTCTACCTTGATTATATACGTTATCGTTTCTTTGTACCATCTGTATTTCTCCTCGTCTTCCTCTCCATCCATGTCTATACTGTCCTATTTCCATAGGTTCTTCAATTCTATCTTCCGAACTACTACCTAACTCTCGTCCTACCCTTAATCTAAACCTTCTCCTCAAGCTTTCCTCTTGTATAGCGATATCTACGGCTTGTGACAATCTTGCAGGATTCTCTCTTAATAATTTAAATTTCAATCCATCTGACCTAATCCCATCAACAAAAATCCCTACTAACATCCGTTCCACTTCTTCAGCTCGTACATTCTGTCCTAAAAATGACTCTTCCGCTAAATTGATTAACCTGTCACTGTATAGCTGTACACTTTCTGTAGTATTTTGTCTAGTCTGTCGCAATACTGAGAATGCGTGTTGTGGATCAGTAATTTCAGCGTATTTTCTTGCGAGATCATCTTTAAATTCTTCCCAGGTTTCACCTCTTCCTGCTTCTAGTTTTCTTCTTATATGGTCAGAAACTCGACTTGTACTTGTTCTGTATGCCAAATTCTTTTTCTCCTCATCTGTAGCGTTTACTAAATAAGCATGTGTCTCAATAGAAATGACCCATTTCTTAAACTGGTTTGCTTGTCCATTAAATCTCTCAACATCACTGCTTACATTTTGTTGTCTTAACACTGCATCCAACCTTGATATTGCCCCACCAACTCCAGTCAGTACCTGTGAAAAATCTTGGGGTTCCATTCTAGAATCTATAATGGAAATTATTAAGCAATATACAAATATTTCAAACAATATTAATTTCAAATTCAGCAGCAATACATAATCTGTTCAATTAATTACTCTAATATTATCTATTATCTAACTATACTAACAAAAAACTCCAATCGAAGATCCTGACGAAGAAAATTTTCTGTTCTAATCACGAATCCTGATAAAAGAACTTAATTGAAATCCTGATGAAGAAATTTCTAATTGATCCTGATACCAACTCTAATCGACACCGTTGAAAGGATCAGAACACACACAAAAAACCTCTGGATTTCCTAATTCCATCGAAGTCGAAGTCAGTTCTTTCCAATTATTTTCCTGTCGTTGATTGTGCTCGATATAACGCTCGATACCAAACTGCTTGATTACTTGCTCGATTGACTGTAAGCGTTAGACTTTAATTTCCGTCAAGCAAGGTCACCTTCACGATTTTTCAACCGACAACTGCTCCCGGTTTCAGCAAAAATCTGGCATTTTCATATGTTTCAGCGTAAAAATGATCCAGTCAACAACAATTGGATTCAAACCTGACTCTATCCACTCCGTTATATGTTAGATGGCATTCCAACAACGGTCAGTTAAATTTATTGTAACAACTTTTGACTTGAGACAAGTTGACTATATTCATCAATGCCTTCACTTAAGTGAAGTGACTGTAGAGAGTATTGAGGATCTCGATTTAATAATTATGGAATTTGCAATATAACCTTGACTTCACCTTCAACAGTCCAATGAGCTAAAACTCATAATTTTCAGCATTCTTTGTTTTACTTGTAGTTTTATTTGGAGCAGGTTATTGTTCTGTTGAAATTAAATCATTTCTGGTACCTCGAGACTTCATAAGTTGTTGTAACATGTAATCAGCGAGTTCATTCTTATAACCTTGTGTACTAATTTTTGATGCAAAACGGCATTACTTGATCTCATTATACAATTAGCGTTGGTCAGTGCTCAAGTTATTTCATACTACTAATTAGATAAAAACATCAGTCTTTCAAAAAAAATAAGTTAATCAGTCAAACCTTCTGAGCTGGCCTGAGAAATCGATCTCCTTTTTAAACAGAAATACACTGAGAACCCACAACAACTACCCCTGGGTGGGCTTTCAGCTGTTGCGTTTCTTATTATTATTTACTTAAAAACTTCCTTCTCCAGACGCCCAGACACAAGAATCTTTCATGGCGGTAACTCTCTCCACGACATCCCATATTTCTTGAGGTCAAAGGCACCAAATCAACCTGTATTATAGTGTAGAGATGTTACACACAGGTTAGAAGGCACGTGATGATCGTACAGCACACAAGTCTCCGTTGTTTAGAACATTCTTTATTAGTCGAATCGTTCAACTACAGCATAATGATGTTATGCTCAAATTCTGATGTTTACATGTTTTCCTACTTCCCTGCTATCGGGACCCCAAGTGACGTGTGTGCCAGCCTAGATACCCCTCTTCATTCGTGCACACACGTTCACTAGCTATGGTTTTCCCACTAGTCAAGGAATGCGCAGCATTCCTTAACTCTTTACTCCTAAGCTACTCCCTTTACTGTTACAATTAGACTGTAGAGGTTACAGCGGTTGGGTAGTTTTATAACGGTAATAGCGACGACAGTGTTGGCAAACATCGCTCAGTAAACATGTTTGATCTTATTTGCGATGGACGAGAATCCGACCAGGAAGCTTACAATTAGTTGTGGGAAAAGCGACGGTGACATTAATGCACTTTCCTCTTGCTGGACGGGGCAAACAGATCTCGTGCATTGATGGCAACGATTTAGATCAAAATTGTTCCGGTCTCGTGCCAAGCTGTTAGCAGATATTTTAGCGAAATTATCATTTTACTTAAGCGAAAACTTTGGATTACCAAGTGTGTTGTTTTAACATACGTTGTGAATATAGCGGCGGTAACATAACACAGACAAAAACCATAATAATTGACAAAACATTTGAGAATCGAGCTTCGAGACTATACGTAAAATGAGAAAGCATCGAATAAGTCAACATATTTTCTTATCTTCGTCATATAATAACAGACGACGGCAGTTGCGAAATAAACTGAAATAAAGAAAAAATGAAATTGTATTGACCAAAGTTGTATACCACAACATTAACATATATTAAGAAACAACCAATGATCTCTCACCTGTTAACACTGTCTCTTACTAAGTGTTCTGAATGTGTACCTTACATTGTTAAATGGTGCTCAGTCATGGACTACGAACAAACAGTTAGAAGACAGAATTAATGGCATTTAAATATGAATATACAGAAAAAGAAAGTGGACGAATATCTTGTTAAGACAAAGTCTTACACAAATTAAACGAAGAGAGAATTACTAAATGGGATCAAGATTTCAAATACGAAATATCTTGAGCACATAAAGAGACATGGGATCATTCACATTGACTAAAAACGAAAATCGACGTTCCTTTTAACTTAACTTTTAAAGATAAATTCTAAGTATACAGTATATTAATAACCATAAAAATATAGATATTTTGACAGATCTGAACAGCGAAGAAAAGAGTTTCATAAACACCATACTGAAATACTGTGGCATATTCAGTATCACAGTGATTTAGAAATAACAATGACAGAAGTTAATGGAAGGACCGAGATTGGTCGACTAACACACAATGGACACAATATTTAAGAGATAAACTGTGCATGAAAATGCATGAAGCAGTGGAACTGCAAAGGATCGTCCATTTTTCTAGAGGTCTGTGATTAAAACGAGGGTGAAAAGTGAAAAGGATAGACTTAACTGCATCGGGTTCTTCCCCTATATAGCTCAGCCTCTCTGCAAATCAACTGGCCGCCTGCCGAAATCATTGCACAGAAGACGAACTTCGTACCTCCAGCGACGACCCCCAGGAGTATTCTGAAACATTGCACCAACGAACAAAGGATTGAATCCGAAAAAGAACACAAACGATATAGAGAATAAGGTCTAAATTACTCAGAAGCAGATAAGGTGGACGCTAGCCTTGCTCCACCTATGAAAGTTGCAAGCTATACACACATGTAATGAACACTTGTCCTGTACCGTTCCTCTTTGTAAACATTACGATTATTTTTCATGTACATTTACTGTATATTTGAATTTCATAATAATTATTTATTTCATAATAATTTGTAGGAAACACCTAGTTTCAGCAACACCCTAGAAGATTATGAACATGGAGGAGTCCTGATAACAGGATTAGAAACCAGATTGACTATATTCTGGTTAGCAGACGATTTAGAAACGCGTTAGCAAAAACAGTTCCCAGTGCTGATTGTTATAGTGACCACAGATTACTTACAGGAACATTGAGGATAAAGTTGAAGAAAGTCAAGTATATAACAGGAAATATTAAATATGATTTGTGTACATTGAGTAATGACAAGGAAATACAAAACAAATTCAACATAGAAGTACAGAACAGATTTGATATATTTTCTGATCTAGAGATCCTATTCCAGGATGTGGATGATCAATGGGAAATGTTGAAGAATTCAATCAGTTTGGCTGCAGAATCAACTATTCCAAAATTAAAGAAGGTGTGTCGTAAGAAATGGATGACTGAAGAAATATTACACCTAATGGAAACAAGAAGACTCAACAAAAATGAATGTCAAATATGAAGAAATCCACAGACAAGTCAGAATATTATGTAAGGAGGCAAAAGAAGCATGGCTTGAGGAAAAGTGCTCAGAAATTGAAAAACAACACAACAGTCAAAATACCACATTAGTGCGCAAAAGAATTCAGGAACTTACTAATAAAAGAACAAGTACATCAACAGGCTGTGTAAAAACTAAAGATGGCAAAATCATAATAGAAAAAGATCAGATTATACATGTATGGACAGATTATGTGAAAAACCTTTATGAGGATGACAGAGAGGAACAGTATGATATTAAATTTAATAACGAAGGACTACCAATTTTGAAGATGGAGGCTCGAAATATTCTTAGACATATGAAAGCTGGCAAGGCTCCTGGTGCAGATAACATCACAACAGAAATGATTAAAGCTTTAGAAGAATATGGACTAGATAAGTCACCAGACTGCTGAACACATTATATGATACTGGAGAGATACCTTCTGAATTATGTAACTGTATTTATTGCAATCCCAAAGAAATCAGGAGCCTTGGGATGTGATCAACATAGAACAATTAGTAAAATGAGTCATATCACAAAGATTTTGCTACGAATTACCATGCAAAGAGTGAGGAAAAAATTACAACCTGAAATAGGGGAAGAACAATGTGGGTTTCTAGAAGGAAAGGGTACAGTAAATGCTGTGTATATGCTGCGAACAGTTATTGAACGTGCTATAGAAGTAAACAAGGATATACATCTTTACTTTATTGATTACACAATAGTTTTTGATAGATTTAGACATGTCAACATGGTGGATATGTTTGCATATCTACAAATTGATGGGAAAGACATTAGACTTATAAAAAGCATATATTGGAAACAACAAGCTGCCATAAGGATTAATAATGAAGTGGGACAATATCAGCCTATTAAGAGAGGTGTTAAGCAGGGATGTTTAATGTCTCCAGATATTTTTCCCTATACAGTGAAAATATTTTCAGAAATGTAGAAGATATAAATGGAATCAGCATTGGAAGACGAAACATCAATAACATTAGATATGCAGATGATACAGTATTGATTGCAGACAATGCGCAGGATCTGCAACAATTAGTAGATGCGGTTGTTGTACACAGTGAGCAGCTGGGGTTGGAATTAAATTGTAAAAAGACACAGGTTATAGTCGCCACTAGGAAGAACGAAGTACCACAATGTAATATACAAGTCCAGCAATGGATATGGTAAAGGGTCATAGACTAAGACGAGGTGGGTCCTGGATGGCACAGGCAGAACTTTCTATAAGTCATGTGTGTGATCTAGAGACCATCAATAGTGAAAAAGAGTGGGTGGAAGTTCTGGATGACATGACGGACTGGCACAATGTAATAATAACACTGGGTCGTGAGTGCAGAGAATGGGCAGCGGGCAGCACTGAGTTTGAAGTGCAACAGCTGTTCCAGAGCAACACACATCAAGGTGACATAGTCGTCTACACTGATGGGTCAGTGGTGAGAAACAGACGTAGTGGCTGGGGCTTTATTGCAAAGGCTAATGGGCTAGTCTTGAAAAAGGAGAGCCTGGCATATGAGACTACGATCTCCAGCATGAGAATGGAGGTGGAGGCAGTAACAGCGGCATTCCGGTGGCTAGAGGAGACTACTGCAACACACGTTGTGTTCATTACGGATTCAAAGAATATGCTTAGCAAGGTGGAGAAAGGAATGTTTCGGGTGGAATGGCTCTCGTCGCTTCAGAGGTCACCGATTGTGAGAATTGTGTGGATATTTTGCCCTGGCCATGCGGGTGTACGGGGGAATGAACAGGCTGATAGGCTAGCAGGGAATGCACCTCTTGGTGGTATCTTGCCTATGGACAAGGGGGAGGTGGTCGTGCGCTTGTGGGACCAGGTGGAAAAGCGGAGGAACAGATTGAGAACCCATATGTGGAAAGAATGAGATTGCGGGGGGTCGGCAGGGGTTCTGGAAGAATCTCAAAACTGAGAGGGAAGACTTGGAGAACGTTTAATCAGATAGCGGTGGGAACGATTAGTAGCATGACTGTTGAACGAGGAGACTGAGCACGTATGGGAATGTCCTGAGTGCAGTGATGTCGGTTCTTAACTCAACTCAACTCAACTCAACTCAACATACAAGTAAATGGGAATATTCTTCAACAACTGAATCTATACTTCTTCTTTATTGCGTTCATCCGGAGTGTTTTCTCAGATGTGATTGCGGTGTATCTCGTAAGGCACCCTCTGGCCTAAACTCTTTGGCCAACACATCCGACTTTTAGCGTGCAATTTTGACCGGGTTAGCATTCCTGGGAGACTCTCACTTTTGTGGTACCGTCCACATACCAGCTGGTCAAGTTGGAACAGTCGAAGACTTCACCATCATCCTCGATGGAAGGCAGGGACAGTCCATGGCATTTTCCGCTATCCAGGGCAGCTTCCATAAGTGCAGGGCCGACACATAGCGTCACGTCCTGCTCATGGCTGCTTTAATTCCTCACTTCAATATATTGGGCATTTCGTTCGCCCCGGTCCATTCCCGCACAAACCAGACCGGTCTGCAGACGGTATCCACTCAGCGAGTTTTCGACATGTGTCTTTCGTTGTGCCCCTGGGACAAAATAGTCAGAGCACGACACTATAGTTCCGGGCAAGACGGACATTCGGATAACTATCTAGTCAGGGCTGTTCCAGACATGAGCCGTGTTCGGAAACTAGGTAGTCAGAGCTGTTACTAGCACAAAAGACATTTCACTCGGACGTAATTGCGTAGTGGCAATTTTTATTTTGCCACCCGTAGGGCGGCACTTCCGACTTCGGCGGGCATTTTGAAGTTAGCCTTCCTCGGGTTTCGAGGCTCGTTAGACTTTTTGTTGTTGTGTCGCCCACATCTCAGCTGGTCAGTGTAGAACGGTCAAAGACATCACGGTCGACCCTCAAGGGAAGGCAGGGGCAGACCATGGGCATTCCCCGCTATCCAACGAGGCTTCCATAATTGCAAAGCCGGCACATACTGCTCTGTGACTGGGCTCACCCGAGGAATTGCCACGTCCTGCTCATGGCTGCTTTGGTTCTTCACTTCCACGTATTGGGTATTTCGCTTGCCACTTGTCGCTCAAGAACAAATCAGGAACGGACAGACTGCCAGATGGTGAATAACATAATGATAATAATCAACTGCAACTCGTGGTCCAGGTAACGCCTAATAACAGATTTCAGAAGCACGTTCAAACAGATCGACAACCGTAAGCCGGATAACATGTCTGGAATGTCCACATTTATTTTCTGTCGATCAGCTGGTGACAAAGTCAATGAGAACAATAATTACAATCCATAAACCGTTCCTGAACATCCAGGGGGGTCGGTATTTAGCACTAAATATAAATGACACCGCTGAACCTAACTATCTACATTCCAATACAATGCCGCACTGCCTCGTATCTATTTGGATACCTTCTGCTGGTCGACCTCTCCATCACCTTGGACATTCTCGCCTAGTCCCAATTCATACCTTCATGGCTAGCTCTCTGTTCCGCCTGTAAGGAGTGATGCTTTAGTGATTCAGCTCTTCTATCAAGTGGTTTCCAGCTACCACTGCCATCTCTTAAAAGATCGTTAAGAATATCTTCTCGTTGAATCGTTGCATGCCGCCTTCCATACAGCCAGCCCAAGCTCAACCCCTTTGTTGCTAAACTATCACTCTGTGACGTTTCTACCTTCACACGTCACGCTTGGCGACTTTTTCTATCTATTGGTTCTAGATTACTTCTCCTATATTTTATACCTTATCTATTACGTCATTCATTCCGACTCGCTACTTGGCACAAACTAGGGCGACATCCACTAGGTAAGCTTTCGCATCGGACTTCGGTCCCCGCAATGGATTCGCTAGCCAAACATTCCATTTCGTGTCATTGAGACGTTTTTCCACCTTTGACAACACTCTCTGTGAGTATACATACAGATATATTTCGTAATCGTTTCGTGCGACTGGGCAAAAATTTTTCCCTTGGATCCCGCTCGTGAGGCATGCTACATGTGCCGCCGGCTCAGCACCTTACCTCCGTGTATCTGAGCGAGAAAACAGCCAGGCCATCTCATCCGGGGATCCCTCATATCCCCCAGCTGAGAGCCTTCGTACACGTATCCAAACTAAGCATGTAGCGTGCTCAGCATCTCACTTCCGTTTTGCAGTATGTGAGTATCGGCCTGGCTCTCACATCCAAGGGTTAATGGCTTAGGGGTGTTCAGCCATATCCCTCAGGTATGTGTCTGGACCAAGCATCTGTGGCTTCGTGCGCCTGATTTGATGTTTGGACTGCTATCCTCAGTCTACCTGCAGAGCAGCAGGTTGTGTCTCTCTTGGTCTGGTCCCTAACCCAAGGGCTGTCCGACATGTAGTTTTGCTTCCGTCGACAATGCTCTTGGGGTGACTGGGACACGCAAGCAACCCACCCCCCCCCCCCACACCGCGGCAAGGTGGAGACACATCGGGGGGTGGGAGGGGGATGGTGTCGATACAATTATCTCTGAACAGTCATAACATCTGACGAGAGATGCCTTGAAGAGATTAGAACAAGAATCGCCATGGCGAAAGTAGCCTTTAGCAAGATGAAAAACATCCTGACCAATAAAAAGATGTCAATTGAAACGAGAAAAAGAGTGTTGAGGGGATACATAGAGCCTGTTCTTTTGTATGGATGTGAAACTTGGACAATGTGCAGTCAAGCTGAAAAACATCTGATGGCTGCAGAAATGTGGTTTCTGAGGAAAATGCAAAAAACACCATGGACAGATAGAAAAACCAACGACCAAGTACTATAGGAGACAAATGAAACTCGTAAATTGATTAGAGAAATTAGACGTAGACAGTCAAAATTTTTTGGCCATGTTATGAGAAGAAATGTATTGGAGAACTTAGTGACAACTGGCAAGATCGAAGGGAATAGACCAAGAGGAAGACCTAGAGGAAAATACCTGGATGGCATGGCCACATGGCATGGACGAGACAGGAACTGAGCTGATCCACGACTCTGGTGATCGAGTGAAATGGCGAGTCATGACCGCCCATTCTTTCCGACATGGAACATGATTGATTGATTGAATAATTTACTATGATTATGTTTGCCTCCAACTACCAACACGTTGGACAACTTTGTATTTTGTTCATACTTGTATTAGTTGTAGCATATTGTTATATTATTTTCATCTACGTCCCCTTACGTTGATTATTCTGTTCACCTGGTATGAAATGCTAGTTACGTACATACATGCGTTTGTTTTGAATGCTTCCGAGTGGGATCTTTTAAAAAAAAATACTGTTTGTTTCATTTTATAATGGAGCAATGTCAGACAATTCTTGTACATATCTAATGGAACAATGTCAGACAATTCTTGTACATATTTAATGGAACAATGTCAGACAATGCGTGTGTACATCTAATGGAACAGTGTCCGACAATTCACATACACATCAAATAAACAATCAATAACGATCCGCAGATTATTACCCAGATAAGAACAAAATAGTTGTCATTATCTTACCATGTTATGAGAACACGGGTACTGGATAACAATACTTCTTCTTCTTCTTCTTCTTCTTCTTCTTCTTCTTCTTCTTCTTCTTCTTCTTCTTCTTCTTCTTCTTCTTCTTCCTCCTCTTTTTCTTCTTCTTCTTCTTCTTCTTCTTCTTCTTCTTCTTCTTCTTCTTCTTCTTCTTCTTCTTCTTCTTCTTCTTCTTCTTCTTCTTCTTCTTCTTCTTCTTCTTCTTCTTCTTCTTCTTCTTCTTCTTCTGCCCTCTTCATCTGCTATTCTTCTGCTAGCGTTCGTTCATTCGTGTTTGCACCGACAGATGAGTTTTCATGGAGTAGTGAACAGTTCTTTGGAGCTCCTCTTTTTGTTCCATACAGTTTTGAATGCAGCGCCGTTTCACCAGGCCATTATTCCCTTCTCAAACAGGCTGTACTATGGGCAAACCTGGAGAACATGCTGTGCAGTTTGATCGCACTGTTTACATGAGCATAGTGGTGAGTCACTCAATAAAAGCCCGGACATATGCTTGTTCAGTTTGTTATGCTGTGTTCGATAGCAAAAAAACGATGAACTGTCCATAACAGTCAAGAACACCGGGAAGATTAACGGGCGTTAGAAACAGAGGATGACAAACGGAGACAATGCTTAATGGGATATCAGACACGGAAGACGATTGGTCTTTGTCTGGTTGAACTTTCGAAAAAGCAGAAAAGAGATGGCTGTGGAGGAACATGGTCGCCTGCCCAGTCCCTTAAAGCTCATACTGATGATGATGTCCTGCTCTCGAAACTAATTTAGTCAGTGAATTAGATGCTTACTTTAAATAATAAATCTCCACTTTACTCTATGTTGTCACAACTCTGCTTCCTGGCAGACATTGTTAAAAGGCTGCTTCCTGACAGAAATTGTTGTAAAACATGTTTCCGGGATGAAACTTCTTAAAGGTCAGTTAGTTACTACAACTATTAGTTGAATATCCTTTACAGGACTTCGCAGGCAACACCAGCGTTGTTTGCTGTTGTGATTTCTTGGCAAGTTTACGTTCAATAGTTTGCTATTGCTTTCTGAATGAACCGCACCCATACCATTTCGTGAAAAAGCTACTTGAGGTGGTCTGCTGCCAAATCGACCGCAACTGTGTATCGTACGCAGGTATACAGATTACGATTTGCGTCCGTAACTCCATAGCCACGGAGCTACTACAACTGGCGTGACCTATATAAGTGAAGATATATCATTGCAGTTCCCTACTTCAACCCTGCTTTTGGACTGCCAATAATTGCTTCTTCTTATAGTCCATGTAGAATGGCTTTTGTCATTGTGTCTATCTACAACTTTCTGTTTAGTGTATTGCCAATCATTTCTGATACTGATGTTGTTCGTGCATGTCAATACGCTAGACTAGCAACAATAACAGACATTTAATGGGCATAATATAATTCAATTCGTGTACACATCTAATGTACAAGCGCTACGCTCATGGTCTCCATGTCCCTTTTCCCCTCCCTATACCTTCACCTATTGCGTCAAATCCACTGTTTTATCTAGTTACCCAGGGTATTTGTGCCATAATTTTAAACAAAAGATGACGTATAGGGTGTTAGCATAATTAACAAGAAAACGGCCATATTTGTTAAATGTGTCTGAATCAGACGCGGTGCGAGACACATTCACAGGTACCGTTAGTTTGTTAGTTAGTCGACAGATCATCCTCATTACACATCGAACCATTCAGTCCATAAGTGCTCGGATCCCCTCCTCAGAAAATCCCGCAGCGTGTTGCGGCTAACGACGCCAGTTCTGTGTTGGTTTATCAATCTTCTTTGGCTTCCTGCGTAGTGTTCTTGTTTGGCCACCCCTCTTTTAATTTGCTGTTTTCGCAGTCTGGCCATGGCTGTAGATTCACAGTCATCACTTGGTTCACGCAAAAGTCTTACTTCTCGTAGAGCATTCAGAATGTCAGCCTGGTCCATGGCGCGTCCGCCCTCCACAGTAGCCTCACCTGCGAGCTTGTCAGCCCGCTCATTTCCTTGTTCTCCCGCATGCCCTGGCACGAAGATGAAACTAATCTTTGCCAGCCGAGACCGCTCCAGAGGCAGCAACCATTCTCTTCGGATCGACCCCTCCTCTATCCTCTTGATCATGTTCATTGAGTCGCTAAGGAAACATGCCCTAGTGAATGTCTGTGTCTCGAGCCATGTTATTGCTTTACTTACTGCCATGACTTCCATAATCGGGCTACTTTTGGTTTCAGTGAAAGCACCAAAGTCCTCCTTCACAATTCTCCCTCCTGCCCGAGCCGTAAAGGCCCATGAGCTTCTAACATGTCGGACGACCGACCCATTTGTGTAGATGACAGCATCACCGTCTAGCGAATTCTCGAAAATCAACGCTTGTACTTCAGCCTCCACAGCAGCCGGATTTTCTTGTCTGCATTATCTATCTAGCTGGATGCAAACTGAAAGGATGTGCAGAAATCTGTTGGCACTTGTACCCACTCCTCGCCAGGTTCTAAGTCCTCAAGTGAACACACCTGTTGAAGAATGTCTTCGGCTTGACCCATCCACGACCGTCCTATTTTTAACCTGCTGCCCTTCACCTTCATAATTTCACTATGCAGTGGATATTGTATGTTTGCGTTAACTCTGAGGTAGGCGCGTGCTCTGCAAACTTGTATTCTGTCTTCAATGGTTTACAAAATCAAGAAGGTAGCGCAATGCCCTGCATGTTGTATCTCTTATACATCCAAGAATAATGCGCATATCTTCATTCTGTATCCTTTCCATCCTTTCTATCTGCTTACGGCTGAGAGTCAGGATTGCCATTGCATACTCGAAAACAGACATGACCAGCCCCTCGTACAGAAGACATAGATGGCGCTGCTCACAGTTTGCTGCCGCCATCACCGCATCGCAGCCAAACCCCGCTTGGCCTTTGTTATCACCTGGTCTATGTGCTCATTATAAGCAAGGCTTCGATCAAACCGTATCCCCAGGTAATTCATTGCCTGCGTTCTTTCCACTGTCTCTGAACACAGCTTTACAGTTGGTGTTGGAGTGTTGACAATATGATTATTCAACGAGAACCAAGTCACTGTTGCCTTTGTTGGGTTGACCATTGCCCCAGCTTCATCACACCAAGTACTTATGCGATTGAGTTCGGTTTGTAGTTCCACAGCAACCTGCTCTCTATCCTTACCCTGACCATACACTAAAACATCATCGGCATATGACAGTGTCCTGCCAGGTCCAGTGATCTGCTCACTGGTGATTCTCACTGTGTAGGCGTTGAACAGTACCGGAGATAATGGTGATCCCTGTGGTAGGCCAGGATATATTGTTGTTGGTTCCGAAGTCCAACAGCCACATCTAAAAACTACTTTCCGTTGGAAGAGGGCTGCAGCGATCCAACTAAGGAAGAATGGACTTAGTTTTAGTTCAAGAAGCTGAAACATTAAAAAATCCAATGTTACTCTGTTGTACGCATCCTCAAGAACAATCGCTGCAGCAAAGGTTTCAATGCCTGTGTGGAAACCTTCATAGACATCATAGACAAAAACTGTTGCATTGGTCCAGGTTTCTCTTTTTGGACGGTACCCACCCAGGGTAGGTGGGAAAACACCTTGTCTCTCTAGCTGGCTTGATATTTTCCTGGCAATTACCTCCTCCAGCAGCTTGCCTATTGTATTCTGCATGATTATAATTCGATATCCCTGAATTTATTTTGTGGTATTTGTCAGGCTTCGGCAAGGGAATCAGATAGCTGTGTAACCACTCCTCCTTGATGCTAGCACTCTCTATACTGTTGTTGTACATGTCTGCTAGTTTCTCTAGCTCGTTTTTCAGTACACCTATTGATGTCGTCGTATCTTATGCCATCAGGCCCTGGAGCGCTGTGTTTTGATCGTCGAATCACAGCCTTGATTTCTTTCACTGTCACTGTGTCTTCTTCCGAAATGTTCTGGGTCTTGCACCTGTCTGAGGTGACCTCCTTGGCCAGATTTCGGCCTCCCATGTCTGTCTGGTTGCTCTGCTCTAGATAGCGTTCAAAGAGGGCTTTGCCCTTGTCCTCGTCAGTCCTTTGCCAGATGAGGTCAGCACCTTGGAAGTCAGAAATGCTCTTATTCTTGACTACACCACTCATGACGCTCAATGAAGTAAATGAAAATGATTGGCATACCACAGCGTAGGAATACCAGCTTTGAGACGCATATTATGTTTAGTTTAGTTTAGTTGACGGATCAACATCACGGCACACGGGAGTAACCCATAAGTGCTCCGTTCTACTCCTAACTCAAGCCTGATTCCGGAAAATCCCAGCTCAGTGCACGAAGTCCGTAGCTCCGGCGAGGATCCTGAAATACTTTGGGTAGACTTTTAACTCGAAATGTTGCCCGGGCAGCGCCGTTAGGCTACTCTTTTTCGATTTCCAACTGCCAAGGGATGCTTTACGTGCGCAAAAATACACAAGGGCGTCCGATCTCACTACATTACTAGAAGTCCACGTGAAAAAAAGTCCCGGGCATATTATGTGATTGTGATCATCATAGCCATGAGTTCTCCAAAAAAAATGCATCATTATTATATTAAAGAAAGAAATAAACCTAAGGCATTTGATTAATGTCACGAAGCCAAGGTAGGTCAGTGGCTATCACGCTTGCCTGCCGGGCCGGTGTTCGAATTCCAATCCAGGCAGCTCTATTAAAATAGACCTGGGTTCGTATGACAAATTAATATCATAATTTCATCATATGCCATATCGATAAACGTGGGCGATCATGATTAATGGTCTTACATGATCACCAAAGTCATGGATTAGGTCTGTGTTCTTGTCCCGGTTATGCACATGGCCAACCAACCAGGTATTTATCTGTGTGTCTTCCCCTTTCTTTGTTTCGCATCAACTTTGCCAGTTGTCACTAAGTTTGCAAATGTATTTCGTCTCATAACGTGCTCGGAACATCGAACATTCTACTTCTATTTTTTCTAATCAGTTTACGGTTTTAATTTGTTTCTTTAAACATTGTCTCTTTCCTTTTACTGTCCGGCCTTGGAGTTCTTTGCACTTTCCTAAGAAAGCACATTATCACTGCTATTAGACTTTTAGCAGCTCTTCTGCTTATTGACCAAGTTTTATATTAACACAACACTAACACAGCACTATAGGCCCTAAAAGTCTAAAGGCGTACGGTCATTTACCTTCTTTTTTTTTTAAACATTCTGCTGCTGTCTGGGAAAACTGTCTTAGTACAAAGAATAATTACTTGACATTGCGGAAGGGATTTCGCGCCAACGAATTAGTTAACAACCACTCAAGAGTAGACTACCTCTGCTGCCCTAATCCTCTTCAATTTCCGTAAGTACCGGCATTCACCACGGACTTGTGAAGTTCGCTTTTTATTATTTTAGAAAACTTAATATGTTATCGATTTTCAACAAGAATGTAGTCATCGCGAGAAGTGGTTCATCGATTTTGTCGTTAATATTACAATGACGATATTTGTATAATTTATTATGTTGTAACTCATCATTTTCATCATGTTCGGCCAAATTATGAAAAGAAGAGAGTGGACCATGTTGACAACTGGGAAGAATTGCGGATAGGGTCGACTGACGAGGACTGCGAGACAAGATTCCTGCAGCCTTTTTTTCGTGCTACTGAAAGGTTTCAGTATAGGAACTGATCAATCAATCTATCATGTGCCGTCTTCACAATGAAGGTTGCCTGCAATGGATCTCCAACACTGTCTCTCGCCTTGATTGTACATTCTGTAAATTTATGTTCGTCCATCTCTTGATGCTATCTTCCCACTTATATCGTTGTGTACCTCTTGCTTGCGTGCCTTCAACCAGTATGGTTTTAATGAGAGTGTTATGTCTTTCAAAGTGTCCGAAATATTTCACTTGACTCTTTTGTTTTTTATATGTCTGTCATCAACTCTCTTTTCATTCCCACTTTTTAAATGAACCTTCATATTCGATTGTTTTTATTTCCATGAAGTGCAACATATTCTATCCAGGGCCTCTATTCGACTTTCTAATGGCTTGTTCATAGTCCAGACTTCTGTGCCATAAAGCAGTGATTAATATACATAGCATTTGGGAGTTCCAATTTGTATGCGTTGTTAATCTCTCTAGATGTTAATACTGAGTTCATGTTGCTGAAAATATTTTTGGCCACTCCTACTCTCTTTTTGATTTCTGCTTCAATGATATCAATTGAAACGAGAAAACTAGTGTTGAAGTGCTACATATAACCTGTACTTTTATTTGGATATGAAGCGTGGACAATGAGCAGAGATGCTGAAAAACATCTGATGGCTGTGGAAGTGTGGTTTCCGAGGAAAATGCAAAGAATACCATTGACAGGGTCTGCAAGGTGTGGAATGGGCCTGGCCCTGCAGCCAGCAGGGTTAGGATCGGCTAGCCTCTCCTAGGAGGGGTGAAAAGTGAAAATTAGTAGCCTGGCGATGACCCGCAGACTACACAAGTCAACCCCCACCTCCACATGGTGCAGACTGGGAAACCATGACCGCGAGGTCATGGGCTAACGGGGCTATGGCTCGCCATAGGGGATGGACTCCCTGTGGTCAGATTTGTGTCTTAAACCTGCGACTGGCCTAGCAAGCCAGCAGGGAATCTTCATACTGCTCGTAGAAACACTAAGAAGTATAAACGGACTGACCCAAACGGATATCGACCCCCCTTCAATGTTAATGGACTACGAGATAGATCAGCGACTCAAAAAATAGGCACAATGAACGTCTGCGGTTTCATTAGTAAAGAAGAAGAGCTTATAGAAACAATGGAAGAGAGGAAGATTGGACTTTTGGGAATAGTGGACACCAGAACAAAGGGGAAAGGATGCAAGGAGCTCCACCACTGTTACACATTTATCTACTCTGGAGTAGAACAGCAAGAACGGGCAAGACACGGTGTGGGAATAGTCATCGAACCCCGGTTAGCAAGAGGAATACTAGAAATAAAATATATATCAGAAAGAATCATAACAGTGAGAATAAAAGAACAAACAATTACAACATATGTACAAATATACGCACCATGTAATACAAACAAAAATTAGCAAGAATGGGAGGAATTCTACGAAGACATCCATGACGTGCTAAATAAAATAGATAAGCAGGACAACATCATAGTTATGGGAGATGTCAATGCAAGACTAGGACATAACTTAGTGGGCATAGAAAAACATTTGGGAGCATTTGGAGATCAGCCTAATGAAAGGAATGATAACGGAAGTAGACTAATAGAGCTATGCAGCCAACACGACCTCTATATAACAAACACATTCTATAAACATAAAGACTCACAAGTAAACACCTGATATAAATGGAACGATCTAGATACCAAAAGCCAAATTGATTTTTATATTAACAAGAAATAACAGAAAGAGAAATATATTACATGCAAGGGCAGTGCCCAATTTTAAACACAGATCATAAAGCAGTCGTTGCTACAATAAGAACCATCAGAAGAAGAAAGCAAAGAGCAGGAAAATGCATGCCATGCGAATCGGTAAACTTTTAAAAAACACCTTAAAGACGTAACGTAAGGGGAAATTACGAGAAAGAACTAACTGAAATCTTTGTAAAATTACCTATAGAAAGAAAAACAGTGGAAGAAGAATGAGAGATGTTCAAATCAAGCATTTTAAATACTGCAAAAATAACATGTGGAAACACGAAAAAAACGCAAAACACGGATAAAGAAAATAACAAGTTGGTGGAACACAGAGGTAAAGAAAGCGGTAAAAGACAAAAATGAAAAATATAAGAAGTGGTTGAAGAGCAAACAGGAATGTGATTCCATAGAATATAGAATAGCGAGAAGACATGTGAATAGAATAGTAAAAAGGGGAAAAACAAAAAGACTAGGAAGAGTATGGAGAAACCCTAAATTAAAACTACAAGGAGGCAACTAGAAAGTTCTACACAAAGATAAGTGAAATGCGAACCAGAGGAGAATCCTTTGACCCAACTGAAATAATTAACAGCGAAAATCTAGAACCAATAAGTGAACAAAAACAAATCCTAATAAGATGGAAGCAGTATTTCGAACAACTTCTCAACATCCCATCAGATGTCACAGGAATTCAAGAAACCTACACAGATGTCACTGAAGAACTAGAACCATACATACTAAAAGAAGAAATTATAGAAGCCATCAGATTAGCCCCAAAGAACAAATCACCGGGACAAGATGAAATACCAAATTAACTAATTAAAGCAGCAAGAGAAGTAGGAGCAGCATGGCTTCATAGATTATTCAACCATGTTTGGATAGAACAACAGACACCACGGAACTGGGGAAACGCCATAATTATCCCAATTTTGAAAAACCAAAGGCAGCAAAAGAGATTGCACACAATACAGGGGCATTTCACTGTTGAGTCATACTGGGAAAATATTTTGGAAAATTCTTGAGAAGAGATTACGACTTATTATAGAACCCCAACTAAGCGAAACACAACTTAGATTTAGGAAAAACAAAGGATGCACAGACGCCATTTTTGCTCTTAGACAACTTATAGAAAAATCAATCGAAATCAATGAAACACTCTACTTAGACTTTGTCGACCAAGAAAATTCATTTGAAAGAGTAGATAGAAACAAGCTGTGGGAAATCCTTAAACAATATGGAATGAGTACACATCTAACAAACCTATGTAGAAGCTTATACAACAACAGTGAATGCATAGTGAGAGCAACTGGAGGACACTAAGAACCCTTCACCATAAGATTCGGAGTACGACAGGGTTGTGTCCTGTCCCCTCTCTTGTTTTAACATATATAGACAGCATATGTAAAGAGACCAGCCAAACAGAGACCGCAAGAATACCTCATGACGAGAACACAGAAGAAGAACCATCTGCAAATCTAATCATTAGAGAACTCCTGTTTGCGGACGACCAAGCACTAATAGCAAAATCAGAAGCTGAATTACAAGACCACATGAATAGTCTAAGCGAAATGTGCAGGGAACATAACATGAAAATTAGCACAAGCAAAACAGAGGTAATGACTATAACTAAAGAAGAAAAAACAACAACAATTCACCTAGACGAACATCCCTTGAAAATAGTAAAGATTTCAAGCAACTAGGAAGTATAATATCATCAAATGGCAGATCAGAAGACAAGATTGAAAATAGATGCAATAAGGCAAACCAACTCATTGGACAAATGGCACCAATACTAAAGAACAAACATGTATCAATAACTACTAAGAAAGCACTTTACAACACAATCTTCCTACCAACTCTATGCTACTAATGCCAAACCTGGACAGAAAAAGAGAAAAGAAAAATCACAACAACAGAAATGAGATTCCTGAGAAGAATACTCAACGTATCAAGAAGAGATAAGATCAGAAATGAAGAAATCAGCACAAAAGTAGGGGTTATAGCAGCACTAGATTTTATTAGAAAGCAGCAAGTCAAATGGTTTGGCCATGCAAGTAGGTTACCATTCAACAGCATAACACAACAAGCAATGATGTACAGACCAGATGAAAACAGAGGAAGCGGCCGACCACGTAAACGTTGGACGGAGGGAATAGCAGAGTCCATGGGAATATCGATACATGAAGCCCATAATCGGGCACTCTCACGATGTTTATACTTCACCTCGACATCGCAAGGTACAAGAGGAACATGGTGAGATGAGATGAGATGAGACCATTGACAGACAGAAAAGCCAATGAACAAGTCCTTAAAGAAACAAATGAAGATTGTAAACTGAATAGAGACGATAGACGTAGACAGTCAAAGTATTTTGGGCTTGTTACGAGAAGAAATGAATTGCAGAACTTGGTGACAACTGGCAAGATCGAAAGGAAGAGACCTAGGGGAAGACCGAGAAGTAAATACCTGGATGGCTTGGCCATGTAGCTTGGTCGAGACAGAAACACGGAGCTGATCCATGACTCTGGTGATCGAATGAAATGGCAAAACATGACTGCCCACGCTTATCGGCATGGCACATGATGGATGGATGGTTCACATCCAACTAAACCACGAATTGATTTGTCACCTCGGTGTAGTTTCGTTATTATTATTGTTGTTGTTGTTGTTGTTGTTGTTGTTGTTGTTGTTGTTGTTGTTGTTGTTGTTGTTGTTGTTGTTGTTGTTGTTGTTGATTATTTAGTCTTGTGAGTGCATCCTCGTAAATTCAGAACATTAAATGTACATAGAAAGAACATAGGTGTGTAAGAGGCTATATTTCACCATGTTCTGGTATATGCGAAGTATTGTTACTTGGCGCCAAATCAGGTGACGATTGGTCTATGAAAACATGAGACAAACATCATATACCCTGCATACCTCAGGTATAAAATCACCCTTTTTTTGCTTATTCAGCCTGGTAGACCCCGAGATAGACCAAGTAGACGGTGGAGAGATAATACATATACAGATCTACAAGCACTTGGAATCAACGATTGGCAAGAGAAGGTCCACCAGAGAGACGAATGGAGAGGGCTTGTATCTGCAGCAAAGAACCTCAATGGCTCGGAATGCCGAAGAAGAAGAAGAAGAAGAAGAACCTGGTAAAATCACTCATGTCAAACGTCGGTCTGGAGATTTTATTCCATACTGCAAGCGACAATCTTTAAACCAATGATCTGTCAGTGGCAAGATTTGAACCGCGAAGAAACATGGCTTATAAACAGTGTCGTGTCTCGAAAACTGACATACTTGGTTATATTAGACGTGACGGAGATTTAGAAGAAACAGTAAGAGAAGGCATTGTACCTGGAAGAAGACACAACAGTGAACAAGGAGTTTTAAAGACACACTGGGCACGAAAATGTTTTTGAAAATCGAAGCTTATAAAGGATAAATAACAAAGTCATGAGTATTGACATAATTACACCGGCTTTAGCCCATCTGGCTCGGTCGCTCTCCACAGCGCATCACAGAGCATCGCATGCAACATGAACTCTGTGGTCCAAGCATAACCCCGAGGGTCTCAAGATCTGAACGACACAATCGAGAAACGAACTCGCGGCCTTCAGAGCGAGAACGAGACGGTTTGACCATTACGCCACGGAGACGTTTACTGTGTCCCTTACACCTCTCTCCCCCTCTTCTGAGATGTAGAATGTCCCTCTCCGTCAAGAGTGTGGTAGTCGACGATGGAAGGATTCTATAATTTATCAATTGCCTGAATTTCTTTCTATTTCACAGAGTATGGGAGTTCGTTGTCTCTGTGAAAATACTAATAACAATTTGGATTAAAAGGCGTTTTAATCCCAGAATTATTATTAAGACATCAACAAGCGCTGCTAGGAATGGAATTCTATGGACCTCTCTAACAAAACAGCTCGATGACTGGACTTTCCCAGTGACACTGCATTCCTGTCTCGCACACGAAATCAGACGCAGAATAACTATTTCTGGATAAAAGACCAATTAGGTTTCAAAATGCACAAAGGAAAGACAAAGATAGTGCGGATGAATCAAGTACATGATAGTCCGATCTCCTTTGGTGAAACCTTCATTCAAGAGACTGGATTTAAACAAAAATGAGAGGAACAGATAAATCATACAGGAGGCAAGATGAGCTTTTATAGCTCTAGAAAGGTGAGGAAATCAAAATAGATTAAACTTAATACCAAACTTAGAATATTCAACTCTAACATTAAACTCGGTACTTACTGTTGGGTGGATTAGAAACATTAAGGATGGTTAAAACATTACAAACAAATTATATACACATTCATTAATCGGTGCCAATGCAAAACAGAAGGTCAACAATGATATAACAGTCACCAGTGTGGATCTCATGGAGAAGGTCAACAATGATATAACAGTCACCAGTGTGGATCTCATGGAGAAAGGTCAACAATGATATAACAGTCACCAGTGTGGATCTCATGCAGAGAGCTAGACAAACATAAGTGAGTCGAGAGATGAAGAAACGATGCTGGATGGGACATGCACTGAGAAAACTTGTGAATAGTATAACTAGTGAGATGACTGCCGGCCTGTCTCAATGGGGAATACAAGGCGAAAGAAGAAGAAGAATGTTAGATTCTTCTTCTTCTTCGTTCATCCGGAGTTTGTTTGTTTTTCGGACGTGATTGCGTTGTGCATGTTTACAGCAGAGCTGCGTTCTTGCGCCGTTAGACAGACACATCCGACTTCTACGGGCATTTGTTGACCGGGTTAGCCTTCCCGGGTGTTGGATTCTATCTTCTTGTTTTTTTCCCCACCAAGCAACCAAGCATCATAAGAGAAGAAGACTTTATGAAACACAGTACTATCATCTGTGAGTGGGGCAGAGGCTCAAGCCGATTTATATTATAAGCGGCTTGCATAGGATTGAAATGATAATCAATAGTTGAACGGGACCAAATCATGAATACACACACACACACACGCACACACACACATACACACACGCGCGCGCGCACACACACACACACACACATACGCACGCACGCACACACACTCACACACACACACGTGTATATATATACACACACGCACACTCACTCACTCACAAAAACGGAGAAAGAGAGAGCGAGAGAGAGAGAGAGAGAGAAAATTTTTATAGATGTATAGATAGGATGAGAGAGGGGGAGAGAGAGAGGGGGAGAGAGATGTTTGCTTCTAGTGAATGAGAGAGTGAAGATGAGAGTTAGAGTGAATGACAGACCCTCATAGAAATAGAGACAGAGAGAGAGAACTAAAAAGTGAAGGAGAATTAAAGTCAGAAAGAGTGAAAGAGTGAGGGGAAGGACAATGAGAGAGTCATAGTCAATGGGGCAGTGATATAGAGAAAAAGAGCGAGAGAGAAGGGGTGGAGTGCGAGTAATAAAAAAGTGTTGATTCTAGGCGTGGATAAATATTATCATATGATGATGATAATGATGATAGTGATAGTAAACATGATGATTACGTGCCTGCACATTCATCTTAAAAGAACAGAACAGAATACACTGTAACCATTTTTTTATTTCTGCGGAGACAATTGAACACCTTACAGTGAGTGTTTTATGAAAGTGTGGGAACCTGTTCTACTAGAAGAGGCGTCCACGGGGTGGCGGGTGGTGAAGAGGTTAGCCTCACATGTGTTAAATAAAGAGCCGTGGATCAACACATGTGGCTTCCACGGGGTGGCGGGTGGTGCATTTGCCTCTTGTTATACAAGTTAAAACGGTTAGTTGCATATCCTTTACAGTATATGTCGCAGTCAACATCAGCATTGTTTCATCACGAACAGCAAAACAACCCCCCTACCCCCCCCCAAAAAAATGCTGGGGTTGACTGCGACGTCCTGTAAAGGATATGCAACTAACTTTTTTTTTTACCAGTTCCACAGCTGCAGTCATCAGTATCTCCTATTTGTAGTTTTAAAAATGCATGTGTGCTACCTTTAATTTATTTTGACTTCCTAAAATGTTCTAGTGTTATGAAAGCTCCTCTAGCTTTCTGTATTTTGAAAGAGTGTAAGACACAAAGATAACTTATCACGAACGTTGGAAAACGGCAGTCGTAATTTGTTTTGTTTTTTTTGCTAAATCAAATCGTGAGAAGGGAAAAACTGGAACAGCGTATGCCAATTTAAAAGATTGTGGAAAGAAATATAGATTGTTTAGTTTATTTTAGTTTAGTTTAGTCGACGGATCAACATCACGGCACACGGGTGTACCCCACAAGCGCTCCGTTCTACTCCTAATTCAAGTTTGAGTCCGGAGAATCTCAGCTCTGTGCATGAACTCCGTATCACCGGCGAGGATCCTGAAATCTTTGGGTAGAATTTTAACTAGATTTTTTGCCCCGGCAGCGCTGTTAGGCTACTCTTTTTCGATTTCCATCTGCCAAGGGATTTTTTACGTTCGCAACAATACACACAGGCGTCCGATATCACTACCCAGAGACCAGGGGACATTTTGTTACTCGAGGTCCACGTGAAAAAATCCTGGCCCTCACCGGGGCTTGAACCCGGGACCTCCAGCACTCGAGGCGAACCCCATACCTCGAGACCACTCAGTCCCGTTATGAAAGAAATATAGAGGAAGACAATAAGAGAAGGTGACAGTCTTTTGTCATTGCGCGGAAAGGTGTCATCACATAAACTGATACATGCTGTTGAGATACAAGATATGGGGAAGCATCATCCCAAGAGACGGACGTCTGCAAGTCACTAGATAATGAGGATGATGCTGGTGATGATAAAGATGATGATGTTGATGATAATGATGCTAATGATGATAAATATGATGATGATAATGATGATTATGATGATGGTGTTGATGCTTATGATGATGCCAATGAAGAAAAAGATAATGATGCTAATGATGATAAAGATGATGATGCTAATGATGATAAAGATGATGATGGTGATGATAATGATGCTTATGATGATAAACATGATGATGATAATGATGGTTAAGATGATGATGGCCGGCTCCCTGGCCTAGAGGTTTACGTCTTTCTCCGTTATCCCGTATATTCTCGTGAGTAACGTAACCTGCGCGACAATCGGTAGTGGTTCTCGCCTCGTTGGTAAATTACGGGGTATGTGAGCCGGTCTCTCAGAAAGCAATGGCAAACTACTGAGCGTAATCTTGCCTAGTACATCAACAGCAGCTGAAAAATGTTGATGTTGACTGCATCGTCCTGTAAAATATATGCAAAAACAAAAAAAGATGATGATGCTGCTAATGATGATGCTAATGGTGATGCTAACGATGATGCTAATGATGATAAAGATGATGATGATGACGGTACGGGCCGTGCTGATGTACTTATTTTGTTAGACACCAGCGTCCTTATCAATTGATTATTTAAAAGCATTTAACAGATCCGGCATGTAATGCTATTCTAATGTCCTATTTTTAAACTGCATACCATAGATTCCATAGAAGTGTATTCCATAAAAGGAAGTAACAGCTCTTTCCTCTTTGTTATATTTCCCTGTTTGTGGGTGTCAATCAATACCTCTTAGTGTAGTAATGAGCCCCAGAAGAGTCCGCATTTTCTATGGCAACGTTTTATTTGCTTGTAAGGAAAGCAGAACAATAATGCAAGTAAATGGGTTAAATTATGTAATTTGGGTGTATTGTGATTGTTATTTCAGATCTGCTTGTAAAACAAAAACAGCGAGTTTACACTGCAACTTATCGCACATTATATTACTAATTGTTAATCAATCGATCAAGTGCCGTCTCCACAATGAAGGTTGGCTACAATGCCTCTCCAACACTGCCTTTCGGCCTAACTGTACATTCTGTCAGATTGTTGTTCGCCCATCTCTTGGTGTTTCTTCCCACTTGTATTGTTGTATACCTCTTGCTCGTTTGCCTTCAACCTTACCCTCTAGTATGGGTTTTATAGGATTGTTATGTCTTTTCAAGTTGCCGAAATATTTCACTTGCCTCTTTCTTATTTCTTTTATCAACTCTCTTTTCATTCCCAATTTTTCTATAACCGATACTGTTGTTTTTGTTTCTATGAAATACAACATACTTCTTCTTCTTCTTCTTCTTCTTCTTCTTCTTCTTCTTCTTCTTCTTCTTCTTCTTCTTCTTCTTCTTCTTCTTCTTCCTCTTCTTCTGCGTTAATCCGGAGTTTCTTTTGTTTTTCGTACGTGATTGCGTTGTGCCTGTTTTCAGCAGAACTGCGTTCTTGCGCAGTTAGGCTGACACGTCCGATTTCTGCGGACATTTGTTGACCGGTTTAACCTTCCCGGGGATTTCGTAAGACGTTTAACTCTCACTATTGCGGTATTATCCCCTATCCCAGCTGGCCCATTAAGAACAGCCGAAGACATAACGGTCAACCCTCAGGGGAAGGCAGAGGCAGACCATGGGCATTCCCCGCCATCCAAGGAGGCTTCCATAATTGCAGAGCCGACACATAGCACTCTGGTACTGGGCTCACCCAAGGAATCGTCACGTCCTGCACATGGCTGCTTAGCCTCACTTCTGTATATTGCGCCTTCCGTTCACCACAGGTTGTTCCTCCGGAAACCAGAAGAATGCAGTCTGCAGATAACATCCACACAGTGAGCTTTCCATTCAGACCTTCCACGTAATGGATTTGCTATCCAAGCAATATTCCATTTTGTGCCATTGGGACGCTGTTTCCGTCTTTGATGACGCCCACGCAATGAGATATTGATTTGGACTTTCCGCGTAATGTATTTGCTAGCCAAGTAATATTCCATTTCATGCGTCTGGGACGCTTTTGTTACCGATATACCTGTGGTATCTTCTTCTTCTGCTGCGTTCATCCGGAGTTTTTTTTTTTTTTTTTTCGAACGTGATTGCGTTGTGCCTGTTTACAGCAGACTTGCGCCGATAGGCCGACACATCCGACCTCTGCGGGCATTTGTTGACCGAGTTAACCTTCCCGGGGGATACCTGTGGTATGAAGTGTGGCAGTCTAAGTACTTCTTAATGCACCTTTAGATGTCAACCTGAATGTAGTTAAAGTAAGCTGTGGTCAACTTGAGCTTGTTGATATCGCCATAGAGCTTGTTCTCAAATGAAGCAGGTGTGGGCCAAAATATCTTTCTGTGTTCTGCACATATTGGGCACTCCTGCAGCAAATGTTTAGCTGTCATTTTACCAGTTCCACAATTACATTCATCGGCATCTACTATCTTTAGTTTATTGAACAAGTGGTATTTCAGCCTGTTATGTCCTGTGCGGAGTCTGGAGATTGCTACCTGTTCTCTTCGGTCGAGTTTGTAATATGCATCATCTTTCTGGTGTCCTGAGTAGTGTAAGTGGGGCTCCATCACGCGAATTTTTGAGGATCTTATATAAATCAAACATTTATCGATCCTGATCCTCAAAGGGTGATAACTCTTTTTTCCCCAAAAAATAGGCGTGGTCTAGTGACTCATCAGAGGTGGCGTTGTGAAGTGACTCATCATAGGTGGCGTGCGTGCTCAGAGGTGGTGGTCAAGTAATTGTAGGTACGACATAAAAAATACGACATAAAACATCAATAAAGAAAACAAACGACTCAAGTAAGTTATATAATAATTTTTAATAAAACATATATAGAAAAGAAGAAAAAAAAAAAAAGAAGAAAAAAAAAAAACATAGTCAAGTGACCCCTTAAATTATAGGTAAGGGCGTGCAATGACGTGCTCAAGTGGTGGTCAAGAGGTGGTCAAGCGGTCAAGAGGTGGTCAAGTGACCCCTTAAATTGTATGGGATGGTACGTGTAGTGACGTGGTGATGATCAAGAGGTGTTCAAGTGGTGGTCAGGGTGTGGTCAAGTGGTGGTCAAGATGTGGTCAAGTGGTCGAGTGACCACTTAAATTGTCGGGGAAAGTAGGTGTAGTGATATGGTGATGATTAAAGGGTGGTAAATTAGTGGTCAAGCAGTGGTCAAGCAGTGGTCAAGTGAGGAAAATTTTAGTGGAAAGTAGTTGTAATGATATGGTGATGATTAAAGGGTGGTAAATTAGTGGTCAAGCAGTGGTCAAGCAGTGGTCAAGTGGTCGAGTGACCACTTAAATTGTCGGGGAAAGTAGTTGTAATGATATGGTGATGATTAAAGGGTGGTAAATTAGTGGTCAAGAGGTGGTCAAGCGATGGTCAAGGGGTGGTCAAGTGGTTAAATGACACCTTAAATTGTTGGGGAGAGTACGTGTAGTGACACGGTGATGATAAAGAGGTGGTCAAGTAGTGGTCAAGCGGTGGTCAAGTGGTCAAATAACCCTAAAATTGTAGAGGAGAGTGTGTCTTGTGATGCAGTGATGATCAAAAGGTGGTCAAGTAGTGGTCAAGGGGTGGTCAAGTGGTCAAGTTACCCCTTAAATTGATGGGGAGAGTAAGTGTAGTGACACGATGATGATCAAGATGTGGTCAAATAGTGGTCAAGTGGTGGTCAAGTGGTGGTCAAGTGGTCGAGTGACCACATAAATTGCAGAGGAGAGTAGGTGTAGTGACATGGTGATGATCAAGAGGTGGTCAAGTTGTTAGGTCTAGAGGTTGGGGTGTCTCAGTCATGAAGTATCAAACTGTCTGCTGTGGGAAGGATGGCGCTGATCAGGGCGAGTAGGTTCTAATACGTTTATCGCTATTGTCTAAAATTGGCGTGGTTGTATAGTAATAATAGTAGAGTTGTTTCGTAGTAATATTAGTCATCATCATCAAGGGTCATGTTAGGTGGTATTTGTAATGATAGTAGTAGTAGTAGTAGTAGTAGTAGTAGCAATACCAACAATAGTACTAATTATCATCATCATCATCACGTGTCTTACCAACGGACGTATCACCCACACATTGCCATCTCCAACACCATTGAACAATTCCGGGGTTGACTCACACTACAGAAATCCCCAATTAACGGCATTACCTTCATGTAATGGTGGTACTCATAGTACCAATAGCACCAGTAGTAATAGTCACCAACATCAGCAAGAAACTTATCGCCTGACATTGGTCAGTATGACACTCCATAAACTATGATCTCCAACACCATGGATACAAATAGTAATAATATTGGTAGTAGTAGTAGTAGTAGTAGTAGTAGTAGTAGTAGTAGTAGTAGTAGTAGTAGTAGTAGTAGTAGTAGTAGTAGTAGTAGTAGTAGTAGTAGTAGTAGTAGTAGTAGTAGCAGCGGTGGTGGTGGTGGTGGTGATGGTGGTGGTGGTGGTAATAGTAGGAGTAGTAGAATAGCGAGGGTGCTTGTTGTTTCACTAAGTATTTGTATATCGTATGTAGTATAAAGATAGTTTGTGTTGTATGCCATGTAAGGTGTTACTGAAATATCTGTATTGTGTAGTTCTAAGAGGTGATGACGCCATAACCCACCACTCTATCATCTTATTGATAGTGTCTTCAGTGCCGCGTAAAAAGCTCATTGTGAGATATCGATCATTTCTCAAAGCGACAGCATCCGGGGTGCATGCCCATTACGAGCAAACAACGATACGACACTTAAAAGGTAACTACAAGGCAAATGGTGTCGAGTATAGTGTAACATACAAAACTTATGAGGTCATCGGTTGTCCATTCCATCACGGTCGACAAATAGGCGCTCACTAACTTCACAATATGCTCACTCAAATAAACATATAGTATAATAAGGCACCGACCCAAACAAGGAAAACGGACAAAAACAAGGGGGGAAAATGACATAAGCGTCAAAATATAACACATACAAAGACAGATACAGCAGTGACTAAAAAAAATAATAAAAATGACACGACAAAATAACACACAAACACACACACACACACACACACACACACACACACACACACACACACACACACACACACACAATGAAAACTGAAATAACCAATGAAAAATCGCTGACACGAACACTAGAAGCTGACACAAACACTAAACAAAATACCTAAAGAAAAGCTAAACTTTGTTAACCAAAATGTGAAAGTAGGAAAATGTGATACCCAAATGTAAAACAAATAGCAAGAGAGGAATAGCTCGTCCACACTTATTAAAATTAGGAAAAATTTGTTAGTCAAATAGTAAAAATATTGCCCAAGTAGGAAAATTTGATAGCCAAAGGTAAAAAAAAAAAAAAAATATCACCCAAAGAGAGGAATATCTCGGCCAGACTTATAAAAAGTAGGAGAACTATGTGCCAAATGGGAAAAAGTTAGGCCAAATACAGAAATATCTCAACCAAACATATAAAAAATAGGAAAATTGATAACCAAACGGGAAATATATTGACCAACTAGGGAAATGTGTTACTCAAAGAGGAAAAATAATGACCAAGTAACGAAATACATCGCTCAAACTTATGAAAACTAGGAAACTTTGTTAGCCAAATAGAAGAAACCTTGGTCAGGTAGGAAAATCTGTCAGCCAAATGTGAAAAATGTCGGCCAAATGCAGAAATAGTTCGGCCACACGTATGCAAACAAGGAAAGGTTGTTAGCCAGATAGGAAAAGTATTAACCAAGTAAGAAAATGTGATAGCCAAAGGTGAAAAAATATCAGACAAAGAGAGAAATATCTCATCCAAACTTATAAAAAGAAGGAAAATTCTCAACCAAATGAGAAAAAGTTAGACCAAATATAGTAACATCTCAACCAAACTTATGAAAACTAGGAAACTTTGTTAGCCAACGAGAATAAAAACCTAGGTCAAGTAGGAAAATCTGTTAGCCAAATGTAAAAAATGTCGGCCAAATACAGAAATACCTCGTCCGCACTTATTAAAATTAGGAAAAATTTGTTAGCCAAATAGTAAAAATATTGCCCAAGTAGGAAAATTTGATAGCCAAATGTAAAAAAAAATATCACACAAAGAGAGGAATATCTCGGGCAGAGTTATAAAATGTAGGAGAACTATTTGCCAAATGGGAAAAAGTTAGGCCAAATACAGAAATATCTCAACTAAACATATAAAAAATAGGAAAATTGATAACCAAACGGGAAATATATTGACCAACTAGGGAAATGTGTTACTCAAAGAGGAAAAATAATGACCAAGTAACGAAATACATCGCTCAAACTTATGAAAACTAGGAAACTTTGTTAGCCAAAGGGAAGAAACCTTGGTCAAGTAGGAAAATCTGTCAGCCAAATGTGAAAAATGTCGGCCAAATACAGAAATAGTTCGGCCACACGTATGCAAACAAGGAAAGGTTGTTAGCCAGATAGGAAAAGTATTAACCAAGTAAGAAAATGTGATAGCCAAAGGTGAAAAAATATCAGACAAAGAGAGAAATATCTCATCCAAACTTATAAAAAGAAGGAAAATTCTCAACCAAATGAGAAAAAGTTAGACCAAATATAGTAACATCTCAACCAAACTTATGAAAACTAGGAAACTTTGTTAGCCAACGAGAATAAAAACCTAGGTAAGGTAGGAAAATCTGTTAGCCAAATGTAAAAAAATGTCGGCCAAATACAGAAATACCTCGTCCGCACTTATTAAAATTAGGAAAAATTTGTTAGCCAAATAGTAAAAATATTGCCCAAGTAGGAAAATTTGATAGCCAAATGTAAAAAAAATATCACCCAAAGAGAGGAATATCTCGGCCAGAGTTATAAGAAGTAGGAGAACTATTTGCCAAATGGAAAAAGTTAGGCCAAATACAGAAATATCTCAAACAAACATATAAAAAATAGGAAAATTGATAACCAAACGGGAAATATATTGACCAACTAGGGACATGTGTTACTCAAAGAGGAAAAATAATGACCAAGTAACGAAATACATCGCTCAAACTTATGAAAACTAGGAAACTTTGTTAGCCAAAGTGAAAAAAAAAAACTTGTTCAAGTAGGAAAATCTGTTAGCCAAATGTGAAAAATGTCGGACAAATGCAGAAATAGTTTGGTCACACATATGCAAACTAGGAAACGTTGTTAGCCAGATAGGAAAAGTATTGGCCAAGTAGGAAAATTTGAAAGCCAAATATGAAAAAATATCACCCAAAGAGAGAAATATCTCGTCCAGACTTATAAAAAGTTGGAAAATTTGTCAACCAAATGGGGTAAAGTTAGACCAAATACAGAAACATCTTAACCACATTTATAAAAAAACGAGGGGAAAATGTCGACCAAATACAGAAATAACTCAACCCAATTTATAAATATGGCAACCAAACTTATGAAACGTAGGCAAATGTGTTAACCAAAAGGGGAAAATATGGTACACGTAACGAAATATCTCATCCAAACTTATAAAAAGTAGGAAAATATGTCAACCAAACGCGAACAATGTCGGCCAAATACAGAAATTTCTCAACCAAACTCATGAAAAGTAGGAACAACTTGTTACCCAAATAGGAAAACATATTGGTCAAGTAAAGAAATAGCGTGGTCAAACCTATAAAAACGTACCAACATTTGTTAACACAACTTGGCCACTTGTTCTTACAAACTTGCTCGCTGGCTCAAACAATTTTTCCACTTGCTATTACAATCGGTCGACCTATCCTATCAACTCACACACTTACCATAACAACTGTCCCTTTTCCCCAACAACGTGTCCACCGACTCTCTCATATTATCGACTCGCCCTATCAAATTACCCACTGACTGTAGCCACATGACCCACATGGGCTCACAAAATTTCCACTTGTTATTACAACTTGTCGACAGCCTCGCCCAAATTACCACTTACTCTTACAAACTGTCCCAACTGCGCGCACAAAGGTGTCTACTTGTGATTTCACGGCATCCTCACCCCATAGATAAGTAGCCCTTATAAAATACAAATGTATCCCGCAAGTCATACAGAAGTGTCCCCCATATTGTCATAAAAAAATATATATATATATATATTTGTGTGTGTAGGTAAGTTCATGTCTTTGACAGTTCATATTTTGTAAATTCATTTCTTCAGCATAAGATTTGTGTAAGTTCACGCCCTCATCATAAATTTTGTTGTGTAAGTTCATGTCTTCGACAGTTCATGTTTTGCTAAGGCCTAGTTTTAGTGAAAATGCAGAAGTCTATTGGCTAGAATTTCAACCTGGGTGGTCAATTACTCTGCGGACAGCTATTCTTACCCATGCGCTAAAGTTGAGAAAATGAACTTCCGTTGAATGGAAGCTACCGCAGACTTGAATTATTAAACCCCTCTGGAAGAAGTAGCGGCAGCTTAACCAGGAAAAGATCGAATTAGTTATCCCCTCTTAGTCTGGAAATCATGAAAATATATGCTCCCACAAGCGATATTACTCATGACGTCATATAAACAAAAATATAAAGGATAACAATTGTGGCGCTGCCACAAGTAAGTGGTAATTTGGGCGAGGCTGTCGACAAGTTGTAATAACAAGTGGAAATTTTGTGAGCCCATGTGGGTCATGTGGCTACAGTCAGTGGGTAATTTGATAGGGCGAGTCGATAATATGAGAGAGTCGGTGGACACGTTGTTGGGGAAAAGGGACAGTTGTTATGGTAAGTGTGTGAGTTGATAGGATAGGTCGACCGATTGTAATAGCAAGTGGAAAAATTGTTTGAGCCAGCGAGCAAGTTTGTAAGAACAAGTGGCCAAGTTGTGTTAACAAATGTTGGTACGTTTTTATAGGTTTGACCACGCTATTTCTTTACTTGAACAATATGTTTTCCTATTTGGGTAACAAGTTGTTCCTACTTTTCATGAGTTTGGTTGAGAAATTTCTGTATTTGGCCGACATTGTTCGCGTTTGGTTGACATATTTTCCTACTTTTTATAAGTTTGGATGAGATATTTCGTTACGTGTACCATATTTTCCCCTTTTGGTTAACACATTTGCCTACGTTTCATAAGTTTGGTTGCCATATTTATAAATTGGGTTGAGTTATTTCTGTATTTGGTCGACATTTTCCCCTCGTTTTTTATAAATGTGGTTAAGATGTTTCTGTATTTGGTCTAACTTTACCCCATTTGGTTGGCAAATTTTCCAACTTTTTATAAGTCTGGACGAGATATTTCTCTCTTTGGGTGATATTTTTTTCATATTTGGCTTTCAAATTTTCCTACTTGGCCAATACTTTTCCTATCTGGCTAACAACGTTTCCTAGTTTGCATATGTGTGACCGAACTATTTCTGCAATTGTCCGACATTTTTCACATTTGGCTAACAGATTTTCCTACTTGAACAAGGTTTTTTTTTTTTCACTTTGGCTAACAAAGTTTCCTAGTTTTCATAAGTTTGAGCGATGTATTTCGTTACTTGGTCATTATTTTTCCTCTTTGAGTAACACATGTCCCTAGTTGGTCAATATATTTCCCGTTTGGTTATCAATTTTCCTATTTTTTATATGTTTGTTTGAGATATTTCTGTATTTGGCCTAACTTTTTCCATTTGGCAAATAGTTCTCCTACTTTTTATAACTCTGGCCGAGATATTCCTCTCTTTGGGTGATATTTTTTTACATTTGGCTATCAAATTTTCCTACTTGGGCAATATTTTTACTATTTGGCTAACAAATTTTTCCTAATTTTAATAAGTGCGGAGGAGGTATTTCTGTATTTGGCCGACATTTTTTACATTTGGCTAACAGATTTTCCTACTTGACCTAGGTTTTTTTCTCGTTGGCTAACAAAGTTTCCTAGTTTTCATAAGTTTGGTTGAGATGTTACTATATTTGGTCTAACTTTTTCTCATTTGGTTGAGAATTTTCCTTCTTTTTATAAGTTTGGATGAGATATTTCTCTCTTTGTCTGATATTTTTTCACCTTTCGCTATCACATTTTCTTACTTGGTTAATACTTTTCCTATCTGGCTAACAACCTTTCCTTGTTTGCATACGTGTGGCCGAACTATTTCTGTATTTGGCCGACATTTTTCACATTTGGCTGACAGATTTTCCTACTTGACCAAGGTTTCTTCCCTTTGGCTAACAAAGTTTCCTAGTTTTCATAAGTTTGAGCGATGTATTTCGTTACTTGGTCATTATTTTTCCTCTTTGAGTAACACATTTCCCTAGTTGGTCAATATATTTCCCGTTTGGTTATCAATTTTCCTATTTTTTATATGTTTGGTTGAGATATTTCTGTATTTGGCCTAACTTTTTTCCCATTTGGCACATAGTTCTCCTACTTTTTTTAAGTCTGGCCGAGATATTCCTCTCTTTGGGTGATATTTATTTTTTTTACATTTGGCTATCAAATTTTCCTACTTGGGCAATATTTTTACTATTTGACTAACAAATTTTTCCTAATTTTAATAAGTGTGGACGAGCTATTCCTCTCTTGCTATTTGTTTTACATTTGGGTATCACATTTTCCTACTTTCACATTTTGGTTAACAAAGTTTAGCTTTTCTTTAGGTACCTTGTTTAGTGTTTGTGTCAGCTTCTAGTGTTCGTGTCAGCGATTTTTCATTGGTTATTTCAGTTTTCATTGTGTGTGTGTGTGTGTGTGTGTGTGTGTGTGTGTGTGTGTGTGTGTGTGTGTGTGTGTGTGTGTGTGTGTGTGTGTGTTTGTGTGTTATTTTGTCGTGTCATTTTTATTATTTTTTTTTAGTCACTGCTGTATCTGTCTTTGTATGTGTTATATTTTGACGCTTATGTCATTTTCCCCCCTTGTTTTTGTCCGTTTTCCTTGTTTGGGTCGGTGCCTTATTATCCTATATGTTTATTTGAGTGAGCATATTGTGAAGTTAGTGAGCGCCTATTTGTCGACCGTGATGGAATGGACAACCGATGACCTCATAAGTTTTGTATGTTACACTATACTCGACACCATTTGCCTTGTAGTTACCTTTTAAGTGTCGTATCGTTGTTTGCTCGTAATGGGCATGCACCCCGGATGCTGTCGCTTTGAGAAATGATCGATATCTCACAATGAGCCTTTTTCGCGGCACTGAAGACACTATCAATAAGATGATAGAGTGGTGGGTTATGGCGTCATCACCTCTTAGAACTACACAATACAGATATTTCAGTAACACCTTACATGGCATACAACACAAACTATCTTTATACTACATACGATATACAAATACTTAGTGAAACAACAAGCACCCTCGCTATTTTACTACTCCTACTATTACCACCACCATCACCATCACCACCACCACCACCACCACCGCCGCTACTACTACTACTACTACTACTACTACTACTACTACTACTACTACTACTACTACTACTACTACTACTACTACTACTACTACTACTACCAATATTATTACTATTTGTATCCATGGTGTTGGAGATCATAGTTTATGGAGTGTCATACTGACCAATGTCAGGCGATAAGTCTCTTGCTGATGTTGGTGACTATTACTACTGGTGCTATTGGTACTATGAGTACCACCATTACATGAAGGTAATGCCGTTAATTGGGGATTTCTGTAGTGTGAGTCAACCCCGGAATTGTTCAATGGTGTTGGAGATGGCAATGTGTGGGTGATACGTCCGTTGGTAAGACACGTGATGATGATGATGATAATTAGTACTATTGTTGGTATTGCTACTACTACTACTACTACTATCATTACAAATACCACCTAACATGACCCTTGATGATGATGACTAATATTACTACGAAACAACTCTACTATTATTACTATACAACCACGCCAATTTTAGACAATAGCGATAAACGTATTAGAACCTACTCGCCCTGATCAGCGCCATCCTTCCCACAGCAGACAGTTTGATACTTCATGACTGAGACACCCCAACCTCTAGACCTAACAACTTGACCACCTCTTGATCATCACCATGTCACTACACCTACTCTCCTCTGCAATTTATGTGGTCACTCGACCACTTGACCACCACTTGACCACCACTTGACCACTATTTGACCACATCTTGATCATCATCGTGTCACTACACTTACTCTCCCCATCAATTTAAGGGGTAACTTGACCACTTGACCACCCCTTGACCACTACTTGACCACTACTTGACCACCTTTTGATCATCACTGCATCACAAGACACACTCTCCTCTACAATTTTAGGGTTATTTGACCACTTGACCACCGCTTGACCACTACTTGACCACCTCTTTATCATCACCGTGTCACTACACGTACTCTCCCCAACAATTTAAGGTGTCATTTAACCACTTGACCACCCCTTGACCATCGCTTGACCACCTCTTGACCACTAATTTACCACCCTTTAATCATCACCATATCATTACAACTACTTTCCCCGACAATTTAAGTGGTCACTCGACCACTTGACCACTGCTTGACCACTGCTTGACCACTAATTTACCACCCTTTAATCATCACCATATCATTACAACTACTTTCCACTAAAATTTTCCTCACTTGACCACCACTTGACCACTGCTTGACCACTGCTTGACCACTAATTTACCACCCTTTAATCATCACCATATCACTACACCTACTTTCCCCGACAATTTAAGTGGTCACTCGACCACTTGACCACATCTTGACCACCACTTGACCACACCCTGACCACCACTTGAACACCTCTTGATCATCACCACGTCACTACACGTACCATCCCATACAATTTAAGGGGTCACTTGACCACCTCTTGACCGCTTGACCACCTCTTGACCACCACTTGAGCACGTCATCGCACGCCCTTACCTATAATTTAAGGGGTCACTTGACTATGTTTTGTTTTTTTCTTCTTTTTTTTTTCTTCTTTTCTATATATGTTTTATTAAAAATTATTATATAACTTACTTGAGTCGTTTGTTTTCTTTATTGATGTTTTATGTCGTATTTTTTATGTCGTACCTACAATTACTTGACCACCACCTCTGAGCACGCACGCCACCTATGATGAGTCACTTCACAACGCCACCTCTGATGAGTCACTAGACCACGCCTATTTTTGGGGGGGAAAAGAGTTATCGTCCTTTGAGGATCAGGATCGATAAATGTTTGATTTATATAAGATCCTCAAAAATTCGCGTGATGGAGCCCCACTTACACTACTGTCCTGGATGCTCTGATTCCCATTTGGTTGTATAAGTGCTTTTTATAAACCTCTTTGCCTCATTATAGGTAATGTCTATGTCAGGCTGAGCTAGTCGCCCGCTCTCTTTTGCCAGTCTGTCAGCCTCTTCAATTCCAGGTATGCTGCAATGTGATGGGATCCACTGTATTACAACTTTTTTGGATTTCTCAAATAGTCCATAGAGTGCTCCTCTTAGGTCTGCTAGTTCTGTGCTGTTTTTGCTCTTCAGTATTGAGACAGCTGACTTTGCATCTGTGAAGATAGCTATTTGCTTCTCTTTATTTTCTTCCATCAAGAACATTTCTGCTGCAGTTTTAAAAGCTTCTACCGCTGCTTTGAAGTTACTTGAAAATTTTCCAGTTGCCACTGACTGTTTGTGTTTTACTCCATTTTTTTTAATTTAGGAAAATTCCTCCCCCTCCATTTTCTATTCAATTTTTGACTGATCCGTGTGTATATGCATGGGTCCAATTGCTACTTGGGTAATGTTCTTTTATGTAGTTTAGGGCGATTTTTCTTCTTTCTGTTTTATTCTGAGTGTTCTTTTCTCTCAATACCAGGAATGTTTTCTATCATCTCAGGTAGTTGCTGCTGTCTCCAGGCTGGGAATTTGTGTGCATTGTAAATGAGTTTGACTGTTGATATGTTAAGTATAAGATCTGCCCTAATCTTTTGTTTTGCAGTTTCTACAAAGTTGCTACATTTCAGTCTCTCCTTTCCAAAACCATTAAACCTGTTATACATAGGATAGTCTGTCAATCTTCTAAATTTTCTGCTTGTTGCTGGGCTCTGCTATCTCTTCTATCCTGCATTGGTTGTAAACAAGTGATCTTTTCTAGTTCATTAATAGGCGTTGTCTTCAGGATTCCAGCTACGATTTGCATTCCTTGATTTTAGACTCTACTTATTTTGTTAAAGTTTGACTTAGCTGCTGTTGCCCAAGCTGCGATGCCATATTCCAGTACTGGCCTCACCCCTTTAGTGTATAACTTCTTGAGAACTTTCTCATCTGCTCCCCACGTTGTACCAGCAAGCTTTTTCATGATTGCCATTCTTTGCCTTGCTCTTGTTCCATTTTTCTCAACCTGTGTCTTCCATGTCAGGCGACGATCAAAGGTGACTCCTAGATAGTTTGTATTTTCTTCATGGTGCAATATTTTTCCATCAATACCTGCTTAGGTGACTAAGTTTTATTTGATAGGGAGAGCACTGTGCATGTTGTTTTCTCCTCATTTACCTTCACTAGCCATGATTTTGACCAATCCTCTAGCGTTAATAAGGTTTGCTGTATTCTGCTGTTAGCTGTACTAATATATTCTTCAGATGTCCCTATGGCTAGGTCATCTGCAAAGGAGGATGTGTGTAGTCTGGCTGGAAAATTTTCCGTGATGTCATTTATATATGCTAGGAATAATTTTGATGAAAGAACTCCTCCTTGGGGGACACCTTGCTCCAACAGCATCATTTTGCTGGTTTGTCCTTGTACTTTTGTCCTGGCAGTTCTGTTCTCACGTTAGTGGCTTATCCATTTGTACATTTTCCCACAAACATGCATTTTTTGCAGTTTTACTTCCAGTCCCTCCTTCCATACTTTATCAAATGCTTTTTCTAAATCTATCCAGACTGCTAGTGTGTGCTTTTTCTCTTGGAAGTCATCCTCTATTTCCTGAGCTATATAGGGTATTTGATTTTCAGTAGATCTGTACTTTCTGAATCCTGCTTGGTGTGGTGTTAAGAGATGGTTATCATCCAGATGCCATGTTAGCCTGCCATTGATAATGCGTTCCATTAATTTTCATACACAGCTAAGTAGACTGATAGGTCGATAGCCATTTGGTTCTTCCAGGTCTTTTCCTTTCTTTGGGACTGGTATTAGTATAGCTTCCTTCCATGCCTGTGGGACTATTCCTCTCTTCCAGCTGTAATTTCGGACAGCTAGTCGTTTTTTTTTTTTTTTGCCTTAGTACCTAGTCCTATTAGCATTTCATTTGTGATTCCATCCTTTCCTGGTGATTTCTTCTTTTATAGGGTATTCATTGCCTGTTCCATTTCTTCCATTGTTAGATTTGCCATCATATAATCTGCTGCTGTCTTTGTATTACTATGATGTATCTATTAATCTTTGATTGCTTTCTTCTCTCGGTTGTAATATCAATGTGGTTTGCACTGGCATAGTGTTCCATTAGTGCATTTGCAGCCTTTTTCCTGTAAACAAGGTCCTTGTTTAATTGTTATTTGTTTGTTTCTGGGTCTTTCGTTGTTCATGGCTTTCACTAGTTTCCATAGTTTGTTTCCATCCTTGTCAAAGTTCAGGTTTTCTGTTTTTTCCCTCCAACAATATCTTGGTGTTTGATTTACTGTTCTTTTATATTTTGCTGAGATGGCTTTGAGAGAGATGTTCACTTCAGTTGTTTGTTCTCTCTCTCTCTCTCTCTCTCTCTCTCTCTCTCTCTCTCTCTCTCTCTCTCTCTCTCTCTCTCTCTCTCTCTTTCTCTCTCTCTCTCTTTCTTTCTGCTGTCTTCCTGGCATCTTCAACTTTGTCCTCTAAAATGTGTAGGTCTTCAGTCCAGTATGGTTAGTAATTTTTCATCGCTCCTCTTGGAATAGATTTTCCACTATTTGTTTCATGTTGCCATATCGTGTATTTATGTTTTCACAATATATGTCTGTTAGTATGGCAAATCTGTCCCAATCTGCTCGTTTGTAATTCCAAAGAGGCAAAGGCTTTTGCTCCTGTCCTGTGGAACATACTCCATATTCATTACAAGCTTGATTGGTCTGTGGTCACTACCTGCGAATTTGTCAAGCACAGGGCGATCGATTTTGTCGAGGATGTCTCCTGTGCAGAAAGCTAAGTCTGGAGTAGAAGTGGTAAACCATCGTCTGGAATAGAAGCTCGATGTATCATCCACTTTGTTGAGTAGATGGAGATTTGAGTCTATTTCCCAGACCTCCACTTCATCTCCTCTTTTGTAAGTATCTGGGTATCCCCATCTTTCTTAACGGCTATTAAAGTCTCCTACAATAATGCAGTTTGTGTCAGCTATTTTCATGTTTGAGAGTGTAAGGTCCTTATCCGCTGGGCTATACAGATTGTAAATTCTTACTGGAGCATATCATCAATCACAGACTGCAGTGGTACATTGAAAGTTAAAACATCCTTGTGCCCCAGCAGTTTGGCTTTAGGCAATGCTACTCTACGGAAGATCAGACAACCTACTTCTCTCACGAAATTGAGGATACATTCCATGAGAAGAAGCTGGTGCTTGCGGCATGGGTAGATCTGAAGAAAGCCTTTGACAAAGTCTGGAAAGAAGGTCTGATGAAGAAACTGAGAAACTGCGAAGCCATTGAAAGAATGTACAAATGGGTGAAAGCATACTTGCACAACAGAAAAGCCATAGTACGGATAGAAGGACTCAAGAGCAAGAAAGTATTACTGCGTTACGGTGTTCCCCAGAGCGGAGTCTTGTCCCCCACACTTTTTGTAATCTTCATCAATGATCTTGTTGCTAATCTACCGCATGGAATTAAAGCGGCAATGTACTCCGATGACCTGATTCTATGGAGCACAAATGAACATGCATCAGTGGCCACCAGATTGCTACAAAGAGCTGTAGATATATTTGTTGCATGGGCAAATAGATGGTGTGTCAGCATGAACACTGACAAGTGCAGCACCACTCTATTTACTCTCTCTCCAAAACAAAAGACAGGGATCATCCAGATAAAGGGAACATCCCTAAGAGAAGATAAAGAACCAACATACCTTGGAGTAAAATTTGATGGCAGGCTGACATGGAGAAAGCACATCAACACAGCAGTAGGTAGCAAAAGCCAGAAGGAAAATAGCCATCCTGAGAGAGCTAAGTGGGACCACATGGGAAGCCAGTGGGAATATACTTAGCAAAATTAATCAACAGATCATAAGACCACATCTGGAATACGGGTCAACTGCGTGGTGTTCGGCATCAAAAACCACACTACAAGAGCTGGACAAGGTGCAAAATCAAGCACTTAGAGTCACCACATGAGGGATGAGATCAACCCCTATAGTGGAAATGGAGAAGATGGGGAGGACACAAACACTGAGAGAGAGCAAAGATACGAAAACTCTAATACAAGCAGAAACGTTCCTCAGCTTGTAAGGCCACCCTATGAAGAACATATTTGAAAATTTAGCTATGGGGCGGTTGAAAAGAAGTAGTTTTATCCACTAGGCCAAACGACTCAGCAGAGAAATCACCGATCTGCCCAAAGTTGGTATCCCCCTAACAACTATTCCAGAGCGAACTCCATGGAATGATGAACATAGACTCTCATTACAAATCCAGACAAAAGTGAGAGGAATATTTCACAAGGAAGAACAGAACAGTGTGCAGCGTAGAACAGCCACTCTCGTCATCCTTGATGAAGAATATCCACAGGATCTCTGGGTCCGAGTCTACACAGATGGGTCAGCACAAAATGCTGTTCGAAATGGAGGAGCGGGAGTGTACATAGAATACCCAAATAATACTATGGACACAGCCAGAGTACCGACAGGAAAGTACTGCCATAACTATGATGCTGAAATTGAGGCAATCAAGATAGCAACAGAGAAATTACTAAATAACAGCAATGGTACACAACCTGTGGTGCTATTGACAGATGCAAAATCAGTACTCGATGCGCTCCTGTCTGGGAAATTGCCAGTACTAAGAACACTACTTTCTGAACTTAGCAGTCAGCATAAGGTCACCATACAGTGGATACCATCCCACTGTGGAGTACCCGGAAACGACAGAGCTGATCAATTGGCTAAGGAAGGAGCCAATGAAGAACAGCCTGATGTGCCCGTTGCATACTACCAAAAGAAAAGAATGATCAAATCAGTCAGAAAGCCACAAAAACCTGCTCAAGATGACTACCACGTTATGGACAGACCAGAACAAGTCATTATTCTGCGCCTCAGAACAGGACACAATGGATTACGCAACCACATGTATACAAAATTCAATACTGGTGAAACAGCCAAGTGCACATGTGGATTGGCGTCCCAGACAGCAGAGCACATACTCCACGACAGCCCAAAATTTAACATATCCAGGCAAACCTTCTGGCCTAGAGAGATGACTGTGGAAGATAAACTCTATGGACCGCTGGAGGAGAAGAAGAAGAAGAAGAAGAAGAAGAAGAAGAAGAAGAAGAAGAAGAAGAAGAAGAAGAAGAAGAAGAAGAAGAAGAAGATGAAGAAGAAGAAGAAGAAGAAGAAGAAGAAAAAGCAGCAGCAGCAGCAGCAGCAGCAGCAGCAGCAGCAGCAGCAGCAGCAGAAGAAGAAGAAGAAGAAGAAGAAGAAGAAGAAGAAGAAGAAGAAGAAGAAGAAGAAGAAGAAGAAGAAGAAGAAGAAGAAGAAGAAGAAGAAGAAGACGACGAAGACGAAGACGACGAAGACGAAGACGAAGACGAAGAAGAAGAAGAGGAAGAAGAAGAAGAAGAAGAAGAAGAAGAAGAAGAAGAAGAAGAAGAAGAAGAAGAAGAAGAAGAAGAAGAAGAAGAAGAAGAAGAAGAAGAAGAAGAAGAAGAAGAAGAAGAAGAAGAAGAAGAAGAAGAAGAAGAAGAAGAAGAAGAAGAAGAAGAAGAAGAAGAAGAAGAAGAAGAAGAAGAAGAAGAAGAAGAAGAAGAAGAAGAAGAAGAAGAAGAAGAAGAAGAAGAAGAAGAAGAAGAAGAAGAAGAAGAAGAAGAAGAAGAAGAAGAAGAAGAAGAAGAAGAAGAAGAAGAAGAAGAAGAAGAAGAAGAAGAAGATTTTCGCATCCTTTATCATTATATCAACACCTATAATTTCCGTTTCGTTGTCAGAGATCACAGATACTTCACTGCAAGGCATTGTATTTCGTGTAAGTATTAGAACATGTCCTCTGTGTCCTTCGCGGTCGAAACGTGTGGTCTGATATCGTCTAACTGAAAATCTGAGATTGAGGTGTGTCTCTTGAATGCATGTCACATCTATTCTATCATTATGAAGACGCTTTGTTAGGGAGACTTTCTTGTTATAAACTCCTTCCGCATTCCACTGTAGTTTGTTTAGTGTCTGGGGAGTTTGATTTCAATAGCTCTTAACTTACTCCTCTGTGCCTTGACTCCACAGCACAGGGGAAGGTGACCACCAGTAGTAATGGGTGGACCTCCTCAAGGCAGGGGGCCCGGCACTACCACCGCCTGATGGGACTTCACGGGATTAGCACCATAACGATTATTTTTCATCTGTGGCATCATGAATTAAGTTACGTTGCACAGCTTTGTCAAGCCTGTGGCTCAGTACATCCGATTTCGACAAGCATTTTTCGGATGTGCTTTCCCTAGCCTTTGACTGTCCCCAGTCTACCTGCAAGGCAGCAGGTTTGTGTGTCTCTTGTTCTGGTTCCTCACCCTTGACCTGTCCAACATGGGTGACTCTACCAATAGCTGTGCTACTGTCGGCATAGCTCTTGGAGTCATTGAAACACACAATCCCCTCTCCCTCGTCACGGTCGACACACAACAAAGGGGATACAACATACTACTCTGTATATCCACATCTCCAGGGCCTCTATTCAACTTTCTAATTACCTGTTCATTGTCCAGGCTTCTGCACAATATAGTAATGTTGACTATACATAACATTTGACAATTCTCATTGTTATGCGTTGCTAATCACTCTAGATGTTAATTCTGATGCCATGCATTTTTAGCCATTCCTATTCTCTTTTTGATTTATATTTCACATGTGTCATCATCTGTTATTACATGTTCAAGATCAGACTAAATATTAAATGTACTGTTAAATATGTGTTGAGCAAACCCAGCATGTGCTGATGATGTCACGAGCACGGTTGGACTTCGTCACCGCGACCAGCTAAGCACTGGAGAAATTGACGACCGGTTCCTCTGTATTTCAGGCTTAAAAAGTGTGAAGGCTCTGTCACATCACAAACCCACAGCAAACAACTGCTTCGGGACAAACAAACAACAGAAATACAGAACATTGTGGGTTTGTATCATTAGCGCTAACCGTTTATTGTCTTTGGGGGGGGGGGGGGGCTGAGTGGTCTTGAAGTATGGTGTCCGCTTCGAATGCTGGAGGGCCCGGGTTCAAGCCCCGGTAAAGACCGGAATTTTTTCATGTGGACTCCTAGTAATAAAATGTCCCCTGGTCTCTGAGTAGTGAGATCGGATTTTTGATGCGCTCGTAAAAAATCCCTTGGCAGTTGGAAATCGAAGAAGAGTAGCCTAACGGCGCTGTCCGGGCAAAATTTCGAGTTAAAAATCTACCCAAAGTATTTCAGGATCCTCGCCGATGCTACGGGGTTCGTGCACTGAGCTGAGTTGTTCCGGACTTAACTTTGGGTTAGGAGTAGAAAGGAGCACTTATGGGTTATACCCGTGTGCCGTGATGTTGATCTGCGGACTAAACTAAAATGTGTATTGTCTTTATAATACCAGTTATGTTCCCTCTCGGCACTAGGTATCAGCCGCTTGTCAGTGCAACACCTCAAACCTGTGGACAGAATTACACAGGAAAACACTTTCAGGACTGCCTCAGTCCATAAACAAACACACGTAGTATTGTTTGGCGCTCATAGAAGGAGAAGAAAGAAGTAAAGTTTAGAGGACGCATAAGAAAACATAAAATTTGAAACTTATAGTTACCAATCTGGACTCGACCGGGTTTGATACCAATTCTCCGCGTATTCCATAGTTGTAGGTTCATCTGTATCATAGATCTGGCTAATGAAGACACTTTTTTGGAGTGTCTAATTGGTCATGCGTCAAAGTACATTTGTTCCTGCAGCGAAGAGCTGTCGTCATTTGGAGTTGACAGATTCGAATCCCGGTCGGTAACTATAGCTTTCAAATTTTATGTTGTCTAGTCCATCCATCATGTACCATGTCGATAAGAGTGGGCGGTCATGTTCTGCCATCTCACTTGATCACCAGAGTCGTTGATCAGCTCCGTGTTCCTGTCTCGACCATGCCACGTGGCCAAGCCATCCAGGTATTTACTTCTCGGTCTTCCCCTTGGTCTCTTCCCTTCGATCTTGCCAGTCGTCACCAAGTTCTCCAAGTCATTTCTTCTCATAACATGCCCAAATAAAATTTTGACTGTCTACGTCTAATGACTCTAATCAGTTTACGATCTTCATTTGTTTCTTTAAGGACTTATTCATTGATTTTTCTGTCTGTCCATGGTATTCTTCGCATTTTCCTCATAAACCACGTGTCGTTAGACGTTTTTTTCCCCCCAGCTTGTCTGCTCATTGCCCACATTACATATACAGATGTAGAAGTACAGGTTCTATGTAGCACTTTAACACTCTTTTTTTTTCTCGTTGCAACTGACAACTAAAATCCACTTTATATACAGTATACCGACATATAATTTAACTTTTACAGTCAAGAGAGGTCAGTATTCAAGGAAAGCCTTTGTGTAGTCAATAAAGCAAAGATATAGATCTTTGTTTACTTCTATGGAAAGTTCAATTACTGTTCTAAGTATATACACAGCAATTACTGTGCCCTTTCCTTCTACAAACCCACATTGTTCTTCTCCTATTTCGGGTTCTATTTTCTTCCAAACTCTTTGCATGATAATTCTCAGCAGAATCTTCGTGATGTGGCTCATTATACTAATTGTTCGATGTTGATCGCATTCCAAGGCTCCTGATTTCTTCGAGATTGCAACAAATATAGAATTCATAATTCAGGAGGTATATTTCCAGTATCGTATATTGCGTTCAGCAGTCTGGCGATTTGGTCTATTCCATATTCTCCTAAGGCATTGATCATTTCTATTGTGATGTTATCTGTATCCGGGGTCTTGCCAGTTTTCATATGGTTAAGAGCATTCTGAACTTCCATCTTCAAAATTGATGGTCCTTCATTATTATTCAGATGATCATATTGTTCTTTTCTTGTATCATCATAAAGGTCTTTCACATTATCTGACCACGCATATAAAATCTGATCTTTTTTCTATTATGATTTTGCCATCTTCCACTGTTGTCTAGTACGTCTTCTAATCTCTTTTTTCTTCTTCTCCTTCTATGAGCGTCACACAATACTATGTGTGTTTGTTTATGTACTGTGAACAGAAACAGTACCATCCTTGGCTTAATCCCAGCGAGTCAGCAAGTGATGTTCTGAATCATGAACATATTTCCATAGACCGATCGGTGCTCCATATGTGAAATGGTCAATAGCACGCTGGTCGCCTTTCCTTCCTTCTATTGATATCTCCTAGTTCCCATTTGCAATTCTGTTCCAGTCCTTACAAGTTGTAATTCTTTAGATTTTACATAGCAATGTTTGTTCTACTTTTAATTTATGCCATCACGCGTTCGGCAATGAACCTAGATACTCAAAACTGCTCAATCAATTCCTGTCATTTCTGTCCTTTAATAGTTAATTGAGTGTTCTTCTCAGGACGTCGCAGCCAACTCCATCATGTTTTGGTTGTTTGAGATAGCAAGGCAAATTTACGTTCAGCAGTTTGCCATTGCTATTTGAACGACCAGTATTCGTACCATTTCTTGAAAACCAGCGCAAAGCTGTCTGCATCCGATCGCCCGCAGCTGTGTTTCTAACACGGTGTGAGAGATTGCGAATTGCATTCGTAACCCCTTCACCACGGATGTGGCTTCATAAATATATCTGTAAACACGTGTGTTTTATCACTTGTCATTATTTATGTTTTTGTTGCATTGAGATGTTCAGTTGTTTTTCGCTGTGCTATTGACTTTATTAATTTCTCAACTCCAATTTGTGATGTTATCGACACTCACAGAAGACACACACTCAAAAACATATGGTGCTCTAGCCATATTTGCATAAATCAATTGCACGCTGGTGGTAATCTGATCAATATCATACCGACCGTCTTCATTTCCCGTGATAGTTCCTGATAATCATGTTAAGCTGAGTCACCGGCGTCAGTTTTAAAATTCCGTCTCCATGCGAATTCCCATCGGGCCGGCAGGCTAGCGTCTAGCCACTACGCTACCTCGGTTCCCATATACATTACAAATGTTGCGTCCTTGGTAGGACGTGGCGATCAACCTCAGGTAGATTTTCTAGGCAATTGTTCTGTAGTTTGCCATTTATTTCTGATCGAGAAGTCAACGTTGAAGCCCAACTTAATGCCTTTGGTTGTAGAAGTTGAACCGCATACCCCGTCATCAGCGCATCGGAAATTTAAGAGCGAGAGCTTTTATCCTCTCGGCCACATTTACGTGTCCCGTATACATATTCACACGTTAAATTTGAATCAACATGCATGAATCAACAAATCAACGATGCTGTTTTCTCGATACACGTATTATCATGACATTCTGTCATGTTTCCCTTGTCCAGTGCTTTCACTGATATCTGCTACCCAAAATCACCGTTGTCTAGACGCTATATATAAAAGTCGAGATTACGTGTTCTTGTTGTCCGATTATTTCCTCTCCTGTCAATCCCAGCTTTCTCTGCCTGCCTTCCTGTCTCCCTCGTAACATTATAATATTCATTGTTTATGTTCACATTACTAATGGTACAATGTGAGTGTGTGTGTGTGTGTGTGTGTGTGTGTGTGTATGTGTGTGTTATATGTGAATGTAACATGTACAATGTCCGCTCCGTGGCGAAGGAGCTACGGACGCGGTTCGTAATCCCGCATACGACTTTCGAAACACAGCTGTGGGCGATTGGGCAGCAGACCACCTTACGTTGGATTTTTATGAACTGGTATGGTCGTAGGTCGTTCAGAAAGCAATAGCAAACTACTGAAGGTATACTTGCGCATTAATCACGAACACCCAAAAATATTCTGGTGTTGACTGCAATGTCTTGTAATGGAACGCAACTAACTTATTATATAATATGCACAATAGATAATTGATTTTCGAAAGATGAGTGGTTTGAAGGGTCAAATGTAAGACGCAGCTGCGAGCCCAATTTGTGACCCTTTAAAAATAAAGTTCCTTCCCTCGTTAATTCGTTCGTTCCTTCGTTTACTCTTCTATCTCCAAATATTGTTTTTAAACACTCCATCATCCTGTATATGATTTCACGCCCGGTATCTGATTGCACGCAGATTGTTGTACATGTTGCATTTGATCCTAGACAATCTGGGATTCCTAATCTCAAGAGAATGCTTGTGAATCCCATATCAGTGAGAGGGCACCGGTAGTATGTCTGGTTTTGTTTGTTTGTTGTAGAACCAAACCTTCTGTTCCCATCATTGATAACTTCATAAACCTAGTTTTAATTTCAGAAGCAATACAATGCATGTGCTGTAGAGTGATAACAAACGTTAACGATTCCATAGTATCTATCCTAAACGCTGACCTGAGGGTCTCCGTGGCGGAGTGATCAAACAGCCTGACACGCGTTGCTAAGGTGTTGTGTTCGTTTTCGAACTCCTTCATTCTGTAGATAAGTGCCTTTATTTCTTAAACCCCTGCAGTCTACGTCTAATTTCTCTAATAAGTTTATGGTTTTCATTTGCCTCCTTAGGACTTTCTCATTTGTTTTTCTGTCTGTCCATGGTATTCTTTGCATTTTCCTCATAAACCACGTGTCTTTAGACCGCCCCCCCCCCCCCAGCTTGTCTGCTCATTGTCCACATTACATATACAGATGTAGAAGTACAGGTTCTATGTAGCACTTCAACACTCTTTTTTTTTTCTCGTTGCAATTGACAACTAAAATCCACTTTATATACAGTATACCGACACATAACTTAACTTTTACAGTCAAGAGAGGTCAGTATTCAAGGAAAGCCTTTGTGTAGTCAATAAAGCAAAGATATAGATTTTTGTTTACTTCTATTTAAAGTTCAATTACTGTTCTAAGTATATACACAGCAATTACTGTGCCCTTTCCTTCTACAAACCCACATTGTTCTTCTCCTATTTCGGGTTCTATTTTCTTCCAAACTCTTTGCATGATAATTCTCAGCAGAATCTTCGTGATGTGACTCATTATACTAATTGTTCGATGTTGATCGCATTCCAGGGCTCCTGATTTCTTCGGGATTGCAATAAATATAGAATTCATAATTCATGAGGTATATTATACATATACAGATGTAGAAGTACAGGTTCTATGTAGCACTTCAACACTCTTTTTCTCTCGTTGCAATTGACAACTAAAATCCACTGTATATACAGTATACCGACATATTACTTAACTTTTACAGTCAAGAGAGGTCAGTATTCAAAGCCCATAAGCATACCGGGCGCCCAGGTATGGATACTAGGACCATAAGCTGACAATGGCACGATCCATTTACTTGAGAGTTGGATGTAATTTCGCGACATTCTCTATGAAAGGGTCAAACTAGTAACCTATTTCCCTGTTGTACTCGTAGATGGTAACAGATTTTCCTGGTAATTACCTCGAAAACGTCTGGTGCAATACTTGGATACAAATCACTCGTACACTTAAAATGAGTATAAAAACTCAAATCGATCTAACAATTCGGTATAAAACAGAGTATATTCTTTGTTAATTTAAGAATTAATAAACAAAACAAATTGTTTACATTCCTGATTATACTTATTCGCGTGTCACTCAGCCGTTACAAACAGCGCGGTTATGAAATCTCGTTTGACTTTCCGTCATGTTGGCTTGGTTTGTAAGGCATCATCTTCACTATACCAGTGACAGAAAGTATTACAGCGCTCTCACTTAAATTTATGTTGCGTTGATTGTGCGGTGGTGGGTGCAGTCCACACACCGGTCAGTTGGACTTAAATACTGACTTCTCCTCCTTGACTTGGGAACATAAATTATAAGTCACCCTAAGACTGTTCACATGATGGAAGGTAGACACTGATTGTTGTGATGCTTGTGTCCTATAATGTCTATATGAATGTTCCTCTCTTCCAATCGCGCTCTTCGTTCACACAAAACATGGCAGCAGCTCAACGGGAGCCAAAACCCAAACGTTAACAATACTGATGGTAGAAACGCTGGCAATCCACGTCCAAATAAACTTTAATAGTGTTGCTCGGTCGGACAGGTTCAACAAATGATTATAGGACCATTCCCATGTTGATGGGAGGATTGGCCAAGATTATAATAAAGAATTATTGAAATATATTATTTCATTGCCGAATCCGAGACTATCCTAATTCATAACCAAATGACAATTAACTTGCCTGTGGGCCATCGCATTTGCTGCCTACATTACGTTTATCTGAGTTACGTCTGGTGTGACGCAGTGACCTTTTAATTGCTGATTGCTCGGCCAGTTATGATGCGCTCAATTCTTTTCATTTTTTCTGCGCCCTGCATTCATTCCCGATTGTTCCTTGCTGTTCAGATCGTGCCCTTATTTCCTGACGTGTCCTTATTTCCTGACGTGTCCATAAATTTTCCAATTAGCTATTATTGTTTGAAACTTCGGTGTTACAATCAGGACCGCCCGTCTTCACGATGTTTTCAAACTTTACTGCCCATGGTAACTGTAGTCCGTGTGACGTCATCTAGTAAGCTCTGTATTCCTGCGCGTCTCGGTGATTCAGTTTATTTGTCTACCACAATTTTTTCATCCGATTATAAATCATTGACTCATGCCTCCGACGCTATATGGCACTGGTATACGGTAAGCTGACCCACATGAACAACGCACGCCAGTACATTCCCTGGTAGTAGCCACTGCTGTTACTAGCACGAGTGTGGACTACGCTTGAGTTCAAAGCGAGCGAAGGGGAAAAAACTGCAGATAGGTATACATCCATAAGTGCTCCAGTTTCATCCAACAAATGATGGAAGGAGATTGTCAACTCTGTGTACGAACTCTGTAATACCGATCATTCAAGGGTGTGCATTTCTGAACCAAACTCAGGAAGGTTAATAGCAAGGCAGACAGTGTCGTTAGAATATGAAATGTTAGAGCCTCGTAAAGGATACAACACAGTTCCACGAGGTACCCAATTCTCAGTCACATCGCCTTGACTTCCCAGACACAAATTATCAACAACCATTACTGCGTGTGTACTAATGGTGGTGTCTGCAGGGAAGTGTTTCCGAGAACAAAAGTGCCCTACAACACATACAATATGCGAGTGTACAAGGAAATGAGCAGGCTTGCAGGTAAGGCTACTGTGCAGGTCGGGTGAGTCATGGACCAAGCTGATTTACTGAATTTTCTACGAGAAGTAAGTCGTTTGTGGGATTCAAGTGATGAATGTGAATCTACAACTATGATCAGACTGCGAGAACAGCAAGTAAAAAGAGATTTGGCCAAACGAGAACACTATGCAGGAAGCCAAAGAAGATTAATAAACCAACACAGAACTGATGTCGTTAGCCAATACATGCTACCAGATTTACGGAGGAGTTGATCCGAGCACTTATGAATGGTTAGATGTGCAATGAGGATGATCTGTCGACCAACTAACTAACAGAAAATATCAACTTTGACTGCTGCTGATGTCTACGGTCAGGTGTTTACGTCATTGATCTCATCTCCCTATAATCTAAATACGATGCGAAACGGATGTAGCGTAGTGGCTAGTGTGCTTACCTATTGGCCCGGAGGCCATGTCGTCGATGCCACACGATGTAGGGATTGTTTTCGTGATTCTGGACTCACAGACCAGCCCAGCCTAAAATGAGTATTAGTAGTAAAAGCGGCCGATATAATACTGACCGCATCACCCATCGAGTGCTGACTGGACTGTTTCACCATAATCTTTTCATATTGTGTGTTATCTGATTCTATCTTGTCATCCAAGAAAATTGTTATATTGCCTTTTCTTTGATTACCTATAGTACTTTGAAGTTTTAACTTAACTCCCTCTTTAACTAATTCAATCTTCCTTTTGTCGGTAGGTAACACTGGATCACAGTCATGTTTACTTTCTTTATATGGCTCCAAATGTTACTGTTATTATTCTAGAACTATCTGCTTGCCGCTCTATTACTGCTTTCTCTGATTGCTTAGATAGCATTAGGGTCACTCTTTCACTTTGAGGGGAATTTCTTCTGCATTTCCCGAGAACAGCACTATTTCTCCTGTGTTTAGAAGCTGTTTTGTCTCCACGTTTCATCAAGTTTCGCATAACCCAAGATGCTAAAATTGTAATATTCAGTTGTCCCTATCACTAGTATTGTGTGGTTGTTTTTCCCAATTCATTAAAAAGTTCTGTCATTCCAGTTGCCAATTGTGGAAATTGTTCCAGGTGAAAGCAAGCATGTTACCGATACAGACTCCGTACAGCTTTTCCCATATAGTGTCGCATTTCTTCTACGAGAATATCCTCTTCCTAAAAGAAATGCGACGCTATATTTTCAACTTGATTGGCGGGGCTGATTTTCTTTTCTTTTATCTAATCTTGTTCATAATTATTTGCATTTGGTGGCGACAGTTGTATACGGGATAAGGTAGTAATTCTCCCACCAACCCTCCTTAGGCGACTCTTAAGACATGATAGGTTACAGTATTGCTATTCTTTGCTTCGAAACACAGCGGTGCTGGTTTTTTCGAAAAAGGTATAGGAGCCGGTCGTTCAGAAAGCAATGGCAAATTTTTTTTTTTTTTTTTTTTTTTAGCATATCCTTTACAGGACTTAGCTGTCAACACCAGCATCTTTCAGCTGTATGTTAATCTCTTGGCAAGATTAATGACAAACTACTGAACGTAAAATTTGCCCAGGAATCACGAACAGCGAAAATGCTGGGGTTGACTGCTACGTCCTGTGAAGGACAAGCAACTTCATTCATTCATTCTTTGCTTCACTTATGTGTCTCGGTAACACACAGGTGCTCTCTCGTTTCCAGTGGACTCAATTTCAGGACATATCTGTCCACGCTTCCTTGCTTTCTAAATGCAAACCTTGATCACACAAAGTTCACTTCTTTTACCCCAGCTATATTGGTTATTGGTTTCTTTTAAATAGTTCAGAATTGCGTATCATGTCTAGCCATCGGGCGCGCAGAGATCACTAGATGAACCTGATGGCAAATATATCTCAGCTTTGGCATGATACGCTTTGAAACATGGCAAGTTTCTGCATTTACTTCTGTCCGTATTTTATGAAGATAGAATAGATCACTCTCGTTTGATTATTATAACATCCGTCATGGTTATAGAATTTGCGATTCGCAAGTCATAAATAAGCCGATTATGTTTTATGAGATTGTTCCGAAAGTATAACAACGAATGTACACAAAGAAAAGAGCTAGGTTTTAGGCCTATTTTAGGTTATTGCAGTCATCTTTGTATCCTTTCACTATTTCTTCCCAGTGAAGTCTCTACATTTTTTCACTGCAATATACACACAAACAGATATACAAAAGTAAGAATCAAATGTTATTTTTCTCTTCTCCTGGGGTGTATAGACTGTCAAACTTTCTCAGACAATGACGAAATATTAGGAGGGCCCGTTTTCACGTTGTGTTATCAATCCCCCAGCAGTAGAAAATGGGGAAAGAGCAGGTCGTATGGATCTCTGACTAAGCTAAATTTTAAACTTAGAAAACCTGCTCATAAAGGCTTTGGATTCAATAAAATGGTATTGGTGCCGGTCGTTCAGAAATCAATGGCAAACTACTGACCGTAAACTTACAAGAAATCACAAACAGCCAAATCTTGATGGGGTTGACTGCGACGACATGTTAAATATTTGCAACTAACTGTTGTAAACTGAGCATAAGTTGCGGATCATTTAGCTTGCCTACTCAGATAACGGTGAACAACGATGTGCACATAAATGTTCCTCGACTGCTGAAATAACAGAGCAGGGCTTATTGGCTATGGTCCAGGGTAAATGTCATAGAATAGAACATCTGCTCATAATAGAACATCAATAGTATACTGGACGTGGAGGTAACGTGGAATGTTGTAAGTGGTGTTGTAGGCCTGTTGCCCTTGGAAATGCGATGCAGTTATTTACACTGAGTGTTGATTTATCCCTCGTCCATCAAAGTACCTCTACGGCCATTGATTGGGTTATTGGTTATATTCAGTTTGATTGTTATATTCGCCATTGCTTCTAATATCATCCTGTATTTGTTTTCATTACATTCTATGGGTTTCCCCCTCACAACACACCGTAATTATTCTCTACTCTTGAATGGGCTTTTTTCCCTCTAGGCACTGGGTTGGAATCAGTTGATATTAACATACAAACATCATCCTAGGCCTAACCGCAGCCAGTCTGTGTGTGCCGTGTTGAATTATGACCTGGTGACATCCTAATATACCTTTCAGCAGATGGAAAGTTCCATTTCGAGCCTTGCACATCTGCTAAGTTATCTGATTTCTTGGCTTGGAGAGGGGAGGGAGGGTTCTACAACACAGTACCCTTGAAGATACTTCAGTGCAAAGATCAGTGTAGATAAACCTGACAGGCAAGCCTTTTATGGGCTCAAACAAACTGAATGTCAGTGTCCCAAACTTAACAGTTAAATCTCAGTCTTCCAGTGTGTTCATCAGCCAAGTTTCGGTACTTTTACATAACGTGATTAATCAACCGTATTTATGTTTCACGCGACGGTTATGTTCATTAGTTGCATATCCTTTACAGGACGTCGCAGTCATCAACAGCATATTTGCCGTTCGTGGTTTCTTGGCAAGTTTTACGTTCTGTAGCTCGCCATGGCTTTCTAAACGACCGGCATTCATACCTTTATATCGCAAACCAACGCAAGGACGTCTGCTTACAAATCGCCCTCGGCTGTGTTTCGAACATGGTATGCGGGATTACGAATTGCATTCGTAACCCCTTCGACTAAGTAGGCAGTGTTGTTTCCATGCTGTTTTCACCTCACATAACTACTTGTGATATTGTTCTTTCATTTGGCCATTATCTCAACAGATTTCAATCCGCATTTGGACACTTCGCCGCATGCGTAAGTGCAACAGTTCTGCAGCCTACCTGGCCACTTTGGCTGTGTCGGATTGTTTGTTTTTAATACTTATCATTGGAAACGAGTTGCAGTATCCATGGATGGTTGGTGCCCTAGATCTACAAGTGAGTAGACTGTTTGTACATAGTAATCACAATCATTGCAGTGATTATTTTAAACGTGAAGTCTGTTTAATGCGGATTAATAGATTCAGTGCCAACCAAAAAAGTAGATTTGGACCAAGTAAAATTAGATGGCTGAAAATGGGAGGTAGGGTGTGCCACAGTTATTACTTAAAAGTTGTTAATATGGTAGCAGATATGTCGTATTATTTATCAAATTAATTGGGGTTATTTAAGGAAAACAACTGTATATAAGTTCATGACAGAAACGGGCAGTCGTTAAGACGATTAATCATCCATTGACACTTAAAGGATTTCATACACTTGGCTTTTAAAGGTTTCCTTGGTGAAGAGGTTAGCTGCCTGTCTCGCGCTCCAGTAGGCGTCGGTTTGTTTTCGAAATGCGTCATTTTGGTTCACCGGTTGAACTTTTTAGGAGACCCTAGGGGGTCGTCGCTGGAGCTACAGAGTTCGTCAGAAGAAGAAGAAGAAGAAGAAGAAGAAGAAGAAGAAGAAGAAGAAGAAGAAGAAGAAGAAGAAGAAGAAGAAGAAGAAGAAGGAAAAAAAAAAAGAAGAAGAAGAAGAAGAAGAAGAAGAAGAAGAAGAAGAAGAAGAAGAAGAAGAAGAAGAAGAAGAAGAAGAAGAAGAAGAAGAAGAAGAAGAAGAAGAAGAACAACAACAACAACAACAACAACAACAACAACAACAACAACAACAACAACAACAACAACAACAACAACAACAATAACAACAACAACAACAATAACAACAACAACAACAACGAACGAACGAATGAATGAACGAACGAACGAACGAATGAACGGACTTTATTTTCAAAGGGTAACAAATTGGGCACACAGGCCCGTCTTACATTCGGCCCTTCCAATCACTCATCTTTCGTTCATCAACAGTGCATAATACATTCACATAGGAAAAAAAAAACATTGTGAAAGGAATTTTGTAAACATAAACAATGCATATTACCATGTTATGAGATACATCCCCCAACAATTCGTGTAATGTTCCACTCCAGGTCTGGTGAATGAAAAGCCAGGTCAGGTGTAGTTGTAGTGTGCCATGATCTCAAGTAGAATGCATGCGGGTCAGACGGCTTGTTAATCAAGATGAATCGATTCTCATCCTGCCAGTCTTCCAGTCTCTGTCATCTCTGGTCCATGTGATCATGGCCCCAGCTCTGCGAGTGACTGTTTAAATCGCCACACACAATCATTTTGTCTTTTAATGGTAGTGTGTTCAGTGCCTGTGGGCGGTCATTTGGACAATAGTAATTGAACAGGTGAAGGTCTATATTGCCTGTCTTAAGTTTAAGTGTCTGATACTTATCCCCTTCCATGTAAACTTCAATTTGGGAAGCAGTGATGTTATTTTTGACAAAGGGTCAGTACGCCACCCTTTCGCCTGTCCTTTCGGTCAGATCGGTAACACTGGTAGTAGTGGTAGCCTCTGATTTTGAAGGCTATATTGTCCTTGAGATGAGTTTCTTGCAAGCAACAAACGCTTACATTTTCTTGGGCCAAGATGTTTTCTAGTTCTATTCTTTTTTGTTGACACCCTCAGCATTCCAGTGCATTATTTTAAGTCTTTGTTTGTTATGGTAAGACGCTCTATTGTCAGGCCCCCTGGCTCGACAGGAAATCTGAGAAGGACCTCCAGTAGTTGTGGTTAGACCCTTACGAGGCATAGGGCACGGCAATCCACCTGCCTGGGGGTCCAAAGCAGGGCGAGCACCATAAAATGTAGCAGTTGTCGACATATTTCATGGCTTAATTGCGTGGCATCCTGATTTCTGTGTTGCTGGCAGGCTGCCTCCGTCTTCGGCACCTTTCCTTTGCTAGAGCAGACTGTGGTCTTACTTGATATACTAACTTCTGAATCTGGTTGAAATATAACTTCCCTTTGGCTGATCTGTTATAGAAGAACGGCATTGCTGACAATTTATGGTGGTGGTGGTCCGAGTCCTTGATTTAAGTATCACCACCAAAGTCCACATAATGCAGCTGTTCTTCCGGATGTTTGTTATTTATAAACACAACCCTTACGTCATCCATTTTGTTTGACCTAAATCTATGTTTAGCTTGGCACTGAATCTGTTAACGTTGACCGTGTACGGCATATCATTGCTTACAGCACTTTATTAGCTATTGTACAAGTGTTATCAGCGAAAGAGGCAGTGGTTTGTTGAGTAATCGATGCGCCATAATTTTCAATTCCTTGGCTCGCCAAGAAAGACTCACTGAATGCTGTGAAGTTATCACATCATTGAGGCTGTGTGCAGGGACCCATGAAAGGGTATTTCTCTAGATTAGGTTTTTTTTTTTTGCATATCCTATTTACATGACATAGCTGTTGATGTCTTGGCAAGTTTACGTTCGGTAGTTTGCCATTACTTTCTGAACGACCGGACCCGTACCATCACGTTAAAACCCAGTGCGACACTGTCTGCTGCCAAATCGGTCGCATCTGTCTTTCGAACGTAGAGTAAGCGGCATTACGAACCGCGTCCGTAACGCTTTTGCCACGGGGGCCGGCAGATTAGTTGATTACAGGACGTAATTCCCGAAGAAAGGACACAAAGATATATGAGTTTGCTTGTATGTCTAAGAAGATGGTCATGGCCAAAGAGAAGCTTCTTCTTTTTTTACCCGTTCTCCCTTATTGGGACATAGATCCTCAACCAGCTCATCCCAAGTGCTCTTATCCTTATAAAATCCCATTCGGCTCTGTCAATGTCAGCACCATATTGTTTAATTTGTTTCTATTTCTCGTCTCTGTGAGGTTTTAGGTCATTGTATGTTTCCTTTGACTGTTGATTCAAGGCAACGCCTTTCTGGTTATACTATTCTCAGGTTTTCTCATTGTTGTTCTATCCAGCGCCAGCTTCTTTTCCCTACCTCTTGGTTCACTGGTAATTGTCTAGTTCTCTCTTTGAGCTCCACATTGTTGTTTCTGTTATACCATTTTATTCCTTCTATTTCGTGAAGGCACCAATTAGTGAATGTTTCTTGTTTATCTGTAAACTTATACAGACATTCGTCCATTCCTGTATTTGAATTTGAACACTTTAAAATTAACATTTAGATGAGATTGTATTTTACGAATTGTTTCATGGTGTATTTCATATGGTGTGTCATAACCGGAATTAATGTGGCTATATTGATTACTGTCATTGTGACTGCGTGGGCCAGCCTGGGGTTCACAAATATAATGGGACAATGACAGTGCTTTTTTTTTCTTGTTGCTCTTTTACCCTCTATCCCTACTGGGACATGGACCCTCAACCGACTCACCACAGGCTGTTCTATCCTTCGCTAGCCCCTGCTGCTATACACAATGTTTAACCCATATTATTCATTCTGTCTCTACTCCTCTTCTCCGTGTGATTCTGGGTCTGCTTCTGTTTCTTTTGTTCTGTGGTTTAAGACAAAGGGCTTTCTAGTTATTATGTTCTCGTGTTGTCTTAATGTATGTCCTACCCAGTTCCAGCGTCTGTTCTTCACTCTTGATGTTCTGGTATTTGTTTAGTTCTCTCCATGAGCTTCATATTGTTGATACTGTCATGCGCAGACACCAGTTAGTGAATGATTATAGATTATTAACATTGTTGTTAATTGTTTACCATGTTTCTGATGCATTCTAGCTTTACCAACGATTGAGGGCAAGTTCTAGGTCCTGTAGGTTAAGTGAACTTAAGTCGTATCTCCAAGTGGCCTCAGACAAGGTACACTCCCTACATGGAGCCCTGGACACAGTTAAGGGCCACGGGATGATATGAGAACAATTATGAATGGCTCAGGAATAGAACACGATCAGCGAAGTGTGTATGCTGAAAAACATTGGGAGAGTGTAAGACGGGTCAAAATCGCTTAGGAAAAGTTAAACCTCTGCAGGCCCATATTCACATTAGACTTGGAGTGTACAGATCGGTCAGCAGGCTGCACCGAAGAGGAGGCGCAAAAATTGATTCACGACAATTCGCGCCCAGGCGATGCAATCATCTACATACACGGATAGATCTATGCTAAAAGAGAAAAGATGTTCAGGGGTTAATGGGCCGTTTTACATGCATGAAAGTCTGGCATATGAGTGAGAATGCAGATGGAGGCAGTCGTAGCGGTGTTTGGCTGGCCGGTGGACAAATAGCACACACGTGCCGTTATTCTAATGGACTAACAGATCATGTTATGTGGACAAACAGCACACACATGTCGTTATTCTAATGGCCTAACAGATCATGCTATGTGAACAATCAGCACACAAATGTCGTTATTCTAATGGACTAACAGATCATGCTATGTGGACAAACATCACATACATGTCGTTATTCTAATGGACTAACAGATCATGCTATGTGGGCAAACAACACACACATGCCAATATTCTAATGGACTAACAGATCATGCTATGTTGACAAACAGCACACACATGTCATTATTCTAATGGACTAACAGATCATGCTATGTGGACAAACAGCACACACAAGTCGTCATTCTATTTGACTAACAGATCATGCTATGTGGACAAACAGCGCATACAAGTCGTCATTCTAATGAACTAACAGATCATGCTATGTGGACAAACAGCACACTCATGTTGTTATTCTAATGGACTAACAGATCATTATTTGTCGGGTGAAGGCAGGTATGCTACGTGTTGAGCGGCATGCTTCAATTAAAACATCACGGATAATGATCATTCGTTGTATCTTTTCCCCAGGACATGCTGGGTGTCTTGAGTAACGAGCAACCGGACAGATTAGGTGGATGTGAACCACTAGATGATATATTGACACATGATAAGGCAAGTGTAGTCACAGCCCTTTAAGTAGGCCTAGAGATATTAGTGCGGCAGGGAGTGACCCAAAGATCTGGTAAACACTCAGTGCTTCGAGGAAACGGACACGTAATCGTACTGCAACTGGCACCATTAGAATTGAGACTCTTCGCTTGTTGTTGAAGATGAAAACGAAGCGCGCATGGGAATGTCCCGAGTGGCTGGCTCTTGATTCATCTCATCTCAACTTAACTCCATGTTTCAGTACCATACCTTCCAACTGAATATTCTAAGTTTGGTGATATGTTTAATTTATTGTGACTTCCACAAACTGCCTAGTGCTATACAAGCTCCTCTTGCCTTTTGTATTCGTATTTTGTTATTGTTATCTTCCCCCACTTCCCTCCTAATCTTTGACAGCATTTCTACCTAATAGGTGTATGATTCCACCTCTTGAAGTGATGTTTCACCAAGGGAGACATGGTTATCATTTGCTTGATTTAGTCTTATTATCTGTGTCTTCCCTATATGAATGTTAAACCCAATTGTTGTGATATCCCATGCGCGTGTTTAGTTTATCTTGTATCTGATTTCATGTGTGGGTCGGGAAGGAAATCTCATCAGCAACGTCTAGATCATCGAGCTGTTTTGTCAGAGGAGTCCATTGAATACCATGTCTGGCAATGCTTGTTGTTTTATTCTTAACCCAGTCTATATTATGTTAGAATAACTGAGGTCACAAAATGCATCAATTCCTCACTCGTGTTCTTATTTTGAATGCCTCCATAACAATACTTTAGTAAACAATATATACATCTAGTCGAAATTTAATTTATATTTACCATATATTAGGGTACCAGAAAACGTCCTGGGAAATGTAGGTGACCAGCGTGATATTGACCACATAATTCATCAGTACAAAATGATCTATAAAAACAATGCTATCATCCTACGTCCTGAACGCCTCAAGGGCTATAATGGTGTCCTTTACTTTTATTGAACGGTACGTTCAGATTTCTGTCATACAGCATTTACCAGTCTATGTTAAATTATCATAAATAAAAACAAATCCATACTATTTTAATAACATTGTTTTTTGCTTTGCTTTATTTTCATTGTGCAGGGCTGGTGTCAAATCTGGAACGTTCTACAAATGACTTGTCAGTACATATCCATCCTGCTGGTCTTTGCGTTCACAGTGGAGCGGTTTATCTCCGTCTGTCGCCCATTTTCCTGCGAGAAGTTTTCAAAAACCTCAAGATGGTCTAAAATCACCGGAGCTATCTTGTGCACGTCGTTCCTTCTAGCATTACCACAAGCTTTCTTTTGGGACGTCGGCAATGAGATCCGTGAATGCGCTCTCCGGGGTTTGTTCAACGATGTTTATGTTATCTGGAACTGGACGTCAGAACTTGTCATGTTTGGAGCCGTTCCCATATTTGCTTTCATTCTCAACATCTGCGTTCTAAAGCAGATTCGAACTGTGGGTAGGTTATTTATCACAAGTGAAACCTTACATAGACACGTAGGTCCACGGTGTTCATCTACCACAGCTACACTCATGTGGATTTCCTTCTATCTTATATTTAGCAAACTTCCCGTGACGATTATGTTCATCATGCAGTCCAGTGTTCAGTTCGGCAATTTTATGAGCATCAGTGACATGAGGCAGGATAGTACGTGGCAGAACTACTTGTCATATTACACCGCGCGGAAGATTATTGAAGAGCTGGGCATCTCACATCACGCCTGCAATATATTTATCTATACTGCGACGAGTAAACAGTTCCGTACTCATCTCAAGTTGCTTCTAGTGCAAATATTTTCAAGAAAAGGTACAGTTCCAAGAAGCTCTCCATCGCACTCAGTGAGGCAAAGACGTTTCTGGTTACAACCTAAAACTTGATCGGTCTAATATTTATATTTGCAATAACCACTTAGTTAGTCAAATGTATCACTGTCAAGTTGTTTCTAGTGCAAATATCTCCCGAAAGGGTAGAGTCCCACAAGCTATCAAACATATTCAGTGAGGCAAAAATGTTTCTGATTACAACCTAAAACTTGATCGGTCTTATATTTATATTTGCAACCATCACTTGGTTAGTCAAATGTATCACTCTCAAGTTGTTTCTAGTGCAAATATCTTACAAAAGGATAGTCCCAAGACGTTATTAAGCACACTCAGTCAGGCAAAGACATTTCTGGTTACAATCTAAAAATTGATCGGTTTTATGTGAAACATTTATATTTGCAACCGTGATTTGGTTAGTCTAATTTATAATTCTCAAGTTGGATCTGGTGCAATTTGTGTCACATAAGGGTAGTTTCAAGAAGCTATCCAACATACTCAGTGATGCAATGGTGTTTCTAGTTTGTAAGCAACAGCTTGATCGGGCTTATCTGAAACATGTATATATGCAATCACTATTTGGTTAGTTAGTCTAATTTATCATTGTTATGTTTTCTTTTTCTCTAAGTGTAAATATTTTCACGAAAGGAAAGTTTCAAGAAGCTACTCGACACACTCATTTAAACAAAGATATTTTAAGTTGCAACCAAAATGTTATTTGGTATTATTTAAAACATGCTTATTTGCAATCATGACCTTGTTAGTTTATTGTTTATTCTCAAAATGGTACTAGTGCAAATATTTTTCACAAAAGGCTACAGTTCCACGACGCTATTAATCACACTCAGTGAGGCAACATTTCTAGTTGCAACCTAAGACTTGACTGGTCTTAGTTAGATCTAAAGTACCAAAGTCGAGAGAGTCGATGTCATTGCACCGGGTAAAGTCTCCATGTGGCTGGGTCTATCTTAGCAGAATGGCACCGCATTCCTAGAGCATCGCACAAAGCACGAACTCCGTAGCTTCAGCGATGACCCCTAGTAGTCTGCGGAAAAAGTACACCCGTGGTCTGTTTGACGCAGGGGTTGTGACGACAGATGATGTGGTAAGTTCACCACCATAAGATAGTGTCATATGTTGCGATTGAACTGAGGATCACTTAAAAGTCGCTTAAAAGTCGACAGGGTCGACTTCATCGCACCGGGTTTTATCCCATATGGCTCGGTCTCTTTCCGCAGCACGGAAAGCGTCGCACAAAGCACGAACTCCGTAGCTTTTAGCGACGACCCACAGGAGTCTCCGAAACATTTTAACTCGTAAACCGAAGGGTGCGGCCCGGAATCGAACCCACAACCTTCGGAGCACGAGTCAAACGGCTTGACCACTTCGCCACAGAGACTCCATAAGGATCACGTTGTGCATTACCCGTTTTCTAGTGTTCATAGAAGTTGGGCCCCATTCCTCTCTAATGTGTAATAGTCAAGAATAAGAACATTGACCATTAAGCTCGGGTCAGTCTAGGGTAGTCCCGTGGAAGATAGAAGCATATTATGAATTTATCTTTCTCACGTAAGAATCCCAATAGCTCTCAAGCCCTCTCTAGATTGTGAAATTCTAATTTAGTCTGGAATGACTTCATCAGAAAATGGATAAAAGGATTCAGTGAAGGAATAATATGGACTGTGGATAAAGGATTCAGTGAAGGAATAATATGGACTGTGGATAAAGGATTCAGTGAAGGAATAATATGGACTGTGGATAAAGGATTCAGTGAAGGAATAATATTGACTGTGGATAAAGGATTCAGTGAAGGAATAATATGGACTGTGGATAAAGGATTCAGTGAAGGAATAATATGGACTGTGGATAAAGGATTCAGTGAAGGAATAATATGGACTGTGGATAAAGTCAAAAATGAGGTCTTCACAGCTGTACATTGGCTCAGCATCTGTCGTGGTTATAGTATTTAATTTCCTGTAATCTATACATAGACGAATTGTTTGGTCCTTCTTTTTCACCAGAACAATTAGCGAAGAGTACTGGGACACAGATTTCTGTATTATTTTATTTTTTTCTAAGTCCAAAATTTCTTTATCTAAATTTGTGCTATAATGTAAAGGAATTGAATATGGTCTACATTTGATAGGTGTTAGATCTGTCAAAAAAAATGAATGTGTTATTTTGTCAGTCTGTCCAGGTTTGTTTGAGAAGATAGTTTTATAGTCGTTAAGAAGAGACAAAATGTCTTGTCACTGCTGTTGTGTCAAAGTGTCAGAGATTTGTATGTCCTTCATCGAACTGTCGTCGTTCATGATTGGTACTGGAATTTCCGTATTGTCTACGTCCGTCTGATTTATTACTGACGCTACTGTTTGTAAATTGTCTTCAATGTCATTGTCGTCGTCGTCGAGACTAATAGTTGCTAATGTGTCGTTAAATTGGTCGTACTTGTCGTTATCCCATATTGTCGGTACTGTGAATATGTTTTCGTCGTCTTCGTTGTCACAAGAATGAGTCGTTAATGATGATTCGTTTAGATCTTCGTTTGTCGAGGTTTTATTCAGTCGGGTAGTTGTTGTTTCGTTTCTGTTGTCATTCTTTTCAGTTTGGTTATTGTCATCTGTTATCTGCGTCTGCTTGTTCGTGTCACTGTCATTTCTAGAATAGTACGGTTTTAACATATTTACATGGAATATTTTCAACTTTCCATTCAAAAAAATCTCGTAGTCAACTTCCGAAATCCTTCTTACAACTGTAAATGGTCCCTGCCAAGAGGTTGATAGTAAATCTATCTTGTCAGGTAGTAATAGTAAAATATCTTGATTTGGTTGTAATACAATCGTTTTTGCCCCTTTGTTGGCGTACTGCCTGTACCTAAAACCTTTCTCCTGTAATGATGTTCTGGCCAGTATACAGGATCTAATGATTTTGTCTCTGGTGTCAGTGTCCAAATCATAGGTGGAAACTGGTAATTGGGTGTTTACGGGTTGTGATATTATATCTTTGTAAATAGTGAGAGGTCCTCTTGGGTTCGCTCCATATATCAATTCAAACGGAGAGAACCCCGTGCTTGATTGTGGGACTTCTCTGTATGCGAACAGCACCGTTGGGAGAAGTATATCCCAATCGGCTGGATTTTCAGCTGTCACTTTGGATAACATATGTTGTAGGTCCCCATTCAATTTTTCGCAAATTCCATTTGCGGCCGGTCGATAGGGACTTGTAAAACATTGTTTTATGCCTAGTAACTTAGTTACCGATTGGGTGGCATTAGATATGAATTGCGTTCCTCTATCCGATATTATCTTCTCCGGAAAGCCAAAACGGGAGAATATCTGTAATAATACGTCCGTCACATCCTTAGAGGAGATAGATTTTAATGGAATCATTTCTGCCCACCTTGAACACAAATCAACGAGTGTTAAAATGTATCTATTTCCTTTGTTTGAGATGTGGTTCAAAGGACCCACTAAATCAACAGCCACGATTTGAAATGGTCTCGAGGCAGTTGTGGTTGATTGAATTTCTGCCGTAGGGTTTTTACCTTTCTTAATTAGTTTTTGACAGATATCACATGATTTACAATGGGTTTTTATGTCTTGGCAAAATTTAGGCCAATAAAATTGGCTCAGGACTCTGGCCCTTGGTTTTTTCATAACCCATATGACCTCCGAAAGGTGAGTCATGGGCTATATGAAGCACTTTCTCACGATGTGATTGAGGTAGAACCACTTGCTGTATCGTGGTTTGATCTCTGGTGTATAATCTCGTTAGAATATTGTTATTTAGTCTGAATGTCCAAGAAGCGTTTTTCGTCAATTTTGGCTTCAATCCTACTAGTCGAAAGTATTGCGAAAGGGTTGGATCTGCTTTTTGTTCTTGTATAAACTCGGTGGTGGTAATATTGGGTGAAATGATTTGTAGCGACTCCTGAAGTTGGTCGTTGTGGGTTTTGTGTGTCATTTGTCTTGTCACTATATTAGCGTATTGTGTATGTTGTTGCACATTTACAGGCTCAATATTTTGTGGATCGATGGCGTCCTCAGTTCGAGGTGTTGATTTGATGGTGTCATTGAAAGATTCAACCGCCCCTGTGTTTTGCACCTCTGTGAATTCGTTTCGAATTCTGTCATCGGTTGTCTCCCTTGTGCTTTTGGCAGTTTTAGACATGCAAGCGTGTTTTTTAATTTTGGAATCGCTGTTTGGTTTTTGGATACAGCTTTTCTGTTCCCATTCTCTGATTTCTTCTTCAGAGCAGGATCTTATGTTAGGAAGATTCCCAAGGATAATTTCAGCGACAGGATTTTCTAGTACTGCGCATAGCACTTGTCCTGATATAAAAGGTGTCCGAATTTCGGCAAGTGCTAGGGGGTATCTTTCGATGGTGCCTGCGAATGTGCGGCACGTTACGTATTTGTGTGTGTAGTCTTTGTCATTAACTAATGTTCTTTTAATTCCACAAAGAGTCGCCCCGCTATCTCGTATTAGTGTACATTGTTTGTTATTAACAAAACCTGTTGCAAAATTTAACTTGCCTGTTGATGTTAAGGCTGCGTTGGCCATTTCGTTAGACACTGGGATTGTGTGGCCGCATAACAAAGTTGTATCAAGCTGAAATTTTCTGCAGGTGTTACATGTGTTATCAGTGATGGTTTTAATGATTTCTACTGCATTACCTAACTCACTCGCACTTTCATTCTGGATGTCGCATTCGTTCTGTTGTTCAGTTTCTTCATCTGAAGATGTGTCTATTAATGCGGCATTGGCCTGCTTCATCATCTTTCGCCTGTCGCAACGTCCTGAATAATGCCCATAACTCGAACAAAAATAACATTTAACCGTTCTCTGATATGCGTTCCTTTTGTTCTTTTGTTTTTCCACTATCATTTGGAGATGATGTGGATAATTCGGTGATTTGTCACACATCGCGTACTGTTCGTGTCAGATGACAATACTGACACATGACTGGTTTTGTGAACTTAGAGCGTTGTTTGAACCTATTTTCATTTGGTTTTGAATATTTGGTGTTTGTAACCGCTGCTGCTTCATTTTGGCTCATATTTAACTGAAAAATATCGCGATTAGCTGTGAAATATGCTCTCCCCTTATTTTCTATTTCTTGGATAGTTTTACAATCCATTTGCCTTAAAAATTTAGAAAAAGGTGTTGGTATTGTGCTAATAATTTTAACAATTATAATTAGCTCCTTCAGTTTATCATGGTTGTTATTTGTTTTTGCTGAGGTTATCCATTTTGTACAAATATCTTGGACTGTAGACACGTAGTCTATGAAAGTTTGGTTAGGTAATGGGGTTAATTTTGAGAACTGTAGTTGATAGCCTGCTGTATCTAGTGAAAAAATGTTGTAGTATTCTTTGTTTTAAATAGTCATAATCTTTCCTCATGTCTTGTGGAACTGTCTATATCACTTTTAAGGGCTCTAATGCTAAATTTCTCATCAGAATAAATGACCAGTCGCCTTTTGCGACCTTATGGTAAGTCATTAAACACTCGAAGTTCTCTAAGTATGCGCTTATTGAATCTCCTGAACAAAAGGGCTTGACAAGGCCTTTATATTTGTTGTATTTTTGTTCCTCTTCTTTACTTCTAGTTTTCTTTACTGAAATTTCTAAGTTGGAGTCAATTTCCATTTGTTTCAGTTTTATCTGTGTTTCTGCGTTTAATTGGGCTTGCTTGGTTGCAGCTTCGAGCTCCATTTGCATCTTCTTCTCTTGAGCTTGCAGTTGCATTTTCTTTTCTTCAGCTTCCATTTGCATCTGTATCTTTTTCTCTTCAGCCTCAATTTGCATCCTTTTCTCTTCTCTTTCTGCTTGCATCTTTTTCTCTTCAGCCTCAATTTGCATCTGCATCTTTTTCTCTTCTCTTTCTGCTTGCATCTTTTTCTCTTCCCTTTCCGTTGCTCTGTCTTCTCGTGCAATATTTTCTGAATGTGTCTTTTGTGCCCATTCTGAAAGTTTTTCGTCAGTATATCCTAACCTAATTGCTAATTCAATGCACTGTTCTAATGTTGACATCTTGTATTTTAGTTATTGTTCACTTTATTTAAATTAAATCCCTTTGAAATTAGTCTGGGTGTACAAAACTTGGTTATCCCCCTTAATGTTTACATTCAGATTTACACGAGCAGGTTTACTTGGTTATGAGATTAGCATATATATAAAAATCAATACAAAGAAAAATGTTACATCAATTAATCATGAATGAGTATCGCTTAGGGATATAATGAGCATGAAATGACACTCATCTTATTTTTACTGGTTTCTCGACTGTAGTCTTGTTTGGTTTTCCTGTTTTCTCGCCACTGCTGGAGGACAGGTTACATACACACGATATTTCGCGGAACAATCTGATGTTGGAATCAAAAAAAATTAGTAACTGTCACTGTAATTGTCACAGTCATGTCAATGTCAAATTTCATGAACATCATCATAATTTCAATTATTTTTGTAGAGGGACTACAATAGCTCATTCACAGATGATACGATGATAGCTGCAAAGTTTTAGACTTTGTTATGTATGAAAGTTGATATATTTTACTTGGCAAAACCAAGAGCTGTCTGGAAAGTAAAGCTTGTGCTTGCCAAAACCGGCTAGCCCCCAAATAGCCTGTCACCGTCCTAGATATCTAGGGGAATGAAACTCGGGCTCATACAGGCAACAAACTCCGTTCAGATACAATCTAGCATCATTTATTTACATTATGTTACAGTAAGCTGGCGAAGCGAGTTTTCGCAAGCCAACAATCCGCAAGTTGCGTATCACAGGAGTTTACAATAAACATGATTATTACAACAACTCTATCAGCTATCTAACATATGCCTAAGACCCCTAAATACACTTGGGTTTTAAGCTATCAAGTCCCCCTTAAGGTAAGCCCTGTTGCTTCCTCGATGTCCAGTCCGTGTCTGCCTTTTCACACGTGTCGCAATCCGACACGGGTGGTAACTCTCCGAGTTTCTCGTGGACCCCGCAATCGGCGGGCCCCATCGGTGTCCACGGGGCTGTGGACACACTGACCGGTCCTTCGAGAAGGCTCTGGATTATTCGAGCCTTCGAGTGACTCGGTTCTTTCCCTTTAGCTGGAGTTCTATCCCTTCTCCACTCTCTCTTAATTTTATGTTGGTACCGCCCTTATGTGAGACTGTGACAATATATATATATATATATATATATATATATATATATATATATATATATATATATATGTGTGTGTGTGTGTGTGTGTGTGTGTGTGTGTGTGTGTATTCTACCAACTTGTTGTTTTGTAATGATAGTCAAGAATGGACAAAGGACATTACAGGGAGTATGATAAGGAAGGAAGAAATCTAACACCTGAGAGTAGGAACTATACCCCCCTCCTAGCTGGTGTTGTGTTAACTATGAATGTCAATGGTTATCACACTGTATGCATGTTGATATCATCTGGCCCTGCTGTATGCATGTGTTCTCAGTGTACCTGGGGTTTCATTGAGATGTGTGCAAACAGGCATTGACAAGACTGATGATATGTTGTTTCATGAGCAAATCAGGTCAAGCTGATAGGACTAGAAAATGATGATGACATACAAATACTATATCTTCATTCATTCATTTTAACTATGCATGTTGTGTGTAATTGTTCCTGGGCCTTTCATGTTTAGCACTGGTATTTCTTCTTCTCCCTCACTCACCTCTGACTATCTTTTGTGGTGTTGTGTTGTGTTGTGTTGTGTTGTGTTTTGTTGTGTTAACCTCTGTTGACTGGGGCTCTGATAGATTCGAACAACTTCCCCTCCAGTCTTCAGCAGTTACATATGAGTATAACTCACATAGCATTGATTCGTGTTCATGAATTACATAAAGAAAACTTTTATGTGTACTGTTACAAACTGTAAGCCATACAAAATCATGAGAACAATCAATGTTCATCAGTGTGAGAGGTTTACATGTAGTTATGCCTCTTCCACTAATTCTTCATCTTATTCTTTTTCTGGAGTCATTGTGCACTTGTCCCATTCTGTTGGCTATCAGCAGTTGGTACAGACAGAGGTTTGAGTCTCCTCAGGTCTGGACAGATCGTTTAAGCACAACTGTAACAAATGGTAATTTGTGAAGCGTAAACTTACTAAGCACTGCAGTTAATTGGTGCTGTGTCTAAGTGCAAGGTCTGCACACATATACAACTATATCACATCAAACCATGTTGACTCAGCTTGGAAAGGAGGGAGGAAAGCCAGAAACTCCTCTCTCTCTCTCTCTCTCTCTCTCTCTCTCTCTCTCTCTCTCTCTCTCTCTCTCCTCTCTCTAGATGATGTACAGGCAAAAACATATAGGTTTCAAGTGAGGCAGTGGTTGATGCACAGACTGTCTTCTAGATAGCAGATAGTTTAATAGGCAATTTTGATGAAATGCATAAGAGTGCATTAAGAATTCAACCTCCTACAGTTTCCTATGATGGTATGTTGTAATATGCACACTTTAACGACAACAGAATTAAATAATCACTTCAGAGCGAGCAGTTTTAAGAAAAAGGTGATCGCGTCAGATCGGCCGGAGAAGGTCGCTGTTCAGCCAGAAGTGGCGGCTTGCAAGTTGACACGCCAGTCTTTATATTATAGTGTGTTTACTTTTGTCTGCCCCAATATACAATTCCATATCTCAGTAACCAACTGAAGGAAAATGATGAGATTTAGCATATAACCTTATCATTATGTCCACCCAACAAAAAACATTTTGTTCTGGAGATTTTACAGCAGATTTCAAAGTTTGTTTATATGCGGTATATAATTTACGGGTGAGAGATGAAGTTCATAATTTTAAATGTATTACAGCGTAGCCAGACAATCAGCGTTCAATGTTGAATATTTTAGGTGTTTCACGGGATTGGCCTTATGCCAAGAACCCCGCGTTGTTTAAACTGGGACTGTTCAGAGGTGTCTCAAAATGTGGGTTATTTCATGAAACCTGATTAATATGTTGTTTTTTTGTTTTGTTTTTTAAATCTTACCACTTATCGCTAACATTGAAATGTGTGAATATTTTTCAATGGGATTGAATGCGAAATTGTGTATACACTTCAAAGCATTGCTATGAAGTTGTACACATATTTTTGTCAAGAAGCTGAACGCAGAAAACTGTTTTATACTATTACAAATTCCGAAAAAAAGAAAAGTGCATGCATTGGGTTTGAGTAAACGGTCATTTCGTCGATGGGTGCAAGAATCTGGAATTAAACCACGGTACAACTAAACGGTAGGTAGAAAGGTTATTGTTGACAGCTTTGACAAAGATGTCATAAGGCGAGCTATTATAAAAAATGCTTTACAAAGTCGCTTAAAAGTCGACAGGGTTGACTTCATTGCACCGGGTTCTATCTCATATGGCTCGGTCTCTTTCCACAGCGCGGAAAGCATCGGACAAAGCACGAACTCCGCAGCTCTAGCGACGACGCACAGAAGTCTCCAAAAAATTTAACTCGTGAACCGAAGGGTGCGGCCCGGAATCGAACCCACAACCTTTGGAGCCCGAGTCAAAAGGCTCCACCACGGAGACTCCTAAAATTATAAAAATTTTGGATTTCTTCCTCTTCTTCTTCGTTCATCCGGATTTTTTTTTCGGACGTGACTGCGTTGTGCCTGTTTACAGCAGAGCTGCGTTCTTGCGCCGTAAGGCCGACACATCCGACTTCTGCAGGCATTTGTTGACCGGGTTAACCTTCCCGGGATTTTCGATTTTATATCCAGCATTATAAAAATGCTATCCAAAACAACTTTGTGGAAAATTATAAGGACATTATCTTCACTTTAAGAAAGTACAAGCGAGGTAGAAATATTCTTTGCGAGCAACCGCATTTAGGAACCATGAGAAGCAGATACCTACGTGAAATAAGGGAAATGCGCAAAGAAAATTATGGCATTGTGTGTTTGGATGAAATGTGGATCAATGCGCACCACACAAGTAATAAGGAATGGCAATCATTGATGGACAGATAAAGCGATATGTGCCCAGTAGTATAGGACAGCTTGTGGTCATGGCCCATGCTGGTAATACGCATAATGGCTTACAACAGAATGTTGGGCTCGTGTTCGTATCAAAGCATACAGACAATAGGAATTATCATAATAAGATGAATGGTAATGTATTTAGAGATTGCCATTCTCAGCAGGGAGCACAAAGGGAGCAATAAAGATATGGCTCCGAATGAAAAACATACCATTTCCAGAAACGTATTTCTAGCTAGAAGTTGATAGAAGAGCATCGTCATGGGTGCTTGAGACTTCCGCCGTATCATTCTCTTTTTAACCCTAAAGAACTTGTGTGGGCTAAAATTAAAGGACAGGAGGCAGCTGACAATAATATATTCAAATTGTCTGACGTCAAGATACTAATCCAGTCCGCGCTATTAAATATTGATAAAAGTTACTGGAAAAATATGAGGACCATGTGTTGAAAGAGGAAGAGGATTATTGGAGAAAGGATGGATTGAATTTTATGCAACCGAGAGCAGTCATCAACCTACTGGAATCGTCCGACACAGATTAAGGTCTGAGCAGATCGCAGACCTTAATCCACGTGCACACCAACTGGAATATTTTGCTACAAATATTCAGAAGAATTGCAGACCCTAAACATTACAGCATCGGCATAAACAATACAACTTGTTAATGGTAACAGTTTGTATTCCACAGTGATGAATTTTCAATCTATTGTTGATCTGTTTTGTCTGAAACCCGCCTGGTAGTCACCTAATATGGCTTCTGAATATGGTTTTAGTCTGTTTAGTAATACCGCGGATATTATATTATAGCGTGTCGACAGGCGTGATATTCCTCTATAATTTTCACATTGGAACTTGTCTCCTTTCTTAAAGATAGGTATCAATAATGACTCTTTCCAGTCATGGGGTAATTCTTATGTCCTCCAAATTTTTATTATTAGTTCGTATAGCTTTAGATGTAATGCATGGCCGCCTGCCTTTATATATTCAGCAGCAGTTCCATCAGCCCCAATTGCCTTATTGTTTTTAAGTCGTGTTATTACATAAAGGATTTCTTCACAAAAGGTTCTTCAATTTGTGGTTCACACGTTAGAACCGCTTCCTGTGGGAGAATGATACTTGGGGCTTCACAATTTAGTAATTCAACAAAGTATTCACAGATGGATACAGGATATCACAGACACAATGGGTATTAGGATACATGAGGCGGGAGACATGGCAGAGATCGAGAGGCATTTCAACTCATCTTGGTAAGAGTGACGTTCTGCAAAGGACTTGCTGCATGATTATTATTTGATATAAAGGGAAATAATCTCATATCCATCCATCCATCATATGCCATGCCGATAAGCGTGGGCGGTCATATTCTGCTATCTCATTCGATCACCAGAGTAGTGGATCAGCTCCGTGTTCCTGTTTCGACCATGCCACGTGGCTAAGCCATCCATGTATTTACTTCTCGGTCTTCCCCTTGGTCTCTTCCCTTCGATCGTGCCAGTCGTCACCAAGTTCTCAAAGTCATTTCTTCCCATAACATGCCCAAAAATTATGACTGTCTATGTCTAATGACTCTAATCAATTTACGATCTTCATTTGTTTTTTTAAGGGCTTGTTCATTGGGTTTTCTGTCTGTCCATGGTATTCTTTGCATTTGCCTCAGAAACCACATTTCCACAGCCATGGCATATCAAAAAACAATAATTAATTATGCATGGGTATGAAAGAAAAATGTGAAATAGAAATAGAAACGAACATCCTTAACCAAGTCGATTATTTTAAATACTAAGAGCATTTATACGAGGGTAAGTTAATAAGTAAGTCAAAACAAAAAGGATATAGAAAAATAACGAAATATGATAACAACTTGAAACCATTTTATGTTTATACATACATTGGCCCTTTATTTCTCAACATAATTTCCACCAACATTGGTGCACTTATCACATCGTTTTAAGGGGTCTACGTGATCTCGAGGTATGGTGTCCGCCTCGAGTGCTGGAGGTCCCGGGTTCATGCCCTGAAGAGGACCAGGATTATTTTTTTTCACGTGGACCTCTAGTAATAAACTTTCCCCTGGTCTCTGGGTAGTGAGAACGGACGCCCGTGTCTATTGTTGCGCACGTAAAAAAATCCCTTGGCAGTTGGAAATCGAAAAAGAGTTTAAAAATCTACGCAAAGAATTTCAGGATCCTCACCGATGCTACAGAGTTCGTGCACTGAGCTGAATTTCTCCAAACTCAGGTTTGAGTTAGGAGGAGAACGGAGCACTTATGGGTTTTGTGTATGATTGATAGGAGACTATACCATCCTATTAGCTCAATATAAGGCTCATTAAGTCTGCACTGCTACTTGTCAGGTGAATTTAATTTTCGTCAATTAAAAAAATGATTGCATCATTTTCAACGGGGAGGGGGCATACTGCCAAGGAACAAGTTCTAGTTAATGACGCAAATTAGGTAGTAAGAATATCCGAGAAAAAAAAGCACTGCGGGCGTGAAGGAAGTGACACGACTACACAAATACGTCATCAAGAGACGGCATAACAAACCAGACTTGCTTGGGAGATGATAGGAAACAGTCGCAGATATTGATTTGGAGCATAATAGGTCGGCTGCAGCTTGGCTTCACGTCGTATTCGTGGCTGGATAGATACCTATATAAGGAGAGACGACAGTCATAACAGCAGTGAGCGAATAGGCAAGCGAACGATGTGGACAACTAGAGGTCGCTAAGCGGCGGGACGGAGACTTTTATGGAGTGACAGAAGGACGCCGAAGGACGGACAACGATCGGGTTGATATGTCTATCAACCGGGCTTAGCACGTAACATAAAGCTTACTTTATATATTCTCGATGCCGACCTGGTATGACAGGCACTTCGATTAGTTAATGTTTTAATGTTTTTCGTCGCATCAAGCTCATGCTATATTATTAAACAGCGTTTGTAATTTTCATCGTCAAAGGAGTCGGCTTCCGTCATTCTGTTACAGTTGGCTCTCAACCTGCTATTCAAGGCGAATTTATATTATTTGTTGAGAACGTTCATCACTCCTTAATCACGGTATAGCAGGTTACACCCGTATGCCGTGATGTTGATCCATCGACTAAACTAAACTATCTCATCGTTTTATCAGTCCTCTCAAACGGGCTGCATAAAACTGCGTGCTCTGTTTTCATTTAACTGCCATCCCACAGAACTGTGTAACTTACTTATTGACTTGCCCTCGTAACTTTTTCTACCCAGCTGTGCACCGCTTTACGGGACAAACGTTTGTCAGCATAAACAGGAAACCCACCTTGGCGGGAGACTTTTCGCGAATGACGCTGAAGTTGAATGTGAAGTAAAAACGTGGTTTAGAAAACAGATCACGCAGTTCTATGCAGCCGGTTTTGGGAGGACTGAAAAAAACGATGGGATACGTTCATCAATGTTGGTTGAAATTATAGTGACAAATAAAGGGACAATGTATGTATAAAAATAAACTGGTTTCAAGCTGTTATCATATTTAGTTATATTTCTACAGCCATTTGCGACTTACTTATTAACTTACCCTCATAATATCAGACGGAAGGTGCACAACAGAGATTAAGAACAGATTAGGGCAAGCCAAAGCTGCATTTCAGAAAAAGAAAATTATCTTATGCAATAAGTCACTATCATTGAATGTAAGAAAGAGTGGGCTGGGGTGTTACATAGAACCACTGGACTGATTTTCACTTGTGGGTCTTATGCATTAAGTCACTATCATTGAATGTAAGAAAGAGAATATTAAAGTGCTATATGAAATCTGTTTTACTGTATGACAGTGAATCTTGGAATGCAAATGACCAAATTAGGAAGAACTTGGTGCCATGAGTCGAATTGGAGCTCATGGCATGCTGAAAAAGGTCACACGGAAGGACGTGACAATCGTGGGTTTTAAATCACGAGAGGCACGCCGAGGTTGTCACCGTAGCAAGAGACACGATTTTGTGAAGGTGACAAGGACATTCAAGTTGTGGTTGTCGTCATGGACGCACCACATCTCGAAGATAAGCAACGGCTTACTTGATGCCGCTTTTAGTATATTAGATTTGATTGCGGTGTCGAACAATTGATGAATACATGAAATGTAATATGTTTAATATAACCGTGGAAACGTCGCTGGAGTTTTCTAATTTTATAGTTGTATTCTGCCCGTCACAGTGAGTGGTATAGAAACCACAGTTAACCAGTCTGTGGAAACAATCACCATGCTGAGGTATTGACAAACGCCACTTAACAAAGTTGAAGTCGACCAGTGAGCAGCCCTAAGAGAATAACGCAGATTACGAAAACTGAGCGGCATGTAGTCATGTCACATATGGCTATAGAGAAGTCGACACCTATAGTAATGGGTGGGAGATGGTGTCTCTTCCGACCCTAAGATAGAAGGAAATGACTTCCACAATGCATAATAGTATAACCCACAGCCAGTGGAGCATTTGATACCAGCAGTACTGCATCTCTCTGAGAACGAAGGAATCTCCAGATGCAGCTCAAACAATGATCAGGACCTGCAAAATTTACTAGATGCGATTGTTACACACAGTGAACAACTAGGGTTAGAATTAAATTGTAAAAAGACACAGATTATGGTCGTCACTAGGAAGGACGAAATACCACAATGTAATATACAAGTAAATGGGACTATTCTTCAACAAGTGAGCAGGTACAATTATCTCGGAACAGTAATAACATCTGATGGGAGATGCCTTGAAGAGATTAGAACAAGAATCGCCATGGCAAAAGTAGCCTTTAGCAAGATGAAAAACATATTGACCAATAAAAAGATGTCAATTGAAACGAGAAAAAGAGTGTTGAGATGCTACATTGAACCTGTACTTTTATATGGATGTGAAGCGTGGACAATGAACAGTCAGGCTGAAAAACATCTGATGGCTGTAGAGATGTGGTTTCTGAGGAAAATGCAAAGAATACCATGGACAGCCAGAAAGACCAATGAACAAGCCTTCAAGAAACAAATGAAGATCGTAAATTGATTAGAGAAATTAGACGTAGACAGTCAACATTTTTTGGACATGTTATGAGAAGAAATGGATTGGAGAATTTGGTGACAACTGGTAAGATCGAGGGGAACAGACCAAGGGGAAGACCTAGAAGCAAGTACCTGGATGGCTTGGCCTTGTGGCATGGTCGAGACAGAAACACGGAGCTGATCCACGACTCTGGTGATCGGGTGAGATGGCAGAACATGACCGCCCACGCTTACCGGCATGGCACATGATGGATGGATGGAGCTCAAATAAACTAACTAGCTCCTGGCAATTATGGGGACTTATAGTGGATTTTAAAACACCGGGAAAAGGTAACCCTTGGCCGAATCAAAAAAAAAAAAAAAATAGAAAGTGGCTGAAACCACTCATCTCATACATTTAACTTGATGTAAGAGAGTGTAACGTACTCAAGTGAAATTTTAATGGAAATTATTCTGAATGAGAAACAGATACCAACAAGAAGCTCAATTCATAATGTTTACATCCATCCATCCATCATGTGCCATGCCGGTAAGCGTGGGCGGTCATGTTCTGCCATCTCACTCGATCACCAGAGTCATGGATCAGCTCCGTGTTTCTGTCTCGACCATGCCACAAGGGCAAGCCATCCAGGTACTTGCTTCTAGGTCTTCCCCTTGGTCTGTTCCCCTCGATCTTACCAGTTGTCGCCAAATTCTCCAATCCATTTCTTCTCATAACATGCCCAAAGAATTTTGACTGTCTACGTCTAATTTCTCTAATCAATTTACGATCTTCATTTGTTTCTTGAAGGACTTGTTCATTGGTCTTTCTGGCTGTCCATGGTATTCTTTGCATTTTCCTCAGAAACCACATCTCTACAGCCATCATATGTTTCTCAGCCTGACTGCTCATTGTCCACGCTTAACATCCATATAAAAGTACAGGTTCTATGTAGCATCTCAACACTCTCTTTCTCGTTTCAATTGACATCTTTTTATTGGTCAATATGTTTTTCATCTTGCTAAAGGCTACTTTTGCCATGGCGATTCTTGTTCTAATCTCCTCAAGGCATCTCCCATCAGATGTTATTACTGTTCCGAGATAATTGTACCTACTCACTTGTTGAAGAATATTCCCATCTACTTGTATATTACATTGTGGTATTACGTCCTTCCTAGTGACGACCATAATCTGTGTCTTTTTACAATTTAATTCTAACCCTAGTTGTTCACTGTGTGTAACAATCGCATCTATTAAATTTTGCAGGTCCTGTTCATTGTCTGCAATCAAGACTGTATCATCTGCATATCTAATGTTATTGATGCATCGTCCCCCAATGTTGATTCCTTCCATATCTTCAATATTTCTGAAAATACTTTCACTGTACAGGGAAAACAGATCTGGAGACATTCACATCCCTGTCTCACACCCCTTTTAATAGGCTGATATTGGCTTACTTCATTATCAACTCTTATGGCAGCTTGTTGTTTCCAATATATGTTTTTTTACAAGTCTAAGATCTTTTCCATCAATTTGTAGATCTTCAAGCATCCTTATCATGTTGACATGTCTCACTTTATCAAAAGCCTTTGTGTAGTCAATAAAGCAAAGGTATAGATCTTTGTTTACTTCTATAGAACGTTCGATTATGGTTCTCAGTATATACACAGCATTTACTGTACCTTTGCCTTCCACAAATCCACATTGTTCTTCTCCTATTTCAGGTTGTATTTTCCTCCTAACTCTTTGCATGATAATTCTTAGCAAAATCTTTGTGATGTGACTCATTATACTAATTGTTCGATGTTGATCACATTCCAAGGGTCCCGATTTCTTTGGGATTGCAATAAATACAGAATTACATAACTCCTGAGGTATATTTCCAGTATCATATATTGTATTAAGCAGACTGGTAACTTTATCTATTCCATATTCTTCTAAAGCATTATGTTTGCATAGCATGTCTAAAATTTGGCGAAGCATGACGAGACGCGTTCTCCTGCAACTTAAGAAGTTGAACACGGAGAGTTCAAGTTTCGGACAGGCAGAACGAGTATTAATTTTTCAGCACAGGAAAGATAAGAACGACATCGTGTTTTCATACAAGAGACAACATTGCAGTTATAAACATATTTCAGGCGAACGAAAGAAGAAGAAGAAGAATTAGCAGTAAAACTTTGAAATACGGATGTACAGAAAGAACGATGAATCGTGTAATTATTATTGAAAATTGATAAAATATCAACATAGGCACATACAAATTCTTCGTTCAGCGAGGACTGAACATTTATTATATCAAATGGGACATATATCAGGATGTGTGAAAGAAATAAGGTACGGACACGAGATTATACAGGATGGACACAGTAAAGCTACAGCAGATTTCTTGTGTTAACAGAGCGGCGATTGATAAGTTAACACAAGAACAACTTATCGTCAAGAATAAACATAATGTGATTGTGAGAACTTTGGAATTTAATAGTACTGTGAAACATTCGGGAGAAAGAGAAATAAGACATGTGTTTACGAGAGATTGTGTAGTGATCACAACATATTGTGTAGAAAAATTATATTAAAGATTAGATCAATGTAATCATTGGTATCAAGTCCGAATCTCTCAAACGAAGTGATGAAACATAAAAACATTACGTGATTACACAAAGGACATTTTAGAATTCTGTGATTTTAGACATTTTAACTAAGAAAACTGTGCGACAAATAGGTGAAGAGTTGAAATGTTAATGTTATGAGCTATAAACCATCGGCGCTGAGATTAATTATTTAGACCATTTAACATGATCTTGCGGGAGTGTGTAGTTAGCGATAGTTTACAGTTAGCGTGTGTTATCGATTGCTTAGTGGTTAATAAAGTAACGATGTTAACGTTTGTAACAGATTATAATGGTTTAAATGTTGGAAATGTTGGAAATTAGTACTTGTGTGTATTTGTATAACAAAATATTACGTTAATAGTTAATAACTTAGAGCGGGTGTAGCAAATTATCATAGGAATATATATCATTTTCAATATTGAGTACAACCCACTACTGGCAACGCTGATCGCACTCTGGTATGAACCTAAGGCCTATCCACGTCAATATGGAAGCACTATACTCGAGTTTCGCCCTCGTTTGAGCTCGTCAGTGGTGCATATCCCTGATCGGATCCGGAAACAAGCCCCGGATCACTGGCGTGTGAAGCGGGTGTGTAACCACGCGGCACACGTTGGACACACAGCCAAATTATCACAACAGAATACCACTACGTCACCCATCGTAGGCTATGCTCAAGATTGCCCAATCGCCGCGACTGACGTCCGTCAATCGATGTGGACCCGAAACGATCAGGACTTCTCATTGGCAAGGAAAACCAGGCCTCCTAAATCAAATGAGCAATAATCAAATTGATTAATTTGGTTATTTCGGGTCCAACGTGTGCCGCGTGGTTACACACCCGCTTCACACGCCAGTGATCCGGGGCTTGTTTCCGGATCCGGTCAGGGATATGCACTACTGACGAGCTCAAACGAGGGCGAAACTCGAGTATAGTGCTTCCATATTGACGTGTGTCACGAAAAACACCGTGAGTAACCAGTGATGACAATAAAAGGCGTTCGGATTAACGACATGTTCGAGGCCACATGTCGTTTCAACAAATACAGTAAAAACAGTCTGGGTTGCAGCTGCACGTGTTTACATCTGGTGGGCTAAATAGGAACATTCGGTGGTGAGTGAGATGAATCTATACACCACTTTGACAGTTCATAAACAGGTCGTGTTCAAGCGGAAGTGTCCAGCTCGGGAGAAAACAGTCCGTCTGTCATTTAGAGTTCCGGACATCAAGCGAAATGGCGGCTGTGATTGTCACCACTCGACAGAAGATTGGCGGCTTGTTATTGCAAACTGTTGTTGGGACCATACAGTAACTAGCTAGCTTGTTGTGGATGTCAAAACATGGGAGGACGAATCTGACATTGATTGAGCCAGGGAAGATAGATTCCTGACAAGGGCTGATCTGCCCAAAATAACACCTGTGTGGACATAAAGAATAACGTCACGTGACCAATTTTAGGCGTTTGCCAAAAACCCGATTTGGGGACAACTAGTGTAACTCGAACCGTTGATCTAGGTAGACGTGCTTTGGCACGGCAGTTAGGGAGTTAAGAACATCTAACGTTTGCGGGATTAATTAGATTTATTTTACACGTGCCTGTCATGGCAAACTTAGATGTGATTGAGTAAACTGCAGTGCCGTATAAGGTAGAACATATTATCTAATTAGTTCTAATTAATATAGGCAGTAACCTTGTTAAAACTAGAGTGTGATTATTAGCACTGTTAGTGGAAAACTAGTTAGAGGATAAGTGATGATTGGCTCTGCTAGGATGAATAGGATAGCGGGGTGATATTTGGAGAGATTTAAGATGGGTTGGGAGATGGGGAAAGTGTCCAATGGGGGGATCTTTCAGTGGTTTGCCCACTGAAGTTTTGCACTCTGTTTATGGGTCTTTCCTTGTCATCGCCTGATTCGGACGTAGGTGAGGAGCTAATATGCTCTATGACAGAGTTTAGTTAGCTGTAAAATAACTGAGCAAGGCAATACGCTTACACTCAGCCGGTGGGATCGGTGACTAGTACTATCACCAGATGTGTTGTTTCTCTCACAGGTTCCCTACCAGCTACGAGGAAGCTCAACCCTGTTTTAGAAAAGGTGCAACGCCAATTTGAAAGAACCTCAGTTGAACAGTAACCTGTTTCTTACGGAAATTAAATAAGGCTAGAAGGAAGATGGTTCACCTAAGATGGGTGATGATTGTTGATGCAACAAACAGCATAAGAACAGTGGTACCTAAACAAGAACATTAAAATATAATAGTCACATGGTGTGATATATTCTAGTGAAATAGTACAAAAGACATGATACTTGAAACTAGATAGACATTAGTTAGGATCAAGTATATTAACAATAACAGTGATACCTAAATACTCACTACAAAGGATTTGTGCATTCTTTAGGAACGATAGGAACTTATGTGTAGTGTGCAACCGGTCCATGATCAGCTGTAATTTACAAACAGTATCTATTTCGGATGATCAGGAAGATGGATTACCAGGTAGCTATAGATGACAGTCGGTGTCCGGCAGGAGAGATACAGTACCGGGTGAGATGGACTTGTTCTGACTTAACGCGCTGTGGTGTGTCCTTGCAAGGATGAAATGACTATGCTATTATCTGAGGGTCCGATCCTACACATATTATAGAACACATCACACATTTTCTTCGCATACACGTCTCATATACGTTACACTTTTCTTTTAATAAATTAATCTTTATTAATTTTTAGAAGCAAGAGTTGTTGAATATGTTGCGTTGGGGGAGAATGAGAGGGGGCATAATACGTCAGGGATAGAGAGAGGAAAAGGTGTCCATGAACTGAAGGAGTGTGTTGGACGGAAGCTGGTGGATTCTCCAGGATATGGATAGGGGAAAACAAATTATAATGTGGGTGTTGACTCCCCTCACTCCAGGGACGACACTTTAAAGGAAGACACGACAACGTGGATAGGCCTTAGGTTCATTCCAAAGTGCGATCAGCGTTGCCAGTAGTGGGTTGTGCTCAATATTTAAAATTAAAATCCCGAAATAACCAAATTAATCAATTTGATTATTGCTCATTGGATTTAGGAGGCCTGGTGTTCCTTGCCAATGAGAAGTCCTGATCGCTTCGGGACCACATCGATTGACGAACGTCAGTCGCGGCGATTGGGCAATCTTGAGCATAGCCTACGATGGGTGACGTTGTGGTATTCTGTTGTGATAATTTGGCTGTGTGTCCAACGGGTGCCGCGTGGTTACACACCCGCTTCACACGCCAGTGATCCGGGGCTTGTTTCCGGATCCGGTCAGGGATATGCACTACTGACGAGCTCAAACGAGGGCGAAACTCGAGTATAGTGCTTCCATATTGACGTGGATAGGCCTTGGGTTCATACCAGAGTGCGATCAGCGTTGCCAGTAGTGGGTTGTGCTCAATATTTAAAATTCAAATCCCGAAATAACCAAATTAATCAATATATATCATTGGCAATTTTACAATTCAGTTGCTTTATATTCCGGAATCTTCTGCTGTTCTAAGATAGAACTATATCAATAGATTAATGAATTTGCGAGTTAGTATAATAATTAATTTTTGCAAATGGTTGTAAAATCAATAGATTAGTATAATTAGGTTATATATTATGGAATTATATTATATTGAGTATTTTGAGTGTTTTTATGAGTTCAGAAGAGATGTATACTGCCTTTTGAAGGGATGTAGTAGTTAGTAGTTTAAATAAAGTACGTAATGGAAAGTGAAACAATGATTTGTTGATATTGTTAATTAGTTAAACCTTATATTACTATTTAAGTTCGGTGTTTTTGAATTTATTTATTTGCATGATAATAGCTAACATCTAAAGAAGTTGATAAGTTCGTTTCGGGTCAATGCAATCCTGACAGGGCCTTGGCGGTGTTGGGCTTTCTTCGTACACTCAGGACTCAGGAGGTGCGGCGCTGCCATGGCGATTGGAGGGAAAGCATTGGTTTGATTTGAATCATTGCATGATATTTTGAAAACAAAAATCTTCTGGTGGTGACTCGCCGATATGTTAGTTTGTCGCGTCTCTATGCATCGACGGGTGCGCTTTCAGGGGTGAGAACAAAATTGATTGATCAGTAGCTTAGATCACATGCAGGTTCTGCTAACCGTTGTTATGTTTTGTTGTGTTGTGTTTTGGTTAATAATGCATGACGGTGGAGAGCAGTTCATGTATGATCTCAGGGAACATTGGTTTATAATTTTGGGTTAATAAATATTTTGGGTTGAACTAGACTTCGTGCACGCGAGATTGCGGTTGTGTTGACATCATGTGAAGTGCGTCGCGGTATATGGTGAGTTTGGCTCGTGCTCACTGTGTGGCTTTGCAGGGTGTTTAACATAAGTTGTACCACAGCATGACATCAAATTGCATGTTTGTTAACCACTGTTGTGTTGTTGGGTTAATTTCTTGCTAATTATGCAGGGCAGGAAGAGTAGTGCAGGTATGATCTTAATGAATATTGGTTCATATTTATTTTTCATTTAATAAATTTGTTTGTGTGAATTGGTTGAGTGCATGCAAAAGTTTATTTGAATTATCATCATGATTTCTTGCATGTTATAAAACTAACGGAGCTTAACATTGCTATTTTTTATCATGTATAATTTCAGCTACAAGTAGCAAACGTATAAGGAGAAACATACTTCAGAGTATGGTACAATGTTGTGTCATGGGATTGAAGTAACTCCCCTAAACGGATAGACGAGTACACTTTTGTTGTAATAAGTGTGAAGATACAGCTCTAGGCGGATATGTGGGTGCACTATGGACTCACCCAGGCGGTTAGACTTAAAGGTTTGGGGAAACTCTTTGAACTGATGCGCTAAGGCAGTGTATATGGTACCTAGATTTAAGTCAGAGAGGTAATGATGATGCTACATGTACTAAGTTAAAAGTACCGATAAAATTGTTTTTAACATAACAGCAAAACTAGCAGTCAACATAGAGATAGAAGTGGATGCTAAGATTGAGCTTTTGACTGTTGGAGACATAACAGTGTCGAATGGCTGTAAGTGTTAACGAGAAACGTATCATAAGTCATATAAAGAGTATGCAGATGTGCTCGGCTGCACAATTCGATATAAAGTATTCGAACACTTGAAAGTTTTATCATATAGTAGACACAGAGATTAATGCTTTGCGTGTGTTGCTTGCATGATTTCATTCTATGTTAAGAGCAATAAGAACTTCAATCAATTGATTGCTAGTTACTAACACAATTACTTGATTTATTGATTGATAAATTAAATGTATTTGATTTAATGAGATAGATTATAAAGATCATTAATAGATTAAAGATATTTGATTAAATGATATATTATAAACATTGATAAATTGATAAATGTTAAGTATTACTATTATTTTGTAAGTATTGATGATCATTAATTGAAAAGGAGTCCATAGGAATGATTAAAGATTACAGATGAATTAACTGGACATTATTGATTGATTGTTTCATTGTGTGATTATGTATAAATTATGTAAAGTTTAGTAAAGAAGGTACAGTGAAAGCTACCACATGTTTGAGCATAATGGGTCTGCTCAAGTCGGATAGAAGCGATCATGGATATGAAGTTGTCTTAAATATTACTCACTGCAATTTATTCGTGAATTACGAGCTAAGTCTACAACGACAGCGTTGAATAGGGTTGGCAACGCGTGGCAGACTGTCCGACCATGGCGCCGGCTTGCAGTATCAACAAATTAAATTTGATCAGACTTGGGCGGTGAAGAAGTCTAAATTTACCATGGTTGACCAGGGAAATCCTTGCAGACATGGGAAGAGTGATGGTTGCAACTAATTTGGAATGTTTGCAGATGACGTGAGAGATTGGTCACTTAATTATGGCCTCCGTTGACTCTAACAACCGACAACATTTTAGACGGTTGAATAATAATATGGCATATAAGTGGAATTAACTTTGATTTCCAAAAGCTTTCAGATTAATTAAGAGTTTCATATCAAGATACAGTGAAACTAACTTAGTAGAATCTTGACTAATGCTATAGATAAGTTAAGACAGTAAAATGAAAGGTCTTAGGATAACATATATGTATTTGACATTTAAAAGATGATATTAATAGATTCCTATTTTCCAGAATGACAAGAAGTATTATCAAGCGTTACTGGCAGATTACAAATAACTTAAATTATAATTAAATTAGAGTTTATTTGGAATATTAATTTAAACAAACTGGCGTATATTGCTATCAACAGTAATTAGAAAAACAACAATTGTTGCGCAATTTTTTTCTCTCGGCCTGCCATTGTAATGTCATGAGTCGAATTGGAGCTCATGGCATGCTGACAAAAGGTCACGCGGAAGGACGTGACAATCCTGGCTTTTAAACCACGAGAGGCATACAAAGATTGCCGCCGGAGCAAGAGACACGATTTTGCGAAAGTGACAAGGACATTCAAGTTGTGGTTGTTGTCGTGGACGCACCAATTCTCGAAGATAAGCAACGGCTTACTTAATGCCTCTTTTAGTATATTAGAATTGATTGTGGTGTCGAACAATTTATGAATACATGAAATTATTATGTTTCATATAACTGTTGAAACGTCGCTTGAGTGATCTTATTTTATAGTTGTGTTCTGCCCGTCATAGTGAGTGGTATAGAAACCACTCACAGTGAGTGGTATAGAAACCACAGTTAACCAGTCTATGGGAACAGTCACAATGCTGAGGTATTGACAAACGCCACTTAACAAAGTTGAAGTCGGCCAGTGGGCAGCCCTAAGAGAATAACGCAGATTACGAAAACTGAGCGGCATGCAGTCATTTCACATATGCCCCTTGAATCAGTACGGTTATAGGGAAGTCGATATCTGTAGTAATTGATGGGAGATGGTGTCTCTTCCGACCCTAAGAAAGAAGGAAATGACTTCCACAATGCATAATAGTATAACCCACAGCCAGGGGATACCAGCAGTACTGCATCTCTTTGAGAACGAGGGAATCTCCAGACGCAGCTCAATTAGATTAACAAGCTCCTGGCACTTGAAAGCAACAGAGATGTGGTTCCTAAGATGAATGTTGCGAATTCCTTGGACTGTAAGTAACGACGATTGCCTGTAAGAGGCTAAGGAAACTAGAACATTATATACAACAAAAAGAAAGAGACAAACAGCTTTCTTTGGTCATGTGATGAGAAGAGAGGCAATGGAGAACATCGTGACGACTGCAAAGATAGAGGGGGAAAAACGAGGAGGCCGACCAAGGGAACTGATATTGGATGGATTGAGACGGTGGCTTGGAGGAATATCACCAGCAGAGTTGATCCAGAACACCACAGACCGAGGTATGTAGAGAGACATGAATGCCCACGCCAGCTAGCATGGCACTTGATGATGATGATGATGATGATGATGATGATGATGATGATGATGATGATGATGATGATGATGATGATGATGATGATGATGATGATGATGATGATGATGAAAGTCAGAGTGAACGAAAGAAGAGTACAGTGTAATAAATAAAATAAATGTGGAAAAGTAACAATATAAAAATAGCGAGTAGTAAAAATTAATTTAAAAGTTAATAACCCAGCATGCCCACTAATCGGGAAAATTCAAGGTTAGAACAGCAATTTGGAAAAACTTAAGATTCGAATCAATGGGCCAGCATATTTTTAGTCTTCACAGAAATAGCATAACAAATGCATCCGATGTGCTTGAGTGTGCAGTACATGTATGAAATAAAACGTTGCGCATGAATTGAATGCCCATGATGTGTATTAGTGGAACGACGCCGTTGGCTATTTGCTGTTGTGGAATGTTTGGCTGGAAGCGCTGGCACGGAGACTTCACACGAATAAGAGAATCTAAAGCCAAAGAAAATACACAAGGGAGGGGGGAGTGAAATGCATGATGGTATGGATAAGAAGATCCGAATCGATTGGGGGGGGGGGGGGGGAGAGAGAGAGAGAGAGAGAGAGAGAGAGAGAGAGAGAGAGAGAGAGAGAGAGAGAGAGAGAGAGAGAGAGAGAGAGAGAGAAAGAGAATTGGAAGGAAACTGGGCCTCGCAGCTATGAATCTTGGCGCACCGCTTGGCACTTAGGCATAAACTGCAGCTCTCAACAACGCCTAGCGGTAAGGTCTGTACCAGCACGGGGTAGAAAACAATTCTTCTAATGGTTAGACAAAACAAGACACGATAAGGCCTTCTCTTGTGGCTCTCTCGCTCTCTCTCTCTCTCTCTCTCTCTCTCTCTCTCTTTCTCCTCTGTCTGTCTGTCTGTCTGTCTCTCTCTCTCTCTCTCTGTCTCTCTCTCTCTTTCTCTCTCTCCTTCTCTCTTTCTACTCTGTCTGTCTGTCTGTCTGTCTGTCTCTGTCTCTGTCTCTGTCTCTCTCTCTGTCTCTCTTTCTCTCTCTCCTTCTCTCTTTCTCCTCTGTCTGTCTGTCTGTCTGTCTGTCTTTCTCTGTCTCTGTCTCTCTCTCTGTCTCTCTCTCTCTTTCTCTCGCTCTCCTTCTCTCTTTCTCCTCTGTCTGTCTGTCTGTCTCTCTCTCTCTCCTTCTCTCTTTCTCCTCTGTCTGTCTGTATGTCTGTCTGTCTGTCTGTCTCTGTCTCTCTCTCTCTCTCTTTCTCTCTCTCTTTCTCTCTCTCCTTCTCTCTCTCCTTCTCTCTTTCTCCTCTGTCTGTCTGTCTGTCTGTCTGTCTGTCTGTCTCTCTCTCTCTCTCTCTCTCTCTCTCTCTCTCTCTCTCTCTCTCTCTCTCTCTCTCTCTCTCTCTCTCGCTCTTAAATTATTAGAGGCACCTTCATTCGTATTAGAGACTCAACTGTTCTTGCTCAAATTGAGAATAAACAACTGGTGCTCATGGATACCTCAATCTCACGTTGGTTGAACATTGAGCATGATTATACGCCATGGTCCATATAGTGCTAGACCCATAATTGTATAAATCCATCGATACTCCATGGACGATGCGGTCAATATCACGCCGGTTGCCTCTACTTCCCAAGCCATTTTCTGGTATCCATTTTAGGCCGGCACTCGGGGCGTGTTCATTCCTTTTTTACTATTTTGTCGAGCTGCCTAGTCATATTAAGCGTTCACGTGTGTTCATCGTCGCTGATGCTTGGCGGTACATCACATGATGAGCGTGCGTGCGCATGTATGTGGACATAGATAAAAGTTAATTTATTTTTTTTTAACTTCTTATAGATTTCAAGCCGACGCTGTGGCTGTGAAATTCACAATCCCACATACCGCGTTCGAAACACAGCCGCTGGCGGTTTGGAAGCAGGCCGCCTTGCGTTTGTTTCCATAAAATTTTATGAGTGTCGGTCTTTCAGTAAACAATGGCAAACTACTGAACGTAAACTTGCCAAGAAATAACAAACAGCCGAAAATTCTGGGGTTAACTGCGACATCATGTAAAGTATATGCAACTAACTTTTATAGATTTTAATGCTGTGTCATTGTCTGCTAGTGCCCTTTTCATTTGCTTAATAAACAGCCCGCGACTCTTCTCGGTAATGTATAGAATATGCCCCTACAACAAATAAAACAGGCTAAAAAAGTCTTCGGTCCCCCAGCCATGATAGGGCACAACCTATTAGCGTGCAAATTTGGTGAATTTGTTTTGTTTTTGTTATTGTTGTTGTTTTTTTGTTTTTTTTGGTGTGCTCGCTTGCATTGAGCTCAAGCCTAGTCTATAAACATGCTACTACTTCTAGTGGACTGGACTGGTTTTTGTTTGTGGATTAGCTTTCCCTATTATTAGTGTCGCTACCCATCAGGCTAACCCACTTCGATTTCTGGGGTACTTGTAATTTACGTCCCCAAGTCTAGGACGTGAAGTCAACATGTTAGTCCAACACTGACCGGTGTAGGGGTAATATGTCGCCCGCTACCTCGGCATCAGCACACCAGAAGTTTAAGAGCGAGCGCTCATATCAATTTGACCATGCTGCCCCTTCCCCCCCCCCCCTCCCCGACATTCTGTCCAAGCAGGTGTAAAAGATTCAGTGCCAAAATAAAATGTAGGTTTTGACCATAAAAAAATGGATGGCGAAAATGGCAAGTAGGGATGTGTCACCGTTAGGGTTTAATTGTTGTTAATATGGTAGCAGACATGGTGTATTATGTATTAAAGAGGGTTGCATAGGAAAAACGTATGTAATGACATTTTAACTATAGTAAGATTTACAAGCCGGCTTCGTGGCTTAGAGGTTATGACTTTTCTCCGTAATCTCGTATACTCTCGTTGGTAACGTGATGACGGTTAGAATCAGCAGTGGCTCGAATCGCATCAGTAACTTACGAGGTATGTGAGCCGGCCGCTCAGAAAGCAATGGCAAACTACTGAGCGTAATCTTGCCAAGAAATCAACATACAGCTGAAAGATGCTGGTGTTGACAGCGAGGTCCTGTAAAGGATATGCTAAAATTTAAAAAACATTTAAGAAGTTTACAAGCCATTGGCGCTTATGGGAAAATTGAATAAGACGATTTATCAGCCCTTGGCATTTAATCGGTTAATTACCAAGTGGTCGTGTCACACTGAAAGGTGACGGAGATAGGACAGCTCCCCCTTAGCGAAATCGCCGGTCCCGTGACCTATTCGTTTTGTGCTGGTCATATAATTCCACCATTGTTTTGTCATGAAGTCTTCTCCAAAATAGCTACATAACAGTCACGCCGAGGGGGGAGAGAATTATACATGTAAGACAAAAATACTGTGGTAATACACAGGAGGGGGTGGGTGTGCAGAGGAGGGCATGTTGTCTATGTGGACGCTGGGTTTAATGCGCTTACGTTTAGACTCCAGGTGCGCTGGCTGATGAGGTATCGGGTCGTCCCCTACACCAGTCATTTAGACTTCAAAGTTGACTATTCGTTCATAAAGCAATGGCAAACAACTGAAAGTAAAATTGCCTAGAAAATCAACCTTGATGTGGGGTTGATAGCAACGTTCTACAAAGATCATGCAACATTTAGAAATGCAACGGCTTAAAGGGAAGAGATGTAATGTAGTACGCTTTCCTGTTAACCCCGTTATCATATATCGGAATTACCCTCGAGTCCGGCGATATCTCCGGCGGGTCTATTCCCTGTGGTCGCTGGATCCGCACAAGTCAGGCGGGGAGTCTGACGGTAGTACACGCTTTACCCAGGTCTGGACACTTGCGATTGACAGATGTACGCGTCCTATAGTCCAGGCGCGTACGATGCCCTCACCTGTGGGACTTGGCTGAACGCCTCTAAGTCGGGTCCCTTAGGTTCCAGGGTCTGGCCACCCCTCGCCAACTGCTCGTGGAAGCGAGGTCTCGGAGGTTTTACGCTGAGCCGCCAGCGTCTGCAGCCTACCTTGTTCCAGACGTATTGGTTACCCATTCCTCTGGAATTCACAAGGCAAGGCTGAGAGAGGGAACATGTCGTTTGGGCACCACATATTTCTCTGAAGCTCTTCGCAGGCCTTGTGATGGAAGTTTGGCCACATTCCAACTCACATACTTTGGTCTGTCAAGACTGTAAGGTGCCACTCACTAACTATATATATAAAAACTGTTTATTGCATATCATTTACAGGACATCGCTGTCAACATCAGCATCTTTCAGCTGATTGTTGATTTCTTGGCAAGATTACTCTCAGTAGTTTGCCATTGCTTTCTGAGCGATCGGCCCTCAAAGCGCTAAGAAAAAGTTCCTTTAAAAAAAAAAATTTACTCTATGCCTAATATACATTAAGACATCGAAAATGGTCCTTCACTTATATTAATAAACTGCCCCTTTATTTAGGATAATTCTGAGAAATAACTATTCACAAGACGTGGGTTGAACACAAATATGGGTTAACAATTCTTGCAGCATAAGAGTTAATGGCTGCTATTATTTTATTTGTTTGTCTGCGTCAGCTGGCTTTGATACCAATCGTAGCCCATCTATGTGCTACTACATCTAGTGCACTGGACAGATTTTTGCTTTTGGATTAGCTTTCCATATTACCAGTGCGCCTCGTCAATATAAGCCTATTAAGAGAGGTGTGAGGCAGGGATGTGTAGGGGAGACTGGGGAGAAATGGACATAGGGGAGAAATGGACCACCCCCTCTCTGGCCCCTGGCTGTGATGCAATGAAAGTGAAACCATAATAAGTTTGTTTTCCACATCAAACATAGTCCGAATTTTTCATTTGCCATCGACTTCCCGCACAGGTCGTTCCCACGCAAAGTTTGAAAAATTTTCTGCACTAAAGTTTCTTTTTCCAGTTCCAGACACCATCGTAAAGCAGACGCATAGTCAGGAATCAGGACAAGGTAATTACGTTAATATCTTTATTTACTTGTTATTTAAGAGTTCATATAAAAAATATAGAATATAATATTAGATTTAAGAGACTTTATGGCTGAATAGTTTAATACATTGATGGGGGAGAAATGGACCGGTTCATTTCTCCCCATGGTTCATTTCTCCCCATAGAAGAAATTGACAAGACAGTCTGTTGTTATTAAAAGTGTTGAAGATTGCATTCGAATATCAGCATTATTGATTCTTTTTAATACTGGGGTCTAAATCTAGACCAATAAAACTGTTAACAAATTTGATTTCAGTGATTTATTAAAGATGCACGCCATTCGTGCTATGATCAGTATTTCTTTGCAAATGATAGGCCTACCATTTTAAATGTTATATAATTCTGTCACTCTTTTGTTTCAGATGCCAAGATTGTACATCAGAAACACCAACAAGGGTCTCGTTACGGAGGAACGTATGAGAGAAGCTGTTAATGCTGTGAAAAATGGAATGAAAGTGAGGAAAGCTGCAAGGGAGTACGGCATTGCTCGTTCTACCCTCAATAACAATCTTACAAAAGACAGAGAAGGAAATGGTCTGCCTACTAGACTCGTACCAAATTATAGGCATAGCCTTGTTTTCACAGCTAAGCAAGAAGCTGATTTTGCTAGTTACTTGAAAGATTGTGCAAGAATGTTCCATGGACTCACAACTAAAAACGTTCGTAATTTGGCGTACGAGATGGCGAAAGTCAATAACATTGCACATCCTTTAACCTGGGATGAGCAAATGATGGCAGGGAATGACTGGCTTTGTGGATTTTTGCGACGGAATCCCGAGCTGACCATAAGGCAACCTGAGGCAACATCTCTGGCTAAAGCTACAGCTTTCAACAAACATAATATTTGCACCTTCTTCAACATTGTGAAGGAAACCATTACAAAACTAAATGTGAGTGGAGCTCAAATCTACAATTTGGATGAGTCAGGTCTGACCACTGTACAGAAAGTGCCAAAAGTAATTGCCCCACGAGGAGTGAAGCAAATAGGCCAGGTGACATCCAGAGAAAGAGGAGAACTGGTCACAATCTGTTGCATTGTGTCAGCTGCGGGTCACATTATCCCTCCAGTTTTTGTGTTTCCCAGAAAAATTTTTAAGAATTTTATGCTTGCTGGAGCACCTGAAGGTTCCCTTGGCCTTGTGAATGAATCAGGTTGGATGACCCGTGATAATTTCGTCAAAGTTATAAATCACTTCATTAAGCATTCAAGACCTTCCAAAGACTTCCCTTTGATTTTGATCTTGGACAATCACGATTCCCACATTTCATTTGAATCACTTGAACTGTGCAAGAAAAACAACATTCATGTGATCACGTTGCCACCACACACCTCATCTAAAACTCAGCCCTTGGACCGTTCAGTTTTTGGACCCATGAAGTCGGTCTACAACAATGCGTGTGATTCATGGATGATGAAAAATGTTTGGACACCACTGACAATCTATCAAGTTGCAAATCTAGGAGGCCACGCTTTTCTTAAAGCGGCAACTCCCATTAACATTCAATCAGGCTTTGCAGTGTCAGGTATTTGGCCCTTTAACGAAGATGTTTTTACAGAAGATGATTTTATGCCTTCAGAAATAACGAACAGGCCCATCAGCAAGGACAGTGAAAATGCCACTTTAGAAAGCAATGAACAGACAGGATCAGCATCTCCACATTGTGGTACCAGCACAGATCAAACTTCACAAGAATTTCATGAAAATCAGAAAGAGTGTAATGTTGAGAACCTTTTAGATGAATTGCAGGAAATATCAGGGAGTCTTCAACATAAAGCTACTTCTTCCTTTACTTCGCCTCATGTTTTCAGAGGACTACCAAAAGCTGGTCCGCGAAAAGATTCAAATAATATGAGGAAAAGAGGCAAAACTATGCTGGCTACTTCTACGCCAGAAATGGATCGAATTAGGGAAAGAGCGGTGATGAAATAAAAGGCAGCAAAAGTTCCACCCAAAAAGGTAAAGAGACAGCTGCTGAAAGAACTTGATGTTGATTCAGATCCAGAAACTGAGATTTCGTTTTGTGATGACACAGATTCTGATGTTTCATTTGGTGAAAATGAGGAGTGTACGGTTAGCTTGACTGGTGTGCGTGAGGTTTTTGAAGGCCAGTGTGTGCTATGTGAATATGGAACAAAGAAGACTTGTGTTTACTATGTAGGAATTGTAAGGGGAGACATTGATGATGATGGTGATGTTGAGGTAGAGTTCTTGCGCAAGAGTGAGAAGGTTGCTGGTAAATTTGTTAAGCCTAAGGTAGAAGATGTCGCCAGTGTCTCAATTACATGTATTAAAGCACAGCTTACTAGATCTACAATCACTGGAACCACTTCTATGACCAAAGATGGCTATGTCTTCAAAGAAAGTCTTGCAGGCATAAATGTTCGATAAAACTTTATATTAGATTAATATATCATATTAAACTTTTTTTTACTGTCGCTTAAAATAATTAAAAAAACTGCAAATATCCTTTTAATGATTATTTATTTCTTATAGCAATATGAATGAGTTGTTGCTGCTTCTTTTTAAAAAAGGTCCATTTCTCCCCACTATGGTCCATTGCTCCCCACGTGCTGGTCCATTTCACCCCAATGGTGGTCAATTTCTCCCCATGTTCATATACATTTTTTAAATGCATTTTGTAAAGAAACATATAGAAATAGATTGCTAAATGTTTTCCCCTTTTAAAATAAATGAATGTACAACATTTTAGTCAAGGTTTTGTTATGTTTCGATAAAATCTGTTCCGGTGATGAGCAAACATTGAAAACTACAAAATTGCTGGTCCATTTCTCCCCAGTCTCCCCTAATGTCTCCAGATCTTTTTCCACTGCACAGTGAAAATATTTTCAGAAATATAGAAGATATGGAAGGAATCAACATTAGGGGACGATACATCAATAACATTAGGTATGCAGATGATACAGTCTTGATTGCAGACAATGAACAGGACCTGCAATATTTAGTAGATGCGGTTGTTGCACACAGTGAACAATTAGGGTTAGAATTGAGTTGTAAGAAGACGCAGATTATGGTCGTCACTAGGAAGGAAGAAATACCACAATGTAATCTACAAGTAAATGGGCGTATTCTTAAACAAGTGAATCGGTACAGCTATCTCTGAACAGTCATAACATCTGACAGGAGATGCCTTGAAGAGATTAGAACAAGAATTGTCATTGCAAAGGTAGCCTTTTACAAGATGAAAAACATTACCGCTACCTTTTTTTGCGTAGGAGATGGCTATATTCATCTCCTACGTATGAGTTGTGTACCAGGATGGAATACCAGGAGTTTCTTCTCATGATCTGTGCCGATGCTACGGAGTTTCGTGCATTGAGCGAAGCACTCCTTGAGTGAATGTTCTCAGCGTGTGTGGTTCTGTGGTGTTCGGTCTTTTCAACATGGCGGAACAATTTGTGTGTTCCTTGCGGAAGGCAGTCAACAAAACAATACGACGGGGCCAACGTGGTGGCCGCAAGCGACGCAAGCGTTGAAGGGTAAGACGTTTTAGACTTAAATGTGCCCGTCTGGGCCTCAGGTATACTCGCATCCTATATTGGAACTGCGCCAGCTTAAAACAACGTGGCCCTTTTCTAGAAAACCTGGTTTACAGGAACGACATTGTAGGACTCCAGGAGACGAGACTGGGTGATCAGCTACTCAAAATGGCCGGCTTCAAATGTTTCTACAACAGGCGACATCAGGGAATGGCGATTCTCATCCGCGACAGTATGGTTGATTCAGATCTAGACATGTCCAGTTGGGACAATGACAACTACAAATACAGGCGGTCAAGGTTCAATCCGGTCTATCATTCGTATTTCTTAAAGTTTTTGCCCGTAACGCGAGTGTGGATTCCCAGAAGTGGCAGTGCTTAAGTGACATATTAGGTCATGAAAAATGTCATTAATTTTCTGTGGCGATTTCAACGCTAAAGGCAGATCATGGGGGAACATTTCCTCCAACACACAAAGGGAGGAGCTCGAGACTGCACTTGAAACCATTGACCTGGTTTGTATCAACAGTGGCTGTGTCACCAGAACAGCAAGCCGCCCAAGTGGTGAGGACTGCGCTATTGATCTTGCGCTGGTTTCTCCTACACTCACTACAGTGTGTAGATGGGGTGTCCTACGGTACCATGGCAGCGACCACCACCCTTGCAGCATATTGGTGGAGAAAGGCAGGACCAGGCAGCACAAGTCAACGGTCAAGACTTTCCAGTATGACAGTACAGGGCAAGATGTGGTGAGTAAAATAAGGCACGACAAGCGCAGAAAGTTTCAGGGCAGGAAAAAAAGCAGGTAGCAGCCACCCTGGTGGAATTTTGAGGTGGAGAAGGCCTGGGTGGATAAGCGTAGTGCTATAAGGAAATGACAAAACGCCAAGAAGAACAGAGTTGCCCATCCTAATCCCTGCATGCAATTAGAAAGAGAGATGCACACAAAAGTGAGCAATTAAAAAAAACTGGTTAAGGTGGTTAAAAGTGAAAAATGGGCAGAGGTATGTCTAAGGGTAAGCACAGACAAGTCATTGAAATTGTTCTGGCGACTACATATAAGCATGAGTGGGTAGTCAAGAATAAGAGAATTTCTGACTTCCAAGGTGCTGACCTCATCTGGCAGAGGGCTGACGAGAACAAGGGCAAAGCCCTCTTCAAACGCTATCTAGAGCAGAGCAATCAGACAGACATGAGAGGCCGAAATCTTGCCAAGGAGGTCACCTCAGATAGCTGTAAGACCCAGAACATTTTGGATGAAGACACAGTGACAGTGAAATAAATCAAAGCTGTGCTTCGACGATCAAAAAACAGCGCCCAGGGCCAGATGGCATAAGATATGACGACATCAACAGGTGTACCGACAACGAGTTAGAGAAACTAGCAGACATGTACAACAACAGTGTCGTAATAAGTGTCGTCCCTGGGGTGAGGGGAATCAACACCCACATTCTTTTAACTCCATATCATTATCTTGAGGATCTCCTGGATCTCTGTTCACAAAACCCCATCAGTCTTTGGATCTCTCTCTCTCTCTCTCTCTCTCTCTCTCTCTCTCCCTCCCTCTCTCTCTCTCTCTCTCTCTCTCTCTCTCTCTCTCTCTCTCTCTCTCTTCTTTTTCTTCTTCTTCTTACCACTGGACCATGCCCCCTCTCATTCTTTTCCAAAACATACTACACAACTCTAGTTTCTAACAAAATGACATATTAATTTATTAAAGAACAGTGTCAGGTATGTGCAAAGTGTGTGTGTAGAATGTCTGTCGTATAATCTAGGGTGTATGCAGAATCAGACCGAACAGCTCAGGATCAAAGTCTGCTTTCATCACAGTACCGGCCACACAACAACACCATAGATCAAGTACAGAAGGACCTCACCAAATGATGCGTCTCTCCGGCCAGGTGTTGACTTCCTCCAGTGGCTCTTGGATAGTCCGGATGCCTGGTCACCAATGGTGGATGTAGTCTAATACTGATCATGAATCCGCCACACACAGTGTAACTAATATGTCACTAAAAGTTCTGTGATCTGATAACCCTTGTACAGTAAAATAAATGTTTACTGTCACTTTGAAACAAAATGTTAATTGTTAATTTCTCACAGGAATTCACCATTTGGAAAACACAATGTTAATTGTTAATTTCTCACAGGAATTCACCATTTGGAAAAACGCAATGTTAATTGTTAATTGTCTCTATTACTGGTGGTATTGTTAGTATCTTCACTCTAATATGATGAGAACTACCACGGAGGAATCACTCTTAGATGATCGTAGGTTCCTACTCAGCAGAGGCCAGGTTCTTGCAGACCCTCTGGGTTATGGGCCCAGTGCAAAGACCGCTAAGTAAAAACTGCCTTCAATGATCGAGCCATAATCTTCTTCTATGACTTGTCTGCTAGCGTTTTTTGGAAAACATAGTGGAACCTGTTGAAGAGAGAACACCCGGTGAGAGCAACCCGATTCCGACCTTCATTAGGTGAGTGTAGGCCGACGGCCGCACTCAGATATTTAACAGAGAACTAAACTCTGGCATAACGCAGAGGAGCTCATCACATCGGTCTGAGTCATGGTAAGACAAGGAAAGACTAAAGGAAAAGCGCAGATACCCAGTAGATACCCTACTGGAAGATCCTACCATTTGACATTTCCCTTATCCCCCCCCCCCCGAATATCATCCCTCTACCTTGTTCTTAACTCAATGAGTTAATTGATATCTCACACTAGCTAATTTAAGCAACGCGATAGCCTACTGCTGCCGACGCTCCTATAATAAGTTCTCACAACGCACATTACTACTCTCGACTCCTAAGAATCATCTAATTTGGGTCTATTTAATTAAATACCATATATTTATTCCCGTCTGAAATCAAGACCACTAAATCTGACAATGGACAAATTTCCGCGGATGTAAATCAACATAAGACACCGTGGTCTCTTTCCATAATCAGAACAGGAACATCAAACACGTCCTTGTTGCCTCACAACATTTGGTCGACTCCATCCAAAGGTGTTTGTCCACACTGTTTTAAAACTGTGTCTGAATGACGTCACAAATCTGAGCGTCGAGAAACTATTTTTTTTTTTCTCTCCTTTTCCGACTCAATATAAACAACCGGCCGGCTGTCGGCTTTGATCTGGAAAATTGTTTCCCCCACAACAAAAGATCTTGCCGACTCTCATCAGGACAGTCTGTCCCCAACATCAAAGAATGGCGGCTGCCTGTAGACGAATGGCGCGACAGTCTTTCATCGATCGACAACTCCAAGAATTCCGCGACAAACAGTATAGGGAGTGCTAGCATCAAGAAGGAGTGGTTACACAGCTATCTGATTCCCTTGCCGAAGCCTGGCAAAGACCACACAAAAATGCAGGGATATCGAGTAATAACCATGCAGAATGCAATAGGCAAACTGCTGGAGAAGTTAATTGCCAGAAAAATATCAAGCCAGCTAGAGAAGCAATGTGTCTTCCCACCCACCCTGGGAGGGTACCGTACCAAAAGAGAAACCTGGACCAATGCAGCAGTTTTTGCAGATGATGTTCATGAAGGTTTCCACTTAGGCATTGAAACCTTTGTGCAGCGATTGATCTGGAGGACGCGTATAACAGAGTACTATTGGATTTTCTAATGCTTCAGCTTCTTGAACTCAAGATAAGTCCTTTCCTCCTTAGTTGGATCGCTGCAGCCCTCTTCCAACGGAAAGTAGTTTTTAGATGTGGCAGTTGGACGTCGGAACCAACAGCAATATATCCTGGCCTACCACAGGGATCACCATTATCTCCGGTGCTGTTCAACGCCTACATTGTGAGAATCACCAGCGAGCAGATCACTGGACCGGGGAGGACATTGTCATATGCCGACGATGTTTTAGTGTATCGTCAGGGTAAGGATAGAGATCAGGTTGCTGTGGAACTGCAAACCGAACTCAAACGCATAAGTACTTGGTGTGCTGAAGCTGGGGCAATGGTCAACCCAACAAAGGTAACAGTGACATGGTTCTCTTTGAATAATCATATTGTCAGCACGCCAACACAAACTGTTAATCTGTGTTCAGAGACTGTGGAAAGAACGCAGGCAATGAATTACCTGGCGATACGTTTTGATCGAAGCCTTGCTTATAATGAGCACATAGACCAGGTGATAACAAAGGCCAAGCGGGGTTTGGCTGCGATGCGGGTGATGGCGGCAGCAAACTGTGAGCAGCGCCATCTATGCCTTCTATACGAGGGGCTGGTCATGTCTGTTTTTGAGTATGCGATGACGATCCTGACTCTCAGCAATAAGCAGATAGAAAGGATGGAAAGGATACAAAACGAAGCTATGTGCATTATACTTGGATGTACAAGAGATACGGCATGCAGGGCTATGCGCTACCTTCTTGATTTTCCAACCATTGGAGACAGAATACAAATTTGCAGAGCACTTGCCTATCTCAGTGTCAATGCAAACACACAACATCCACTGCATAGTGAAATTAGGAAGGTGAAGGGCGGCAGGTTAAAAAGAGCAAGGTCTTGGATGGGTCAAGCGGAAGACATTCTTCAACAGATGTGTTCACTGGATGACTTAGAACCTGGCGAGGAATGGGTACAAGTGCCAACAGATTTATGTACGTCCTTTTCAGTTTGCATCCAACGAGACAGAAAATGCAGACAAGAAAATCCGGCTGCTGAGGAAGCGGAAGTACAAGCGTTGATTTTCGAGAATTCATTAGACGGTGATGCTGTCATTTACACATGTGGGTCGGTCATTAGATGAGTGAGAAGTTCGTGGGCCTTTACGGCGCGGACCGGAGGGAGAATTGTGAAGGAGGACTCTTGTGCTTTTGTTGAGACCACAAGTAGCCTGACTATGGAAGTCATGGCAGAAAGTAAAGCAATATATGGCTCGAAACACAGACATTCAATAGGGCATGTGTCCTTAGCCACTCAGTGAGCATGCTCAATAGGATAGAGACGGTGTGGATCCGAAGAGACTGGTTGCTGTCTCTGGAGCGGTCTCGGCTGGCAAACATTAGTTTCATCTTCGTGCCAGGGCATGCGGGAGTACAAGGAAATGAGCGGGCTGACAAGCTCGCATATGTGGCTAATGTGGAGAGCGGACGCGTCATGGACCAGGCTGACATTCTGAATGCACTACGAGAAGTAAGACTTTTGCGAGAACCAAGTGATGACTACGAATCTACAACCACGGTCAGACTGCGAGAACAGCAGATTAAAAGAGGTGTGGCCAAACATGAACACCACGCAGGAAGCCAAAGAAGATTGATAAACCAACACAGAACTGGTGTCGTTAGCCGCTACACACTGCGGGATTTGCTGAGGAGGGGACCCGAACACTTATGGACTGAATGGTTCGATGTGCAGTGAGGATGGTCTGTCGATTAACTAACTAACTAAGATGAAAAACATACTAACCAATAAAAAGATATCAACTGAAACGAGAAAAAGAGTGTTGAAGTGCTACATAGAACCTGCACTTTTATATGGATATGAAGCGTGGACAATGAGCTGACAAGCTGAAAAACATCTGATGGCTGTGGAAATGTGGTTTCTGAGGGAAATGCAAAGAATACCATGGACAGACAGGACAACCAGTGAACAAGTCCTACAAGAAACAAATAAAGATAGTAAACTGATTAGAGACATTAGACGAGAGAGTCAAATTTGTTTGGACATGTTATGAGAAGAAATAAATGAGAGAACTTGGTGACGACTGGCAAGATCGAAGGGAAGAGATTAAGGGGAAGACGAAGAAGTTAATACCTGGATGGCTTGGCCACGTGGCATGGTCGAAACAGAAACACGGAGCTGATCCAAGACTCTGGTGATCGAGTGAGATGGCAAAACATGACCGCCCACGCTTATCAGCATGGCACATGATGGATGGATGGATGGATGGATCCTGTCTTTACACGAGTACGCGAAATACTGCCTTCTGTAATAGGTTTTCCCCAGACCATTATAACTTTGAATGTGACCAAAATGTTCATCTTCTGCGCTGTGATTGTATTTAGTAGCCACTTTCCCTGGGGGTTTTATAGTATTGGTACTTCGTTACTGGTTTGATATTGTGTTTGCGACAAAGCATCGCGCTCGCGCGTATGTGTGTGTGTGTGTGTGTGTGTGTGTGTGTGTGTGTGTGAGCGCGCTCGTGCGTGCGTGAGTGCGCGCGTATGTGTATTCTGCGCTCTTCTCTGGCATTTCATGTTGAATAGTGTGTAATTTTCTTTGCATTTGGGGATTGTGTGTGTGTGTGTGTGTGTGTGTGTGTGTGTACGCATAGTGTTTAAATCTCATTGCCGTACGATTCTGTTTGGGGCACAAATGCCCTGATAGTTATTTAATTATATGCACACAAGTACGGCCTTGTTCTTTTCTTCTTTTTATTCCTAATTCTATCTTGTCATCTGTATTGTTTCGTTTATAGCGAATCTACGATATTTGTCATTCTGTCGACCCATCCTGTCAGCAAGGTATTTAGGTACCGAGTTGGTTTCTCTGCTGAATGTGTCCTGCAATGGAATAGGTGTTTCTTTCCTCTTGTGTTGGACACGCTTGTAGCAAATATTTAGTTACCACTTTATTAATTCCGCGGTTATATTTATCCACAGTTCCAACATTTATGTATGAAATAATATATTATATCCTGCGCTTAGTTTGAATATTATTGTTTACTCGCTTTCTCAAAGCTACGTATGCCCTTGTTTGTTACGCTTTCTTACATTCGCATGTCCGATTTGGAAGGCCCTGACTGGGGATGCACAAGTATCTTCGTCATTGCAAGCTGGAAATACTGAAATATTCATAAGACAACATGAACAAGTCATTACAATCCGATTCATTTTACGATGGTAATAAAAGGCCGCCGGCTTCGTGGCTTAGAGGTTATGACTTTTCTCCGTAATCTCGTATACTCTCGTCGGTAACGTGATGACGGTGAGAATCAGCAGTGGTTCGAATCGCATCGGTAACTTACAGGGTATGTGAGCCGGCCGCTCAGAAAGCAATGGCAAACTACTGAGCGTAATCTTGCCAAGAAATCAACACAAAATGGACAGCAGTTCTGACAAACCAACAGCATGCACAGGCACACATGCATAAGGCCGCTGCCACAATGCCAACACAACAGTCCGCCACTAAAATTACAGTTCATCGTCAGTCACTAGAAAACCAGCAGTTGCACACACATTACTCCATAAGGCAAAACCAGCTAGTTTAGTAACTGGCTGTCTGTCATTTTTCTGAACATGCAGTTTACAATAAAAACCACCGCGGACAGATGTAAAAGCCTTCCACAAAACATCCACAGCTCAGAGTGTCGCTCCAGGCACTTTACTCAGTAGCTGGGAGGCGGAACTATGTAATACCAGGCTTTGATGTACAGAAGGTTATTGTCTCTGTCAGTAGCTGTTGTTTGACAATCACCCTGTGACCTACTGTACTGGTGCATTCACTGATGCACTGGTGAGAAGTCACTCTATTGCCTTTCGTGAAGTCACTAATGAGTAATGTAGTCGCTGATGAGAAGCACATCTCTTTGTACCTTTTTGTGTAGTCGCTGATGAGAGGAGCATCTCTTTGTACCTGTTTGAGTAGTCGCCGATGAGAAGCACATCTCTCTGTATCTTTTTGTGTAGTCGCTGGTGTACTAGAGAGGAGAGACCCGTGCCAACTGTCTTGCAGTCGCTGATGCTGTGAGTGCATGTTTGCATACATTTTCTCCTTAACACCAACCCATCTGTTTATTTGTCTGACCCTTCTTAAATCTACATGATAAACATATGCTTGCATTTCTGGGAGATTTAGAGTATTTTTAACTTTCCGTCTTTTTCCACATTCCAAAAATTCTTCCTAATTTTCTGTCATATTTCTTACACCATCTCCTACATCAGTGGTTCTCAACCTTTTTTGGCCCGTGCCCCCCTTCACCATATTTTCAAAACGTCATTCCCCCCCCCCCTACCCTATCAAAAATTTGGCCCTTGCCCCCCTTCACCGTATTTTCAGAACGTCATCCCCCCCTTTCATATTTCCTATCTAAAAATCCCCCCACCTCTACACAGTATATGTAAAAATGGAAAGTAAATTTAATAGCATATACTAAAACAAGTCTAGACATCTACATAAAACATGATTTGTGGGTCTACTTACTTTATAAAATGAATTTTATAAGGATGAGACGTACATAACTGTAAAGTATGAAGGGAAAAACAATATCAAGTAATCGGTTCTTGTAAAATGGTCTTCATTCCCCACCTGGAAACCCTAAAATTCCCCACCGGTTGAGAACCACTGTCCTACATGATTAACTTCCATTCTGTTTTTTTAAAAATGGATTTGACATAAGTAAGCGTGACCAAATGCATAAAAGTTCTCTTTATTCAACTTCTAGCGTGCTGACGTTGCCCACACCAATGCACATGATTTGGACACATCATGGCAATGGGAAAGCTGGAAGGAAATGGAAGTAGACGGAGACCAAGATAGAAGATTAGAGACAGCTTGACATCATGGAATGGAGGAACATCTATACCAAAAATGATTGGCAATAGTTAAGACAGAAGGTGGACAGACAGGATAGCCTACATCACACAACATGAACTATAAGAAGAATTATTAAAACCAATTATGGTTATTAGTTGCTACAATCAACATCGGCTACTATAATCAAAGCTGGTCATTATAATCAGTCCTTACATTAAACACCCAACAACAATGAAACACAAAAAAAAAGAAAAACTCTTTTCCTTCTTACAAATCTTTTAATGAACATAAATGGATTTCTGATAAAGCATTTCTAAACCTGTGTACTTTAATGAACAGCTCCACAACTCACATTTTGGAGGTCTGACTTTAATAGAAACACATAACTGAAGCTGCCATATTTTGGTCTATAAGTTGCACAAATACTTCTTTGTGAAAATTAATAAATGTAAGAACATCAACAGCAGCTGAAAAATGCTGGTGTTGACTGCAACGTCCTGTAAGGGATATGCAACTTTTAAAAAAAAAAGTGATAAAAAAGTAGGAAATGTAAAAAAAAAAAAAAAAAATGTGATATGAATGTATAAAATGATGAAATATAAAATTATAATACAGGCTTCAAAAACATTTTAATGCACTGTCAAGAATGAACAGTTAATTATGCAAATTATTCAAATGTGAGGACCAGTACTGGCTAGTGAAAAACAATAGCTAATTATGACACACTGAGATTCACTTGAGAAATATGTGTTGATCAGCTTGTGTAGAGGAGAGAACACTAGACAATATAACAGATTCTAGAGTGGCCACACTGAGATTCAAATCTGCCTCCTCTAAATAATGACAGTACCTGGTGTGGCCACAAAGGCATTCAACTTTTATTTAGTCTGGCTTGTCCTCAATCTCTACTTCTGTGAGTGCCAATCAATAATGTGTAAATGTATTTCTCATGCTGATTGAATGGGTTCCACAAAAATGTATATTTCTGAGATTCAGGTATTCTGCGATTCAAATGGTGTTAAAAACAAATAGATGTTAACTATGAAATGTGAAATTATAAATGGGTGGAATCGACAGCAAGTTATGTAAAAGCAATGATCTTTTATAAAACAAATGAGATTATATTAAGAGAGAGTAACTTTTACATAGTCCTACAGTTCAAAAGCAATAAGGATCATGTTAAAAGTTGAACATGCTTTTCCATTCTTTGTGTTACCATACAGGGAATATAATGCTAGGCTCGTATTTTAGACCAATGGGCACTCAATGGATGAGGTCTATGCCAACCCGGTCCCCTTTTAACTGCCCACAAATATTTGGTGCCCATTTTAATTACGCTGGGTTGACTCCAGAGCCACATGATCTGTCTGAAAAACATGCCCTGCCTCGGGGGAGTTTTGAAATCAGGATGACTGAACCAGAAAGCAAGTGCACTAGCCACCATTCTAGCATGGCTCTCAATAGGCAATGGTATCTCCGTTGCACTTACAAATACCTGGTAATTGACATGAAGACCACTGGGTTGTACTGATTGCCACAAAAACTGTACCACTAGTGAGAATCAAACCCCAGGACTTACCCCTAGACTACCAAAACTCTTATACGAGATTATGTAGTATGATAAATGTGTAATGCAAATTCTGAAAAGCATTGTTACAGAACAGTTAAATATGATAAAAGATAATAAAAAGTTGTCATAAACTTTTCAAAAACAGCCAGCTCCTGAACTGGATGAATACTGGATGTGTTTATAATGAATCAATACTGACTTTTAACATGTTTGCAGCAATCACACCACAGACGTTGCTATTGTGTGTGTTTATAATGACTCAATACTAACTTCTAATATGTTTGCAGTAATCAAACCGCAGATGTTGCTATGGGGTGTGTTTATAATGAATGAATACTGACCTTTAACATGTTGGAAGTAATCCAATCGCAGACATCTATCGGTTCATAATGACTAAATACTGATTTCTAACATGTTTGCAGTAATCATACCACAGGCATGGCTTTGGGGTGTGTTTATAATGAATCAGTACTACCTTCTAACATGTTTCTAGGTTAGTCATCACAGAGCAGATGTGGCTGTTATATATTAAGTCACAGTTTTCTTGCCCAGTTTCCTTCCTCCTCACCATTCCTTCTATAAAGAATCTTTGATACCCATCATGCCAGGTTGGGCCAACCCCAGACTGGTAAAAATAGAATGACCTTTTATAAAACAAATGAGATTATATTAAGAGAAACTGGCAGAAACAAATGCAACCCTGCCACAATCAAGGGCAAAACCCTGCCACAACTAGGACTGAACTTTGCCACAACTAGGGCTGAACTTTGCCACAACCAGGGGCTGAATCCTGCCACAACAAGAGACTCAGCCTCACACCACTAACAATGATGCCACTGCTCCAGAATATTTCTTGCTGGCAAGAAAGTGAATATTCTGCACAACTGAAGGAAGACATTTTGTAATACAATAAGAGCATAAACAAATAGAGATGTAAGCAGTTGTTTAGGCAGCAGTTTTTAAATGCAAGCCAAATACAAATTCTGAGTCAAAAATAGTTCTGCAAAAATATTTCTAAAATATTATTTTAAGGCAGCTGAAACTAAACTTTTAGGTTTGTATTACAGCTATGCAAGGTGAATATCAAATATATAACAGACTAACAACAATATAATCAAGAATAAAATATCAAATATATAACAGATTAACAATAATATTAATTGCGTCCGTAAACCCTTTGTCACAGAGCCGGCTTAAGGCTATCTCGGATATGGTGAATGTCTGTTGTGAAGAACAATTTGTTTACCCCGGCAATTGTTCTTCTTTGCCTTTGTAAACAATATCAGGTTAAGCGGAATCCGGTTATCATGAATTTTCAGATATGTCGAATGACTATATAATTTGATCTGCTTATGGTGAACTTTTTTCAAATACCTGGACATTTGTACAACTTTTCGGTTATTTTTGAAAATTGCTATTGTTACAACATGTAGTGGTAGCCTTTCTAGTGCTGATATTCTAGGGATGTGTATGCCAACAGTTTCATCTTCTGTCCTTTCTAGTCCTGGCCTAGATGGAGATGATAAAGATGACTGTGGGTTAATGGTACAATCTATTCCACCGTTGGAAGGTTCAAATTGCATGGATACAATTAACACGTATATAAAGCAGGCCGGATGCCAATATGATTTAATTTCTCTTTTCTTTGAATTTAAGGATGTCATGGAAAGACATTTTTATTAACTCAAATACAGGTACTAAGATTCAGAGAAAAATTGCAGCTTTTTCATTTCAAAGTGTAAAAAGTGCTGTTATTCTCTAGATATTTGTGCCAACTTTGTACATTAACACTTTTCATGACTTACATATTATCTGTGTCATACATCTGTCGTATTCAATGCTAATTCATTATTGTATTGTACATACATTGTAAATGCAATACCATATGCTTGAACTCTATCTCAATATGTGGAATGTCTAAGAACTATTTCTTGAGTCCCCTGAGAGTTCTCCTTATCAGGTCTGCATTGTACTTTATCTTCATCTGTATTGGTTACAGAGTTACATTGAAATTTGTTACCGAGTTATGTTACCTTAACAAGCAATGTTCAGTTCACATAAAACCATACATCTGCGTCACCTACATGCTGAAACAATTTGGGCAAAAAATGGCTATTCTAATGTGAAGAAGACTATTATTTTGTAAAAACATCATGAAAATGGGAAAGCTGTACTCCGTTGTGACAACAGAAAAGTTTGAGGGGAGGAGAGTGAGGGAGAGACCTTGAGGGAAGCTGCTGGGCTGACTGACTGACTGACTGACTGACTGACTGACTGACAGACAGACAGACAGACAGACACACACACAGGAACATCAGTATCGGAAATAACTGGCAGCACATGAGACAAAGTAGCCAGTAATAGCATAGTGTCTGGACGCTCACCTCCCAGACTGATGGACGTGGGTTTGAATTCATATCGGTGCAGATATTGAAATATGATCTGCACTCTCAAAAGAAAGTCTTAAAAGTTGAGAGGGTCGACTTCATTGCACCGGGTTTTGTCCCATATAGTTCGGTCTCTATCCACACGGCGGCCAGCTGAAAGCGTCGCACAAACTCTGTAACTCCAGCGATGACCCCCAGGAGTCTCCAAGAAAAATGCACTCATGAGCCCTGTGGCATGGACTTTCAGAAGAAGGATGTAATCACCAGAGGTAAAAGTCTTATGTCATATTCTGAGCATACCGAGTCTAGTAAACAAATACCATACATCAGCCCAGTGTGCATGCACACTTCATTTCAATGAATGGGGAAAACTAAATACATAAAAACTTTGATTAACCGTCAGTTTCTGTTATCCGACATTGTCAAAAAAAAAAGAAATATGTGAGTATCAACAAACAGACAGATATCTTTAGAATTGTCTATGGATTACTTTTACACCCTACTGTATAAAGCTTAAGTGACTGTGCTGTATGATGGCGGAAGTGACTAATCGTCTGTGATGGAGGATTTGAGCTCGATCTGGCGCGCCACAAACCCATCATTAACCAGTGTTACATACGGGTCTCAGTCTTGACAGAGTAGCCCGTGTGTTTGACTGAAAGTTTTGTTTCATAGTGCCCAGATTACCTTTTTTGTGCTATTGTTCTGTATTTTTAACTGAGGTAGGTGTGTGTAGGTAGAGGTAGGGGGGGGGGGGGGGGGTGTGTGTGTGTGTGTGTGTGTGTGTGTGTGTGTGTGTGTGTGTGTGTGTGTGTGCGTGCGCACACGCGCGTGCGTGCGCACACAAGCGTGTGTCTGTATGTGCACGTGTCTGTGTGTGTGCACATCTCTGTATTTCTCTCTGTATGTGTATGAATATGTGTCACTAGAATAAACGTTCTACACCAGAAAATTAAAAGCAAGTGTTACAATTGTATCATTAGCATGGTGCCCAAACTGGCACAGTTAGTCGCTCAAAGCATCTTTATTGTTGTCTGGTAAACCATGATTACCAGGTAACACCTCCAATGAATTGAATGAACTAACATGGTGTTCATGACTAGACTTTGAGAATTATATAAGGTCAGGTTTAGAGTAACCTCACAACACATAGTGCCAAGGGGTATGAAATCATAGGCCTTCACTTATACTAAGTCATGGCATATTGAGATGTAAAAACCAGCACTTTCTTGATGTCCTTTCATGCCAAACAATATCCAGAACATTCTGAATATTATTTGGTAGCTAATTTACAAAGCTTGGCTGACGCTAGGTCCATTCCCATTGGAAACAATTGTTACTGGGTATTAAATCCAGATCAGTGGTTGTGAGCATGTGCACTAGTTTTTATACAACCAATTCAATTTCACTATAATGGCAGGAAACTCTGATACAGTTTAAAAATAAATGTGTCTAACAAATGTTAAAACATTAGTAGAAATAAAGATTCACTAATGGTCGGCTGATAGATCAGTTGTAGGAAACAGATCAGTTGTAGGAAACAATCAGAAATTGCTAAAACTAAAGCAAATTTTAACACAAATGAAAAGAAAACCAAACCACAGGGTGTCATCATCAAAGGTGACACAATGTTCATGTACTAACTTTTAGCCTGTATCTCATGTCCCATTTCTCTAGCCATTTGAAAGTACAGGTTTATGCCAAGCAATTGTTGAACAAGACGGCACCTTACTGAGATACGCTTTCAGCTTCATTTATTTTCCTATGCTGCAGAATTAATGGGATTACCACACCATCATCATGAGTCCAGATGGTAAATTTCTCACAATTAAGTTCTTTAAGTGACTTCCATCAAAACATATATCAATGAATACACTTTTCACCTACCACCCACTTGCTTCGCCCTAGCATTCCCTAATATACACACATAAAACTAAATAAAGCAAATTGGCACACAAGGGGTGATGTGGTCAATATCACTCTAGCTGCCATCACTTCCCAAGTCATCTCCAGGTTCCTATTTTAGTAAGCTGAGTCAACCTAGGAGCTGAAGTCATTTTACCAAATCTTCCTCCATGTAAATTTGAATCCATGACCAACAGATGCAGGCAAGCCTTTATGCTACCTGGAGCCTCCCTAAATATGCACACACACAAAGACACATATGTCTAATAAGTCTACTTCAAATTTAAAATGTTGTCCAGTTTGGGAAACTATATTTTCTACAATACTTTCAATGTTCATATCAGAACAGGAGGTCAGCATGGCTGAATGGATAATAGCACTTGTTCTCAAACATCCAATGTGTTGATGCCGAGGTAGCAGGTTCAACACCTACATCGGTCAGTTGAACTAAAATGTTGACTTTTCATCCTTGACCTTGGATAAACATAAATTACAAGTACCTCTGGATTCATTTGATGGCGAGGAGCATTGGTAATTTTTTTTTTTTAATGTTGCATATCCCTTACAGGACGTTGCAGTCAACACCGGCATTTTTCAGCTGCTGTTGATGTACTAGGCAAGTTTTACGTTCAGTAGTTTGCCATTGATTTCTGAACGACCAGCTCCCATACCAAAATGTTATAACACAACACGACATGGTCTGCTGCAGAAACCGGTCATAGCCGAGTTTCGAACACCTGGTAAGCGGCTCACGAACCGCGTTCGCAAGCCTTTGACCACGGAGACACTGGTAACAGGAAAATCTAATCCACACAAAAAAATCAGTCAAATGCCCTAGAAGTGGTAGCACGTCTATGGACTCTGCTTGAGTTCTTCTTCTTCTGCGTTCATCCGGAGAGTTTTTTCGGATGCAGTTGCATTGTGCCTGTTTACAACAGAACTGCATTCTTGTGCCGTTAGGCCGACACGTCTGACTTCTAAGGGCATTTGTTGACCGGGTTAACTTTCCCAGGTACTTGAATTCAAAGTGAGCAAACGGAAAACCAAAAAAAAAAAAAAAAAAAAAAAAAAAATAGAACAGGACGAACTCAATGGAAATAATTTAGTATGACATAGTTTTACATACTGATATTACAATATTACTGAAGATGAACTAAAAACACCAGAAACTGCTTTGAAACTTATGTCAGGGGAAAGCCTTAGAGGCACTATGAACGACATTAAATGGTTCCCTAGCATACAACTCAGAGGAGTGCTTAGAATAAGTAGTACAGCATAGGACTAGATTTCAGGATTGGAAATATAATGTCACTGTCATCTACTGCTTATAGTACATTGTGGTGTAGGACATAGGGGGTCTTGAGCCTGAGGAATTCAGGCTACCTGGCTAGTGAACTGTGCAGGCTAGGGTCTTCTTTTTGCCTCTGACAGAAAATCTCATAGACCAGTGGTTCTCAACCGGTGGGGAATTCCCCCCCCCCCTCCAGGGGGGAATTTTAGGGTTTCCAGGAGGGGGGGGGGGGGGGGGGGGGAATTACGATTATTTCAAGATCGCATTAATACAAGAACCAGTTACTTGATATTGGTTTTTCCTCTAAATACTTTCTCTATACTTCTCACCTTAATGAAATTCGTTTTATGACGTAAGCAGACCTGCAAATCACGTTTTATGTAGATGTCTGTTATTAAATTTAGCTTCCATTTTTATGTATACTGTGTAAGGGAGGAAATTTGAAAAAGGGGGGGGGGGGGAAATGACATTCTGAACTTATGGTAAAGGGAGGCATGGGCCAAAGAAGGTTGAGAACCACTGCCCTAGACCTTAATGAACAATCAAACCCAGGTCTCCCGAAGGAAAACTGCAATCTAGCCACTCGGCCAGCCCCTCTTCAACGGAAATATAATTGTAAAGGTGAAAATAAAGGACCCTTGTACATGCCTTAATGTGCATCAGGCATATAGTGTAAGTTCCATGTTTTAATAGACAGACCATCATCTCTCGCTGGGCCATGTGGTCAGTACCAAGCCAAGCATATTTACTTCCCAAGACATTTCCTACTAACCATTTTGGGCTGGGTCGACCTGAGAGTCCAGGTCCATTGTAACAAATCGACCCGGTGCAGATCTCAACCCATGACCTGCAGGTAAGTGTCTGGCCATTAACTATCGTTCTCCCAGAAATATAGCTGATAAACAGATTCTGAATTAATGGTTCCTAATGTTGTGATTCCCACTTCATCTCCTTGGGGAGATTTTTTTTCCCCTCATATCCTTTACAGGACATCGCTGTCAATATCAGCATCTTTCAGCTGATTGTTGATTTCTTGGCAAGATTACGCTCAGTAGTTTGCCATTGCTTTCTGAGCGACCGGCTCCATACTCTCATAAGTCACTGGCACAACTCGAACCGCTTCCAATTCTCGTGCGTTCACGTCAACCACGCTCAGTAGTTTTCCATTGCTGAAAGATGCTGATGTTGACAGCGATGTCCTGTAAAGGATATGCAAAACAAAACTTTTTAAATATTGTTATTAACTGCCCACACAGAACACAACATGGAGGACATGTACAACATCCACAATGATGACACTCCCAGGAGACAGTGACATAGATCATAAACTACTTGTTGGAAACTTCAAGACGAAACAGAAAAAAGTATTAAAAGGAACACAATCGATGCAGCTCAACGTTCGATGTAAACAAAAAAACAAATTTGAGGATCCCGCTTGTGTGATCTATCAGAGGAGGCTGGTACACATAAATGTATGTGTGCAAATTTTTTTTTTTTTGCATTATCTCGCTTTGAACTCAATCATAGCCCATACACGTGGTACTTCTAAGCCACTTGACTGACTTTTGCTTGTGGATTAGCCTTCCCTACTACCAGTGTCCCTCACCATCAGGCGAACCCACTCCAACTTCAGAGGTAAAAGAATTAGCCACCCAATGTGGGCCACAAATCCGAGTGCAATGAAAGTAGTCCCTTTTAACACTCTATAGTTACTGATCATGACAGAACAGGCTGCGCAGCCACTGCTGTAATTTGAAAAATGTGAACAACTTGTCCACCACAAAAAATAAGAATATTTCTTATTTGCACACATACATAGATCCTCAGTAATACTACAGAGCTCATGCACTGTGGTAAGACTCCTCACATGTTTGAAAGGAAGTCTGCAGCACTTATTTGCATATAATGAAAACATTCTGTGAAAGCAAATCAAGCCTCACCCAACCTTTTATATCAATATACACATATTAATATATGCAAATCACATGAAAAACATGTGTTGAAAATAACTCAAATATTTACATAGTTTAGTAACAAAAAAATTGCATATGTTAAAAATATAAATAGATGGAACACATTGGTATTATATATAAAGTTTCAACAAAACAAAGATTTAGGATGTATAAGAAAACAATATTTATGCTGATATAATTATGCATTATTCTAAAGTGTTTCTTTGTTTAACGTGTAAGCAAAATGTGATACCCAAAACATCAGAAGAACAATCATAAACTGTGTAAGTTTAATAAATAATTTAGATACCCTTTATAGGGAAATGTAATGGTGGAATGAGAAAACATACCCACAGAAGAATATCTATAGTATATTTGGAGAGAAGAGTGGCCCAACCGAGTAGATCTCTTACCCTTGGGAATATGGTGGTTACATTCAGGCATCTCAGTGATGATAACCTATTAGTAACTAGTCATGGTGCGGATATTAATACCCTACACAACAGTATCACACGTTATACTTTCAGCAGCCTGCACAGCCATTTTAAGTGGATGCAGACAGGCATATAGCCCATTCTGGACTGAGTAACTTGATCTTCAAAACAAAGAAAATTAAGTGACATGCAAGGAAGACAGTAAAAATATCATCCTTAAAAATAAAAAAGGCAAGATGACTTATTTCATTGCACCAGGTTTTATTCCAAATGGCTCGGTCTCTTTCAGCAGGGCGCCCTATCGTACGCGTCACACAAAGTACAAACCCTGAAACTCCAGCGAGGACCCCCAGAAGTCTCCAAGAAAAGTTCACTTGTGAGCTGAATGACACTGCCCGAATTCAAACCTAGAACCTTCAAAGCGTGAGGCAAGCGTGTCATAACATCACCATGGACACTCCCATGTTACAGGAAGTCATGCAGAAATACACTTCACAGGGCAATCGACCAGGTCAAAGAAAGATCAAGCTAAAAAACTTGCATTTTGGGAAGAAAAGATCAACGTCTAAGAAAATGCAACCAAGAAAGCACGCCAGAGAATATATCCAATGAAAAGATACAGCATCTTGGTGCCAAAGGAAAAGCTACACTGCTATAAAAAAAACTTGGCAGATGTGTAAATGTTTAATACTGGTATTCAATTAGGAGCTGGGAAATATTTTAAAGTATTAACTTTAACATTTTGAAAACTGTAACCCTGAAAAAGTTATTTATTTATGATGAATGCCAAAAAATATAGCTTGTTATTTAGACAGTCTTTCATGCTAAAATATCAAGTTTCATATTTTGAAGAGTTTAATGTTAAGTACATATATAGTTTTATAAATAGAAGCCTTTAATATTAAAATACACATTTTTAACTTTGGTTGCCAAAACTGAAAAATGTGTACATTTTCAATCCTTAGATACCCGAGAAGGTTAACCCAGTCAAAAAACACCCAAAGAAGTTTGATGTGTTGGACAAAAGGCACAAATATCGCAGCCTGGTGTAAATAGGCACAACGCATTTACATATACAACTAAACATTTCAGACAAACAAAGGAGAAAAAGCATAATAAATCTTTTACACTGAATATTTAGAGTGGATGTTTTAAAGACTAATATTCTTAACCCTACCAGACCTGAGGCCCTAACCCTAACTGTCCCCTATACCTAGGCTCCTGAGCGTTAAAGAGAAAAAACCAACATGATGTAGAAAAATGTTAGTTACATGCAAACAAGTGGTTAGAATAAGATGTAACTTGGAGACATTGTAGAAAATAGGTCTACCTTTCATCTAGCGCCAATATTCCACCTTTGTGTGCCAATCCAGTCTGAATAAACGAAAGTATTGATCATCTGTTGGACTGTGAAAAGCCTTGACCTACTTCACTTTCTTGTTGAAGTGCTTGGTTCATCAGCCGCTCGTTTCATTGTGAATTTTCAGAATTTTTTCACGTTAAACCACACAAAGTCAATTCAAACCTATGGGAGCAGACATTTGCAATGGCTAAACATGAGTTTTGACTATGATTGGTTGGTTATTTTTAGTTTGTGACACATATTTATCATGAAATAGGCAAAATGCCAAAAAATTAGGGACAGCGGTATAGCGGCAGATTCGGAAATTTCAGAAAATCGGTACAGCGGTCTGGTAGGGTTAACTGAGATTTACTTTCAAACATTTTATTGAATGTAAAACACAGGTTTTTACATTTAGAAGCTTCTGATATTGAAGAACACAGTATGACAACTGGAAGCTCATGGTTGACCAGCGTTATCAAAATATAACAAATATAATAGTGTGTGAAATAAAATACACTATTTAATACTTATAAAACACAAAATAACAATCTCACCAATCATGTATTATAAACACATTCATGGCTTATATGTTTTTAACACATACTCTCACCAATCATTTTATTGCAAAAAACATTCACTAAAGGATACAGAACGAATCTATGCATATTATACTTGAGTATACAAGAGATACAGCATGCAGGGCGATGGGGTGCCTTCTTGATTTTCCCACCATGGGGGACAGAATACAAATTTGCTGAGCATGTGCCTACCTCTGAGTCAACGCAAACAAACAACATCCACTGCAGTAGTATGGAAGGTAAAGGGCAGCAGGTTAAAAAGAAGATAATCATGGGTAGGTCAAGCCGAAGACATCTTTAACAGGTGTGTTCACTTGAGGACTTACAATCGGGCGAGGAGTGGGTACAAGTGCCAAAAGAGTTTTGTACGTCCTTTTCAGTTTGCATCCAACTATACAGAAAATGTAGATAAAAAAATCTTGCTGCTGTGGAGACAGAATTACGGGCTTTGATCTTTGAGAATTCTTGAGAGGGTGATGCTGTCATTTACACAGATGGGTCAGTCGTTCGACGAGTGAGAAGTTCATGGGCTTTTACAGCTCAGGCCGGAGGGAGAACTGTGAAGGGAGATTCTGGTGTTTTTGCCTTGACCACATGTAGTCTGACTATGGAAGTAATGCCAGTAAATAAAGCAATAACATGGCTCAAGACACAGACCTTCACTCGGGCATGTTTCTTTAGTGACTCAATGAGTATGCTCAGGAAGATAGAGATGGGTTGGGTCCGAAGACACTGGTAGGTGTCTCTGGAGTGGTCACGGCTGGCAAAGATTAGTTTCATTTTCATCCCAGGGCATGCAGGTGTACAAGGAAATGAGCAGACTGACAGGCTCTACGAGAAGTAAGACTTGAGAGAACCAAGTGATGGCTGGATCTACAACCATGGTCAGAATGTGAGAACAGCAAGTTAAAAGAGATGAGGCCAGACAAGAACACTACTATGCTGGAAGCCAAAGAAGAATAATAATAAAGCAACACAGAATTGGTGTCGTGAGCTGCTACTCGCTGCAGGATTTACTGAGGAAGGGATCCGAGCACTTATGGACTGAATAGTTCGTTGTGCAATGATGATCCGACAACTAACTATATTCACTTGTAACAACCATTTATGCTGATCACTTATTTATTGTACAACAATCATTTAAATGTGAAAAACACCACATACACCATTCATTTGACCATAACAAATTTAGCAATCATTTGATTGTGGGAATAAAAAAGCTTCACAATCAACAATTAAAACATATGTGTAAGTTGGTTGAAGTCTATGACCCATAGGGGGATAAAAGGCAGCAGCAAAAGAAGAAGGCACCCAACAATTTATTTTTATTTTAAAAAACACAATTCGTCGATATGAAACGCCAATTCATGCCAATCAAACGATTGTAACAGAATATACACACACTAACTGATAGTAAATATACAGTCATATCAGTGACTGATACATTAGAACCAAATATCCGATTCTTCAAAAAATATGCTCACAATAGTGATTGTAAAAAAAGCTCGTAACAAATTTTTTTAATGAACAGTCAGAATCTTGAACTGTCAGAATCTCAATTTTTTTCTCTTTGGTTTAACTAATTTAATCAAATAAAAAGCATCGCTTATAAAATACATTTATCATCGTTGTTAAATGTCATTTCCATACAATTAAAACCAACACTGAGCACCAACATCTTTAAATAACATGACAAGTACCTACAGATCTGAACTTCAATAAAATTTTCAATACTTGACAATTTATGCAAATATGTCCAGTAAATATTAAACATGAAAATTGTAATAACTGTTTTATACTGACTTCAGAGCCTGAGACACACCATGGCTGACAAATTGTAAAACAAATAATTGAGGAGAAAAAAGTCAAGATTCTATGAGTATCATGAAACATATTTGTTGATTTATGCGACATTTTATCAGGAGCAAAGAATACTGTAATAATTGTATACACGAAGGTTATTACAAAATCAACTTCAGAATGACTGACTTAATAATATTTTAATAATGAAAAGAAAAATAATAGGTGGCAAAATTTATTGCCTGTACACTGCTGAAGTCACTTTACATAAAACAAAGTAAACTATGAATACTGTGTTTATCTTTTTGTTGTATTTGATTTTGTTTACTAACCAATCAGAACAGGTGTTTAGGATACGCCCTGTACATAATAAAACCTGTTCAGACTTTCAAAAACAAAGACATTTTAAAAACAAAAACATCTCTCTTATATACACTTCAGCCCCACCGACTTTCGAGAACACATTTAAAAGAAGTGGAGACGGGAGAGTAGATGGGGCCATGTACATTGTTTGAATAACATTTTAAAAAAGGTGATAAAAAATCTAGTATACTGAAACATGTCAGTTCAAGCAAAAAATAACTAGAAGACCATGAAACTCTTCTAATCTAACTAATCCTTCACCAAGCAGGCTTTAAAAAAAAACTCACAGCACACCAGACTGATAAAGAAGACCAAATCACTAGCAATTGAGAGCAAAGGAACAAATGTCTATAAGTAAGGGCAGCCTCACAGCAGATACTACCATTAGGGTGTGAAGTGTTCATATATTCTAGAACATGATATAAGTTGGCCAGTTCCCTTTCTCATCACCTGTTATTCCCAAAAAATTCTGAAAATTGTATAGTACCTATTATTATGAGGCAGTATCAATCATCCTTCCCTGTGCTGGTAACGTAATGAGCACTGTCACAACAGGTTTGATGCCAAGACTCACCGCTAGCCAAAGTGAGGGAGAGACTGGCAGCCTAATCATCCTGACTCTCAGGCCCACAAAATGTGACGCTGTGATCATGTCACAGACCCATAGCAGGAAACTACTCAGGGACACATTTTTATTAACATGTTTAATACATACACAATGTTAAAACTATTTATGTGTCTCAGATTGATGATGCTACAATTGTACATCTCTTTTTGGTGGAAGCCGTTCAGTCCATGGGTCTGTGAACAAAACAATATTCAGATTTACATAAATAACTTTTTTAAATCAATTTAAAAACAAACAAAATGGTCAGGTGTTAATCTGTCTACAAAGTGTATAAATAGGTAAAGAACCTTTTCCCCAATGTCATCATGGCATTGGGTGTAAGGAGCTAGGCTCATACCAGCTGGTATTCATTAGATGATCTGGTCAGTATCCATCCGCCCAACTGCCTTTCCTTCCGGATTTTTTGGTATCCATTTTACAAGGTTAGGTTGACCATGGAGACAAAATAGAGCAAATAACTCCATATCAGTTATCTTTTCTATATGCATTCTCATCACTTTCATCCTTCGGGAATTTAGTCATGATTCTATTAAACGCCTGTGTTTTGTTACTTAAATAAATTTCTGAACCTCCATTTCTATCCATTAAGCATCAAAATATTCCGGTATTGAAGCAATGCATTTTTTTAAAAAGTTGGGTGGGCTGTTAACAATAATTCTAAAATTAAACAAGATAATAAATGCTATGAACATCTGCAAATACCTACAATTATCACCGGTCACAGCACTTGAAAGTTGATGTCATGTCATGGATAAGACCTGTAGAGCAGACAAACAAATGACAGTCACCATAAAGGTACAACATATATCAGATGGGAGAGTTTTATGGGTTAATGTTTTTATTTAAAAAATAATACACATATGCAGATATCTAATACCAGTCTCCCTGGCGAAGGAGTTAAGGATGCTGTCCGTAATCCCGTATACTCATGTACGAAACACAGCTGCGCAAGGTTCGGCAGTGGATGGCATCACGTTGGTTTCTTACGAAGATATGTGAGCCGCTCGCTCAGAAAGCAATGGCAAACTATTGAATGTAAAACCTGCCAAGACATCAACAGCAGCTGAAAAATGCTAGTGTTAACTGCAATGTCCTGTAAATAGGATATGAAAAATAAAAAAGCACAGTGTAAAGAACTACTCATGTAATGTAAAACAATTTGAATATATATATACCTCCACAAGTAACACCCCCCCCCCCCCCCCCCCCCCGTTTTATGTTAAAACATAGGGCCCCCATTTTTATGTAAAAAAAAATATAGGGCACACTATAAACATTGTCCACTTTTTTTTCCAGATATTCTCTGGTATTTCAAGCATGAAAAACAAAATGTTCACGCAGATTTAAGCAAAACCACCTATGAATGACCCATTCCAATAGACGATTTTACTACGGAAAAGGATTTCCTGTAATGGTAAATCAAGGGGTGTGTGTGTGTTTTTTTTATATAACATAGTCCTGAATTAATATCCCTACTACAAATAAGCAAGCAGTATTTGCTATACATTTTATAAAAATTTCTCAATTTTTTAACCATTATGAAAACATACTAGAGATGGTAACATGGAATAATCCAATCTCATTTATTACGTAGTTAGAAGCTGAGATGTTTTTGTGTGCGCGTTTGTTGTTCATGAGACAGTGAGATCAATGGCATAACTCTAAAAAGTGGATGCTGGATTTCCAATGCATATATATGTATTGCCAAAACATATATGTATTGCAAATATATATATATATATATATATATATATATATATATATATATATATATATATATATATATATATATATATATATTCTTAGACAAATGGTGCATTCTCCCCTAATCCTGCTGTCACACCTACCAGTACTACACAAGTAACTGCTAGACAATATTGAGATACTCAGGTTAGAATGAATACAATATGCTATCTGCTAAGATCAGGGTGAAAACTACATTTTTTCCCCTTCAAATCTGAGATGACAGACTCCATTCCATAAGGCAGTCGTCATAACTGACACTCAATCAATGTTTTCAAAGGTTTAATCCAGGTATATCTGGTGTGAGTAGCTGACACACACACAATCACCACAACAACTAGAGCTGAAATGGCGCTATTGTCCAGACAATGCCAGTGAGCTTGGAAATTGGAGTGTGAATGAAGAGAGACATGACAGTCTCTATTAATGATTGCATGTTGCAAGAGAAACATAAATCAGTGACTAAATGTGGCTGCAACTGTTAGAACAGGCATTCAGTTTGTGGCAGAGGATGGAGTAGATATGTGTGTAACCAACTGGTCATGAAGTATACTCAACATGAAAGTATGTCCCTAGTACTAAGATATTGGTGTTTGATGACAAAATTTGATGTGTCAATGCTGTGGTCCATTGAAAAGCTAATGCCATACCGATTTGATAATATAAATGTATTTCCAACATTTAAAATGATAATACAGGGTGTTTGTGAAGTCTCACTACACTATGCATGTATAAAAAAAATTTAGATATCATCAAAAAATTTGCTCTGCAGTCCATCATAAAGCAATATGCAGCGAATGGCTGTCATCTGCTGGAGTAATTCTATGGGGTTTCTTGAAAGAAAATGTTTACAGAAAATAATTTACGCGCAATTGAGGACCTGAAAGAAGCAATCAGAATTACCATTCAAGAAATAACAACAGACATGTTGCAGAAGGTATTTGACAATATGAAGAGGCGTGCACAGTCATGTCTTGAAGGCTGTGGTGGATATTTCCAACACCTGTTATAATGAATACGTCATTGGTACTTTCCAGCTTCCCCAAACTTGCATAAGATCATAGCAGTGACTGTCACTGTCAAAATCCATCTAGCAGTTACTATTGTAACTAATATAATGAATTTGTAGCACATTTTTTATGACATCATCAAATGTGTTCTACATACAAAGTGTAGTAAGACTTTACAAACACCCTGTATATTGGTATATAAAAATTATAAAAGATGATAAGGGAAGATACTATTACTAATACTAGTGTATCCTGCAATTAGAACTAAAACAGTCATGCTGTTTTTTTCTTTTGTTGTTTCCTTCCCACTGGCCCATGTATCTATTCATCTTGTCTTTACCTTTGACCTGTCCAATATAGGAGACCCTACCAGTAGCTGCACAGCCGCTGACATAGCTCTTAGGGTCATTGCAGCATGTAAGCCCCTCCACGGAGACTAAGTGGATACAAGATACAGGTGCTATGTTCTACCATGAACACATTGCTCTGTGTGACTCAATGTAAAATGGAAGACAAAACAAAAATCCTGATTCTTGAAACAAACATTCCATTTACTCAGAGCTGTTCAATCAATGCTTACAGAGAAACTTGCACTTATTTCTGGCATCTGACATATGCCTACAGAAGCAAGCTAGGATGAATGAGTAGTCTAGTGAATACAGAAGTGAGGCAAGCAGACATGCAGATCAATTGTTGGGCAAACCTAAACAGAAACATAGATGGGGAATGCCAATGTGCTGCCTTTTCCTGCCCTTCAATAATGATAGTCATGGACAAGGCTATTCTCGTGGCGATAGAATATTAATTAAATGGGTTAAACTGTGATAAAGCTGTCAAAATGTAAACAATTAAAAACATGAAGTGTAGGGCAGCTCTACAAAATACAATTACAATAAACAGGAAATTGTGACTTCATCAGCAAGCAACAAGACTTCATCAGCAAGCAACAAGAAAATGCAATAGTACATAGACAATGGACATGAGTCTACAGCGATTACATGAAGGCACAATATTGTGGAATCATATGAAACTGGTGATAGAATGGAACTGTAAACTGAAGATGGTGTGCACTTGGAACTGTAAACTGAAGATTGGTGCAAATTTCTTCAGACTCAGTTTGCAAAATGGTCAGGAAAGCCACACAACAACCTAGATCACTGTGATAATGCCAAGGGTAGATATCACTGGGCACTGTCTAAAGCAATTCAGGTACAGGTAGGCCCCACTATACGTCGCTTCAGTTTACGTCGTTTCGCAATAACGTCGTCATAATGTGACATAACTTCACTTTACATCGCTAAGTTCCGCCTTAACGTCGTCATCTGTGCTGCTATGCTGGGCCCTTGCGGAGGAACTTGCTGGGCCCTTGCGGAGGAACTTGCTAGCTTGCGGAGGAACTACGTAATGCCGTGTAGTGTTACCGCTGTGGAACGTCACCTTACTCAGTTGCTGTTGTCAATTTTGCATTAATGTCACCATTTTACCATTGTGCAGTGCGTTTTCCCAGGATTTTATCGCGTAATTCTCCATAATTATGAGTTCGAAGCGCACAGTAAGTGCTGCTAGTATGTCTGGTTGTAAGAGAACTAGGAAAAGTATTACTCTTGAGGTGAAGTTAGATGTGTTGCGTCATTTTGGGGTTGGCGATCAGGCTGAAGAGGAGAACCCTGTTGCAACCCCCACACCTCAAATGTTGAAGGCTGAACGTTTGTCACAATTCTTTCAATTGATTGATGAGGCAATGGACATAATAAATGAGGATGACGCGAACAGAGAAAGGAGCTTCAAAGTGTTGAGAGCAGTAACAAGCGCCATCAACTGTTACAGGGAGCTTTACATAGAGAAATGGAAACAGGCTGTGCAGCAGACATAGGACAAATTTTTTGTTCAAGCAGAGAAGAGCCAGGAAAAGAAGCAGGAAGAGGTTAGTTTCATCCTCAGATGAAGAGGCAAAATTTAATGCTTCCACGTCCCAATAACTCTACCACTCACCCTCCAAACCACCTCTATTTAGCCAATAAATATCAACAACCATCATCAACATCCATCAAAACATTACTGCGGTACACAATACACTGTATTTCATTTAATTTCATGGGAAATAGTGTTTCGCTGTACATTTCACTTAACGACGCATTTTCCAATAACGTAACCGGGGCCTGCCTGTATTTGTGGCATGAATTTCTTAAATGCTGCCTCCAATTATCAACTGTGAAGCAGTAAGATTAATGTTTAAGCTCAAATGCAAAAATTGCATGCAAAGTTGTTAATTATAGTTTTTACATCAGCACAGAAACATGAATTGTTGTTATTTCAACTAAAAGAATTCATTACGTTTCTTGATAAGATAAAGAAACAACATACCCTGGCGTAACATTTGATGACAGGCTGAATGGGAGAAAGCACATCAACCAAATAGCAGCAAAAACCAGAAGGAAAATAGCCATACTGAGAAAACTAAGTGGAACCACACAGCGAGCCAGCGAGAAAGTATTTAGCAAAGTTTATCAACAGAGCATACGACCACACCTGGAATATAGGTCAACTGCATGGTGTTCAGCATCAAATACTTCACTACAAGAGCTAGACAAGGTGCAAAATCAAGCACTCAAAGAGCCCCATGGGAGGGATGAAATCAACCCTTTAAGTGAAGATGGAGAAAATGGGGAGGACACAAGCAGTGAGAGAGTGCAGAGATACAAAAATGCTAATACACGCAGAAAAGTTCCTGAGAACACCAGACCACTTTATGAAGAACAGATCTGACAAACCAGCTATAGTATGGATGAAAAGAAGCAGTTTTATCCACCAGACTCTGCAGAGAAACCACTGATTTGCCTACAGTTGGTATCTCCCTGAAAACAATCCCTATATGAACTCTGTGGATAGAGGAGCATAAGACTATCACCACAAATTCAGACAAAAGTGAAAGGAATATTCAAGAAGGAAGAACATGACAGTGTATAACACAGAACAGCCACTCCCAGTTTCCTTGATGATGAATACCTAGAGGACCTCTGAATAAAGTCTATAAAGACGGGTCAGCGCAAAATGCTGTTCAAAATAGAGAAGCAGAATTGTACATACGAGACTATCTAAATAATACTATGAACATGGCCAGAGTACTAACAGGAAAGTACTGTCATAACTATGATGCAGAAATCCAGGTAGTCAAGATAGCAACACAGAAATTACTGAATACCAATAATGGTACACAGCCTATGTGTGCTATTGACGGATGCCAAATCGGTACTTAAGGAATAGTCTGAGAAATTGCCAATACTGTGGACACTACCTTTTAACTTGACAGCCAGTGTTAAGATCACCACACAGAGAAACCTGGAAATGGGAGAGCTGATCAACTAGCTAAGGAAGGAGCAATAGAACAGCAACCTGATGTGCCTGTTACCACCAGAAGAAAAGGATGATCAAATAAATCAGAAAGTCACCAACACCAGCTCAAGATAATTACCATTTTATGGACAGACTTTATGGACATTATTCTGTACCCCAAAACAAGACAATAGATTATGCAACCAAATGTATATAAAATTCAAGATTGGTGAATCAGCCATGTGCATTTGTGGATATACACTGCAGACATCAGATCATATACTCCAGTTTAGTTTTTTGAGTTTTAGTTTAGTCGATGGATCAACATCACGGCACACAGGTGTAACCCATAAGTGCTCCGTTCTACTCCTAATTCAAGCCTGAGTTTGGAGAATCTCAGCTCAGTGCACAAACTCTGCAGGACCGGCGAGGATCAGGAAATACTTTGGGTAGATTTTTAACTAGAAATTTTGCCCAGGCAGCGCCGTCAGGCTACTCTTTTATGATTTCCAACTGCCAAGGGATTTTTTACGTGCGCAACAATACACATGGGTGTCCGATCTCACTACCCAGAGACCAGGGAAAATTTTGTTACTAGAAGTCCACGTGAAAAGATCCCGGCCCCCCACCGGGGCTTGAACCCGGGACCTCCAGCACTCGAGGCAGACACCACACCTCGAGACCCCACCCCAACTCTGCCCAAAATGCGACATATCTAGGTAAACCATCTGGCTTAGAGAAGCGACAGTGGACCACTGAGTAAACTACAATAGATAGTGAAAATCATACAAGAGACAACATAGCAGACATAGACAAATTTCACGTGTGGAAAAAAAGAAATTATGTTGCTGTAATATATCTTGAATCACTTCCATGGTATGCACCTCATAGCCAAATGTGCTGTACAATATACTGAGTCTGCATTTTTCAGATTCACATCAGGAAAATGTTATGAACTGACATCATCATCATCATCATCATGAAGCACTGCACTGTTTCACCAAGCCTGCGGCTCAGTACATCTGACTTCAACAATAATTTTTTTGGGTTTGCTTTCCCTAGCCTTTAACTATTCCGTGTATCTACAAGGTAGTTGGTTTGTGTATAACTTCATCTGGACCCTATCCCTTGATCTTTACAGCATAGGAGGCCCTACCAGTAGTTGCACTACCATCAGCATAGCTCTTCGGGTCATTGGAACATGCATGCCCATCTACCACTGCCAAGTGGATACACAAAGGGGGATGGGGGGAGGGGGTGTTATGAATTTACAGCAAATAACAACAGTCCTAGCTGATAACAAACAAACAGTACCTTCATAATACTTGCACATTTTATCAGCCTTTTCCTTCTCAGCTTCAGAAAATGCTGCACGCTGTCTAAGCCTGATTATGTCACCTGAAAGAAACATGCCCACAGATAAAAACGTGGCATAAATTCAACCCACTATCATATGCTATTCAATCAATCTATGGAATACATGGTATCAATCACAGTTGAATAATGACTAGACTAAATACTTTTAATTCTTCTTCCTCTTCTTCTGCGTTCATCCTTAGGTTTTTTTTTTCGGACGTGATTGCATTGTGCCTGTTTACAGCAGAGCTGCGTTCTTGCGCCGTTAGACCGGCACATCAGACTTCTGTGGTCATTGGTTGACCGGGTTAACCTTCCCGGGGGTTTTGTGAGACGTTTGACTCTCACTGCTTTAGTGTTATCCTCCATCCCAGCTGGCCCATTTCTTCTTCTTCTTCTTTATCGTCTTCTCCTGCGTTCATCCAGAGTTTTTTTTTTCAGGCGTGATTGCGTTGTGCGTTTACAGCAGAGCTGCGATCTTGCGCTGTTAGGCTGACACATCCGACTTCTGTGGGCATTTGTTGACCGGGTTAACCTTCCCGGGGGTTTCTTAGGATGTTTGACTCTCACTGTTGTGGTGTTATCCCCCATCCCAGCTGGCCCATTTAGAACAGCCGAAGACATAACGGTCAGCCCTCAAGGGAAGGTAGGGGAAGACCATGGGCATTCCCCGCCATCCAAGGAGGCTTCCATAATTGCAGAGCCGACACATATAACTCTGGTACTGGGCTCACCCAAGGAATCATCACGCCATGCACATGGCTGCTTAGCCTCACTTCCGTATATTGGGCCCCCCATTCACCACAGGCTGCTCCTCCGGAAACCAGAAGAATGCAGTCTGCTGATAACATCCACACAGTCAGCTTTCAATTTGGACTTTCCACGTAATGGATTTACTATCCAAGCAATATTCCATTTCGTGCCATTGGGATGCTTTTTTCCATCTTTGATGACGCCCACACAATGAGATTTTGATTTGAACTTTCCACGTAATGGAATTGCTAGCCAATCAATATTCCATTTCATGCCTCTGGGACGCTTTTGTTAACGACATACCTCTGGTATGAAGTGTGTCAGTCTAAGTACTTCTTCATGCACCTTTAGATGTCAACCTGAACGTAGTTAAAGTAAGCTGCGGTCAACTTGAGCTTGTTGATATCTCCATAGAGCTTGTCCTCAAATGAAGCAGGCATGGGCCAAAATATCTTTCTCTGTTCTGCATATATTGGGCACTCCTGCAACAAATGTTTAGCTGTCATTTTACCAGTTCCAAAATTACATTCATCGGTATCTCCTATCTTTAGTTTATTGAACAAGTGGTATATCAGCCTGTTATGTCCTGTGCGGAGTCTGGAGATTGCTACTTGTTCTCTTCGGTCGAGTTTGTAATATGCATCATCCTTCTGGTGTCCTGGATGTTCTGATTCCCATTTGGTTCTATAGGTGCTTTTTATCAACCTCTTTGCCTCGTTATAGGTTATGTCTATGTTAGGCTGTGGTAGTCGTCCGCCCTCTTTTGCCAGTCTGTCAGCCTCTTCATTTCCAGGTATACTGCAATGCAAAGTTTTACAACTTTTTTGGATTTCTGACATAGTCCATAGAGTGCTGCTCTTAGGTCTGCTAGTTCTGTGCTGTTTTTGCTCTTCAGTATTGAGACAGCTGACTTTGCATCTGTGAAGATAGCTATTAGCTTTTCTTTATTTTCCTCCATCAAGAGCATTTCTGCCGCAGTTTTCAAAGCCTCTACCTCTGCTTTGAAGTTACTTGAAAAATTTTCAGTTGCCACTGACTGTTTTTTTTTCCACTCCATTTTTTAAATTTAGGAGAATTCCTCCTCCTCCAATTTCTATTGAATTTTTGGCTGATCCGTCTGTATATGCATGGGTCCAATTGCTACTTGGATAATGCTCTTTTATGTAGTTTAGAGCGATTGTTCTTTCTGTTTCATTCTGAGTGTTCTTTTTCTCAATACCAGGAATGTTTTCTATCATCTCAAGAAGTTGCTGCTGTCTCCAAGATGGGAACTTGTGTGCATTGTAAATGGATTTGACTGTTGATATGTTAAGTATAGGATGCCCTATCTAATCGTCCTAATCTTTCGTTTTGTAGTTTCTACAAAATTGCTACGCTTCAGTCTTCCCTTTCCAAAACCATTAAACCATTATACATAGGGTGGTCTGTCAATCTTCTAAATTTTTCTGATTGCTGCTGGGCTCTGCTATCTCTTTTATCCTGCATTGGTTGTAAACAAGTGATCTTTTCTAGTTCACTAATAGGCGTTGTCTTCAGGCTTCCAGTTATGATTTGCATCCCTTGATTTTGGACTCTACTTATTTTCAAAACAATGTTTTCCCGTGGTGAATTTGAATAATGAAGACACAAACAACAGATTGCACGATTTATTGCCTGGCATATTTCGCTGCATATCGTCAGGTACATACTGTAGAAATCACACAACACAAAGTGAAATAACTAGATAAATCCTTCAAACTGAAATATACACATGTTCGCACAGTAATGTCGATTGTCTACCACGGTAATTTTAAACTGACTAACATGTCTTTCTGCTTGCACAAGGACGGCTTACGTAGTTTGATTATTATAGCTTCTGCAGACTTTAACAAGCGACTACTTTTTGTGTTGAACAACACACAGAAGGCACTGTCTCTTTCAACCACGTGACCGCTCTCGAGCACGTCTTGCGACCGATGAAGCAGGACTGTTCCGGTGTGTTGGCCTGCCTAGGCTACCATCGTCTGTGTGTAGTATCTTGTCGACCCAGTTCGGAATGTGTTCCAAAACCCTGCAATGTAACTGTCGCTCTGTTCTACCTATGTAGATGGCCTCACACCTGCATGTAAATTGGTAAATACAATTTGATTTGGGTACAAAGCAACAGGTTCTTTTACTGCTGGGGTGGGGATCGGTGTTGTTCTGTACCTGATAACTGGAGTTGCAGCACAGAATGTTCGCCCAACTGCTGTGATGAGCCGGTCCTGCAGACATTGCATTACGTCATCTCCTCGGAAGGTTAACTGGATGAATACCTTGAGTTTAGGGACTGTAGTTTCTTCTGGTTTCGGTTTGGGCTGTTGGCAGTAGCGCTTTATAAATCCTGTGGAGTACCCATTCAGGTTTAAGGCATTCTTCAGAGTTTCAAATTCCTCTGTAAGTGTGTCCTGGGTGCATATCTTCCTAGCACGGTCAAACAGGGTCCGTACTAAGCCCCGTTTGTACTGGACAGGTGCAAAGCTCTGAAAATTTAACTATTGGCTAGTCCATGTTTCTTTACAGTACACCGATCTTTGAATTGTGCCGTCTGCTCTATGTCTCATTAGGATATCTAGAAACGGCAATGCTTCGCTGTGTTCGTGTTCCATAGATAGATGTTTTTATGTGTCCCGTTCATTATGGCCTGGAACGACGTTGCTTGTAGCTCGTCTATGGTGATAATTAGTACATCGTCCACGTAACAATGGTAGAAGGCAAGTTATTGATGTCTGAAGATCTCTTTTCTTCTAAGTGTGCCATGAAGATGTCCACCCAGTTTAAAATTACCGTGGTAGACAACTGACATTACTGTGCGAACATGTGTATATTTCAGATTGAAGGATTTATCTAGTTATTTCACGTTATGTTGTGTGATTTCTGCAGTATGTACCTGACGAGAAGCAACGAAATATGACAGGCAATAAATCGTGCAATCTATTGTTTGTGTCTTCATTATTCTACTTATTTTGTTAAAGTTTGACTTAGCTGCTGTTGCCCAAGCTGCAATGCCATATTCCAGTACTGGCCCCACTTGTCTAGTATATAACTTCTTGAGAACTTTCTCATCTGCTCCCCACGTTGTACCAGCAAGTTTTTTCATGATTCTTTTTGTTGCTCTTGTTCGATTTTTCTCAACCTTTCCATATCATGTGACAATCAAAGGTGACTCCTAGACAGTTTGGATTTTCTTCATGGTGCAATATTTTTCCATTCAATACCATCTTAGGGTGCTGAATTTTATTTGAGAGGGAGAACACTGTGCATGTTGTTTTCTCCGCACTTATCTTCACTAGCCATGATTTTGACCAGTCCTCTAGCACTAATAAGGCTTGCTGTATTCTGCTGTTAGCTGTATTAATATATTCTTCAGATGTCCATTTGTCTAGGTCATCTGCAAAGGAGGATGTGTGTACTCTGGCTGGAAAATTTTCCGTGATGTCATTTATATATGCTAGGAATAATGTTGGTGAAAGAACTCCTCCTTGGGGGACACCTTGCTCCAACAGCATCATTTTGCCGGTTTGTCCTTGTACTTTTGTCCTGGCAGTTCTGTTCTCAAGGTAGTGGCTGATCCATTTGTACATTTTTCCACAAACATGCATTTTTTTGCAGTTTTCCTTTCAGTCCTTCCTTCCATACTTTATCAAATGCTTTTCCTAAATCTATCCAGACCGTTAGTGTATGCTTTTTCTCTTGGAAGGCATCCTCTATTTCCTGAGCTATATAGGTTATTTGATCTTCAGTGGATCTGTACTTTCTGAATCCTGCTTGGTGTGGTGTTAAAGAGTTGGTTTTCTTCCAGATACCATGTTAGCCTGCCATTGATAATCATTGGCACCTTGCCGTCTTGACAGACGATAGTTTGTGCTTTAAAAAGGCATAATAACTTTTAACTATGGCGGTAGCGAGTGTGACTGATAAGGCCAATTTGCGCTGTAAATGTCCGTTCACAGTGGGTGCATGTGAACACGTGGTCATTTCCACCATCATGCACCATCTTACGTCTCAAACGCTTGGTGTGTGACTTTTCTGCAATAATTTTCTCCTTTGACTTTATTCCATTTCTGATATTTGCCCTCCATGCAACACGTTCAGCGGCGACTTGCTCCCAATGTGCATTATCAATGCATGTATCAATCATGTCCTGCTTACACACATCTTTGTATCGTAGTAGAGGCCGACCCTGAGATCTCTTACCCATCTGTAATTCACCAAAAAAGATATCCTTTGGTATTCTACCATCATCCATCCTCCTAAGATGTCCTATCCATCTAAGTCTACGAAGACTGAGCATGGAATAAACTGTCACACAACCTGATCTTTCCAATACTTCAGTATTTGTGATTTTGTCTTGCCACTTAATACCAAGAATTCTTCGCAGACACCGCATATGAAAGCTGTTTAAATTGTTCTCTTGGTGTGAGTAAGTTGTCCAGGTTTCACTGCCATAGAGAAGAGTACTAAGGACACAGGCTTGATAGACAAGGACTTTTGTTTTGGCAGTAAGCTTCCTGTTCTCCCAGACTCTTTTTCTTAACCTGTTCATTGTTGTTGCTGCCTTACCAATCCGGATGTTGATTTCCTGATCTAGGGATAATTTGCTATTTACCACTGATCCTAGATATGTAAAATGGTCTACTATCTCTAGTTCGGCGTCGTCAATAAAGATTGATGGTACCCCATGTGCACCCTGTGACATAATCTGTGTCTTCTTTTTGCTAATTGTTAAACCAAATTCAGAACAAGCATTGGAGAATGCAGATAGTAGACATTGCAATTCTTCCTCAGAGTGGGTCGTAACTGCAGCATCATCTGCAAAAAGCAACTCTCTGATCAGTACCCTCCTAATTTTGGTCTTAGCCTTCAATCTCTGAGCATTGTAGAGGCCGCCATCTGAGCGTGAGTGAATGTATATACCACCATCCTGATCACGAAATGCATATTTCAGTAGAAGTGAAAAGTATATTCCAAAGAGGGTGGGAGCTAGTACACAACCTTGCTTAACTCCACTCTTGATTTCAAATTCTTCAGAAGTTGCACCATCAAACTTGATTATACCCTTCATGCCTGTGTGGAACGATTCCACAATGGACAGAAGAGTTGGTGGGCAGCCAATCTTCTTTAGTGCCTTGAACAGACCCTCACGACTGACCAAATCAAATGCCTTTGTGAGGTCGATGAAGGCAATAAACAGTGGTTGATTCTGTTCACGGCATTTTTCTTGCATTTGTCGCAATGAGAATATCATATCAGTGGTAGACCGGTTCTGTCGAAAGCCACACTGTGATTCAGGGTAGACTTGATCTCCTAGGACTTGAAGTCTGCGCAGAACAATTCTGGCAAATACTTTTCCAACAATACACAGAAGTGAGATACCCCTATAGTTGTTGCAGTCGCTCCGATCGCCCTTGTTCTTGTACAGTGTTATGATGCTTGAATCTTTGAAATCCTGTGGGACTTGTCCTTCACGCCAGCATAGCTCTATTAGCTGGTGGATCTGTATAGTGAGTGTGTCTTGCCCACTCCTGATAACCTCTATTGGAATCCCATCCTTACCTGGAGCCTTGCCAGATGCAAGTTCATTTATAGCACACTTAACTTCTGTTATGGTGGGAAGTGTGTCCAGGTGGTCAAGAGTTGGTAGAGCCTCTATGGCGTTGAGGGCATTATCCGCTAGTTTGGTCTCACTTGAGTAAAGCTCCAAATAGTGCTCTACCCATCTGTCCATCTGCTGTTTCTTATCAGTGATGACTTCTCCAGTCAAGGTTTTCAATGGTGCACTTCTTTTGATCACTGGACCACAGGCTTTCTTTATTCCTTCATACATGCTTCTTATGTCTCCCTTATCACTTGCGATTTGAATGGACTCACATAACTTGATCCAATAATCATTTGCACACTGCCTGGCAGCCTTTTGCACATCCTTCCTAGCTTGCCTTAGCTCACTCAGAGTGTTACGCGTTGGTCTTTCCTTGTTTCTTAAGAGAGCTTTCTTCTTCTTATCAATCAAGGGCTGCAGAGTCTCGCTGTTGGCCGCAAACCAGTCCTGCCTCTTATGATCCACAGTGCCGTAAACCTTTACGGCAGTTTTACAAAGAGTTTCCTTAAGTTTATTCCATTTATCATTTACTGTACAATTTTCTGGTGTATCAGTGAAAGCGTCTTCAAGTTGCTGTTGAAACTGAAAGCACTTTTCAGGATCATGAGTGTTAATAATATTAATCCTGGGACTAGATTTGTGTTTAGCTGTGTAGATTCTCTTTGGTCTCAGTCTAACCCTTGCAACAACCAAAGAATGATCCGTATCACAGTCAGCACTGTGGTAACTACGAGTCAATGATATATGGTTCAGATGTTGTCTCCGTGTGATGATGAAGTCCAGCTGGTGCCAATGGCCGGATCTTGGATGTTTCCATGTGACCTTATGCATCTCTTTTGTTTAAAAAAAAGAGTTTGTAATACATAGGTCATTACTGGTGCAATGCTCCAGCAGCCTTTGCCCATTTTCATTCATGCGACCGATGTTGTATTTTCCAAGGCACACTGGCCATGAACTCGAGTCCTTGCCCACACGAGCATTGAAATCACCGAGCATATAAATGTAGTCGGATTTTGGAACTGCCTTGATCACAGAGTCTAACTCCTCATAGAACAAATCCTTCACATCATCAGAGGAATCGAGTGTCGGTGCATATGCAGTAATAATGGTGGCAAACCCACAAGAGGTTGCCAAGCGCAGGGATAATAGTCTTTCATTTCCTCCTGCTGGAATTTCAATCATTCCCAGTAGCGAATTCTTCACTGCAAAGCCCACACCGTGTTGCCTTTTTTCTGCCTGCCCTTTACCCTTCCAGAAAAAGGTGTAGTTGTTTTCCCTGAGTGACCCTTCCTCAGCGAGGCGAGTCTCCTGCAGGCCAGCAATATCAATGTTAAGACGATTGAGTTCGGCATCAATCACAGCCGTTTTTCTCACATCGTCAATATTGGTCAAGTCAGTGGAAAATCCTGGACACATGGTTCTCACGTTCCAGGTTGCAAGCCGTAGCTTGAGGTTTCTATTTATATTTTTGTTTGTACCTGGTGCATTGGTTTTACAGCCTGCGATTCAGATTTTGTCCTAGCCCCAAGCACCCATTGAAGCAGGCAGGCTGTGGCGGATCAGCACCCAATTGGCTGGGGGCTGCCCAGCTTGAGGCGGGCGGTAGCTGATCAGTGACACCTATAGGTGTCTCCCACCGTCAGAGGCAACGCGTGGCGCCCCATGTCTACGCCAACTGACAAGGACTTATAACCCGTAACAGTTGCCTCTCGCTTTGATTCCGAGACCAGTTAAGACCAGGGATGGAGTTATTGCCTCTCCATAGCACAAAGCCTGGGCTAAAATATAGAGATCATGTGTTGCCCATGCAGCATGATCCCTCTCTCGGCCTGCCTAGTTCACTCCAGAGGAAAGGTAACACCCCTACATCTGGAACAAGACAAGCTGCAGAAGCTGCCGGATCAGCAAAGCAATGCTCTAACTGTCCGCCTGTCGGAGCTTCGATCCTAGACCAGTCGCCAACCAAGGCTTAGGGCCTGGTCTGCCCTGCCATGACAATTTTGTCTTTAGCTTGCATTTCCTCGCACCAGGGTAAGGCTTGTACCCTCCCAATTGCGCTCTTCCGCCCGAAGCCGTTGGCACAATGTGGGGTGTCGGGTTTGGTAAGCGCCGCCCAACGTTCGGCGCTAACAGAAACCAGGTAGTACCGTCTACTGTTATACGGTAGCTCAGTCATATCTGACTAAGACCTGACTGCTCATTGATAATACATTCCATTAATTTCCCTACACAGCTAAGTAGACTGATAGGTCGATAGCCATTTGGTTCTTCCAGGTCTTTTCCTTTCTTTGGGACTGGTATTAATACAGCTTGCTTCCATGCCTGTGAGACTATTCCTCTCTTCCAGCTGTAATTTAGGACTGCTAGTAGTTTCTTTCTGGCCTTAGAGGCCTTAGTGCCTAGTCCTATTAGCATTTCATTTGTGATTCCATCCTTTCCTGGTGATTTCTTATTTTTTTAGGGTATTCATTGCCTGTTCCATTTCTTCCATTGTTAGATTTGCCATCATATATTCTGCTGCTGTCTCTGTATTACTATGATGTATCTGTTTATCTTTGATTGCTTTCTTCTGTTCAGTTGTAATATCAATGTGGTTTGCACTGGCAGTGTTCTATTAGTGCATTTGCAGCCTTTTTTCCTGTAACCAAGGCATTTCCTTGTTTAATTCTTATTTTAGTCTTCTTTTTTTAGTCGTTGGATTAACATTCACGGTGATCAACATCAAGTGCTCCGTTTTCCTCCTAACTCAAACCTGAGTTTGGAGAAACTCAGCTCAATGCACGAACTCCGTTGCATCGGCGAGGATCCTGAAATGCTTTGGGTAGATTTTTAACTCGAAATTTTGCCCGGGCAGCGCCGTCAGGCTACTCTTTTTCCAACTGCCTAGGGATATTTTACGTGCGCAACAATACACAGGGGCGACCGATCTCACTACCCAGAGACCAGGGGAAATTTCTGGAAGTCCCGGTGGATTTTTTAAATAAATCCTGGTCCTCACCGGGGCCTGAACCTGGGACCTCAAGCACTTGAGGCGGACACCATACCTTGAGACCACTCAGCCCCCTTTCTTATTTGTTTGTTTCTAGGTCCTTCATTGTTCATGGCTTTCACTAGTTTCCATAGTTTGTTCCCATCCCTGCTAAGTTCAGGTTTTCTGTTTTTTTCCCTCCAACATTCTCTTGTTGTTTGATTTACTGTTCTTTTATATTTTGCTGGGATGGCTTTGAGAGAGATGTTCGCTTCAGTTGTTTGTTCTCTCTCTGTTCTCTTCCTGGCATCTTCACCTTTGTCCTCCAAAATTTGTAGTTCTTCAGTCCAGTATGGTTTGTAATTTTTCCTTGCTCCTCTTGGAATAGACTCAGTGGCCACCTGTATTATTGCTCTGGTTAGACTTTCCACCATTTGCTTCATGTTGCCATACATTTATGTTTTCACAATATTTGTCTGTTAGTATGGCAAATCTGACTCAATCTGCTAGTTTGTAATTCCAGCGGGGCAAAGGATTTTGCTCCCGTGGAACATACTCCATATTCATTACAAGCTTGATTGGTCTGTGGTCACTACCTGCTAATTGGTCAAGCACATGGCGATCGATTTTGTGGAGGATGTCTCATGTGCAGAAAGCTAAATCTGGAGTAGAAGTGGTAAACCTTCTTCTGGAGTAGAAGCTCGGTGTCATACGCTTTGTTGAGTACATGGAGATTTGAGTCTATTTCCCAGTCCTCCACTTCTGTCTCCTCTTTTGTCAGTATCTGGGTATCCTCATCTTTCTGAACGGCTATTAAAGTCTCTGACAATAATGCAGTTTGTGTCAGTTATTTTCATGTTTGAGAGTGTAAGGTCCTTATCTGCTGGGCTATACAGATTGTAAATTCTTATTTTCACGTCCTTTATCATTATATCAACACCTATAGTTTACATTTGGTTGTCAGAGATCACAGATACTTCGCTGCACGGTATTATATTTCGTGTAAGTATTAGAACTCCTCCTTTGTGTCCTTCACGGTCTAAACGTGTGGCCTGATATCCTCTGACTGAGAATTTGCGATTGGCGTTGAGGTGTGTCTCTTGAATGCATGCCACATCTATTCTATCTTTATGAAGACGCTTTGTTAGGGAGACTTTCTTGTTATAAACTCCTTCGGCATTCCACTGTAGCATGTTGAGTGACCGGGGTGTTTGGTCAATAGCTCTTAACCTACTCCTCTGTGCCTTGACTCCACAGCACAGAGGAAGGTGACCAACAGTAGTATTGTATGCACCCCCTCGAGGCAGGGGCCCGGCACTATCACCGCCTGATGGGACTTCACGGGATTAGCACCATACTGATTAATTTTAAACTGTGGCATCATGAATTGATTAAGTTACGTTGCACTGCTTTGTCAAGCCTGTGGCTCAGTACATCCAATTTCGACAAAAAATTTTCGGGGTGCTTTCCCTAGCCTTTGACTGTCCCCAGTCTACTTACAAGGCAGCAGGTTTGTGTGTCTCTTAGTCTGGTTCCTCTCCCTTGACCTGTCCAACCCTACCAGTAGCTGTGCTACCGTCAGCATAGCTCTGGGGTCATTGGAACACATAAGCCCCTCTCATCACGGTGGACGCAAGGCAGAGGGGAATAATTTTAATTAGTTTGACTCAATATATACAAGGCATCTCAAAATTCACTTCATCCATCAATTTAAGAAATCCCAGTTTTGTGTAAGAAGAGAGTAAATAATTTATACACGGCAATTGGCTTGTTATAGAGATGTTTCGACAAATATCCATCATATTTTGTAGCATTATGAGATGGGAATGTCTTCAGAATGTTTGAAAACTAAGAAGATTGATGTGTTAAAGGAAGAAATCTACAGAGTGAGAAAATGCTGGATGAATTGGTGAAGTTGGCAAGGAAGACAAACAGCGGTTGAACTTACTAAGAACACATGACAGATGTTTCTGCAGGAACAAGGTCAAGAAAGTAATGGCAAAATACTGAATTAACATTGCCTAGTAAATCACAAACTGCCATAAATGCTGGGGTTGATTGCAACATCTTGTAAACAACATGCAACTAACTTTACAAGTAGGCACGAGTCATAGTTTTTCACCATTCTCTTTGAAAGCTATACATCTGACCCACTACACCATGATCAGAGCATACCATCCTTTTCTTATTTTGTAATATTCATACCTTGGTACACCAGGTTGTCAGAAGTTGGTGAAAAGGTAAAGGAATCTTTTATATACCCGCAGGTGTACTGGAAATATAGTGCTAGATATATATTTTTACAGACCCATCTGCACTCCAAGGCTCATGTGGTCAATAACACGCTTGTGACCTTCACTTCCCAAAACATTTCCTGGTACTCATCTTAGGCTGGATCGGCCTGGCAGCCCATGTCAATTTAAACCATCTGCCTCAATGTAGAATTAAACCCATGACCACCAGGCCAGCAAGCAAGTACCTAGCTACTACAGCCCCTTGTTTCAAGTTAGTGGTGCTTCTAAACCATCGCAGCCTTGAAAGTTTCAGTAATAAACAAGCTACAATAAACAAACACAATGAACAATACAATAAGCAGACCAACAATCCCAATTATGTTCAATGGTTAATGCAATCAAGCAACCACTTACTCACCTAAGAGTGCTCTGTTCTGCTGCCATAATTGTGCATATGCTTTTCTATAGTCCGATGTTACTGGGGGGAAAATAAAAGGTAGTAAAGAGATTTGTAAAATATGTGACTACATGAGGTAAATGTGACAAGAAATATGTTTAGTGGAAGCTATCTCTTTTTTTCTATTTGTGTTCCTCCTCTTTGACCCTTTGTGGTCTTGGAATGCAATACCCTGAGTTTTATATTTCATATAAGTTGAGTCAAGAACTGACATCACTGCACTCAGGACATTCCCATACGTGCTCAGTCCCCTCGTTCAACAGCCAGCGAAGAGTCATACTACTAATCGTTCCTACAGCTATCTGATTAAATGTTCTCCAGGTCTTCCCTCTCAGTTTTGCGATTCTTCCAGAACCCCTGCCGATCCCCCGCAATCTCATTCTTTCCACATATGGGTTCTCAATCTGTTCCTCCGCCTTCTCCACCTGGTCCCACCAGCGCACGACCACCTCCCCCTTGTCCATAGGCAAGATACCACCAAGAGGTGCATTGCCTGCTAGCCTATCAGCCTGTTCATTCCCCTGTACACCCGCATGGCCAGGGCAAAATATCCATACAATTCTCACAATCTGTGACCTCTGAAGCGACGAGAGCCATTCCACATAAAACATTCCTTTCTCCACCTTGCTAAGAATATTCTTTGAATCCGTAATGAACACAACGTGTGTTGCAGTAGCCACCGGTAGACACTCTAGCCACCGGAATGCCACTGTTACTACCTCCACCTCCATACTCATGCTGGAGGTCGTAGTATTTCATATAAATACACATAGTGTTCCCTGACTCCCTAGACCAAAATTAGGATTGAGGCTCATAAGTAGCAAATCACATCTTGGACAGTCATGGCAGTAGGCGTGTGATGCTTACTTATAAATCCTGCGGAAGACAGTTTTAACTATTTAAGTTCAATGCATTGGCATTCAGGTCATGTGAGCCATGAAAAGAGCTTGCATCTATTTGAGTGAGGTTGAAAGAGAGATGCTTTCAGTAAGCGATGCCTCTGCACTGGTGCCAATGATAAAAGCCCAAATTGTGTACCATCTGACCATCTTAAACACTTCCCATATTTTAAACAGATTAACCTACAAATTTCCATGGCCAGCAGTTAGAAAGTTATATTTTGTCTCATGAACTGCATAGTTCATGTTCTTTGTGATTCTCAAACTGGAAACAAACAACTCTTTGCTATGTGAGCTGTCTGACCAACACTCAGGAATTTACTTGTGACTACAAAAGTGCAATCGCAGTGAAGACTCAGCATTGCACCACTAGCTTAAGGAAGAAGTTGTATCCAAGCAAATTTGACTAATTCCTATAAACACAGCCCATGATGTACAAAAGAAATGAGGTATGCAGTAATGTGCACAGTATGAAATTTTTGATGACTCAATATTCAGACAGCCATATGTTGGCCCTGCATTAGTAGAAACATCTTTGGATTATGGGGAATGCCGTGCTGCTTCTGTCGTCAGTGGTGATAAAACCATCAAGAGTGATTCTAGTTAGTTAGTTAGTCGACAGATCATCCTCATTGCACATCGAACCATTCAGTTCATAAGTGATCCCCTCCTCAGCAAATCCCGCAGCATGTAGCAGCTCACGACACCAGTTCTGTGTTGGTTTATCAATCTTCTTTGGCTTCCTGCGTAGTGTTCTTGTTTGGCCACCCCTCTTTTAATTTTCAGTTCTCGCAGTCTGACCATGGTTGTAGATTCACAAGTCATCACTTGGTTCTCACAACAGTCTTACTTTTCGTAGAGCATTCAGAATGTCAGCCTGGTCCACGGCACGTCTGCCCTCCACAGTAGCCTTACCTGCGAGCTTGTCAGCCCGCTCATTTCCTTGTACTCCTGCATGCCCTGGCACGAAGATGAAACTAATGTTTGACAGCTGAGACCACTCCAGAGACAGCAACCACTCTCTTCGGATCCACCCCATCTCTATCCTCTTGAGCACACTCATTGAGCCGCTAAGGAAACATACCCTAGTGAATGTCTGTGTCTCGAGCCATGTTATTGCTTTACTTACTGCCATGACTTCCATAGTCAGGCTACTTGTGGTCTCAGGAAAAGCACCAGAGTCCTCCTTCACAATTCTCCCTCCGGCTTGCGCCGTAAAAGCGTGATTCTGTTCTGAGACTGGTAGGTAAGCAACAGTGAATCTGAAACTGATGTGAATGACTTAGTGGGACTGTGGGAATTGGTTAAAAGAGCAAATAGCTCTATATCCTTAAATATTTCATGTCCTGTGTAGAGATGATTTTTCTAGGCGATATAATGTTCACTAGTTTGCCACTGATTTCTGAATGAGAAGTTAATGTTTAAGGCAATGTGCGGCAGTAAAAACATCGATTTTTGGTCAATTTGGCTATTTTTGGAATAGTTATTTTTAGACACCTTATTATGTCTTCTATCAGATTCGGTACTTGTTTTTGTTTTAAAAACTGTTATTTTAATGTAATATTCATATTTTACTGAATCCACCCTAGGTGTCAAATTGTCTACTTATTGAAAATTGTTGCGAAATTGACGGTTTTCAAAATCTAGCAGTGATATCTCGGGAACACGCTACACGCACGTGTCATATATCATTGGAAAGGTCACGATCTTCTGTAACTGTTCGTGAAACTCTGAGTTCGTCTAATTGGAAACTTTTATGTGTACAACAGTTTGTTTCGTATCTATAATCTTCCGGAAACTTCCATATATGGAATACCCGACGAGACGGTAAGCAATGCGCGCTCTCCGATTGCTGAAACTGATCATGTGGGTTTCCAAAATGGCGGTTTTGTGTTGTTTACACTTCGCGACGTGCCAAATGTTTACTGTTGACGACAGATTGACACGCATTGAAAAATGCCTCGTTCTGAAAAATGTAACATCCAGTCATCTATTCAATGTACGAAATCTCTCAGACTACACCTCGCAAATGCTTGTAAGCAGCGAAAAGCCTATCAGAACATCGTAAACGGTACAGACAACTGAAACTACTGAAAGCGACCCAGCTAAAGTGCACATGCCACTTCTTCCAAATCCAAGTGTTTTGACAGTGAATCTGAATGAATCAGTGCTATCGTGTTCTTCTCAAAGTTGTGGAAGTGATTCTTTTATTACCCAAAGCCAATTAAAAAGAGATATGTATACATACACGACATACACTAGCAGCAAGTATGCTTCTGGTGATGACAATGGACAAATGGTGACAAATGTATATCAAAAACGGGAACAAAGAGCAATAGTTGATTGTTCAGAAATTGAGGCAATAATCAAAATGTTATGTTGTCCAGTCTGTAAAAATACTAGTCTTATTTTGAAAATTGACAGCAAGAAAGCCAAAGGATTAGCTGTGTATGCAGAGGTTTACTGCTCTTGTTGTGAAGAAGTAGTGTGTGGAAGATACCTATCTGCAAGAAGTAATAATAGGGATAGATCTTTTGCTGTCAACAGCCAGTCAGTTTATTCAGCATTAGTTTGTGGGATGGGTGCAACAACATTTAATAATTTTTGTGAAAACATGAACCTGCAAGGTCTTCATCACAAAACATTTCACAGCAAAGCGAATAAACTATATTCAATGATAGAAGATCTGGAGGACACTGTTTTCTCTCAAACCGTAAATTTTGTTCGACAAGCTCATGCACAACAGTCAGGCATAACTCTACATGACAATGATGTGCTAGATATTAGTGTCAGCTTTGATGGCACTTGGCTGACTAGAGGCCACACATCCGACATTGGAGTTGGCTGTGCAGTGGATGTTCTTACAGGACTTTACATAGATGCCCATGTTATGTCCACATATTGCCAGGTGTGTGAAACCACTGGTAAGGCACTTTCCAGGGACAAACCAGAAGAATTTGCAGCATGGAAGGGAGAACATCATCTAAACTGTGATAACAATTTCACAGGATCTGCTGGAATGATGGAGGTGGAGGCTGCAAGGGTGCTGCGGCGACGGTCTGTGGCCCATCGTAAACTTCGCTACACGTCAATACTTTCTGATGGTGACACCAAAACATTTGCGGAGCTTACCAAGATCAAACCATATGGGGATGACATTCAGATAGACAAAGAGGAGTGTATCAACCATGTCAGTAAACGCCTTGGAACAACACTCCGCAATGTTGTTGCTGACTGCCGAAAGCAAGGTGTGACCCTAGGAGGACACGGTAAAGGTCAGCCTACACAAAATGCCATCCGTAGGCTAACAATTTATTACAATAGAGCCATAAGAAACAACACAAGTGTAGAGTCCATGAGGGAAAGTGTTACGGCTTCACTGCATCACTGTTTTTCAGCAGACAAAAGTCCACGTCATGAAATGTACCCAAGTGGAGAGCAATCTTGGTATTTTTTTCAATCCGCCGTGGCTAAGCATCAGGTCCCAGGTCCTCATGACAAGATGTTACACACATGGCTCAACCATGTCAAGCTTGAGAAATATCTGTTGCCAATTTATGAAAGGCTGTCTGACACTAAACTACTTTGTAGATGTGTGTCGGGACAAACTCAGAATTCAAATGAGTGTTTACACAGCTTGATATGGGCTCGATGCACTAAAGACAACTTTGCCTCTCGCAAGCGCGTTCAGTTTGCAGTTGTAACTGCAGCAAGAGATTTCAACTTTGGAGCTGCTGCTGCCCAAGACACTGCCCAGTTTTATGGACTTTCTACAGGCCTGCATATGCAGAGACTAGGAACATTTAGGATGCAGAAGCAAGTAAGAAATAGTCTGAAGTACAAGAAGGACAAACAAACTAAAAGACGTGACACTGTGCGAGCGGCCAAACTGAAGAGACAAGGTGAGCTGCATGCCCTGGAGGGAGGTCCTGCTTATGCAGCAGGACTATTGTTACTGTCAGGTACAATTGTAAACTGTTTTTCTGTGTAAAAGTGTGTATTAATAATAAAAAAAACTAAAAAAATTCACAAGTTTTTTATACATAGGTACAATTTTTTTTTAAACTATTCGTCAGATTTTAATTAAAATCTGTGCACAGATATTCTTCATTATATCACTTACATTGTGAGTAGAGCAATCTTGAAAATTAAGTTTTACGTTTTTGTGCAGCAGTAAAAAAAAAAAAAAAATATGTCATGACAAATGTCGTTAAAATTTTCAAATTATGAGAGAGAAAAATGCAAAGAGAGGCTTGTAAAGGGTCTATTTATTTACACATAAAACAAAGAATTTAGCCTGTACATAAAAAAATTAATGTTTTAGAGGTACATTAAGAAATTCAATATGGCCACTGTTTATCTTGGTTTCCATAGCAACCGTTAAGGGCAAAGTCAATTTGACAATATTTTATCGATCAGCAGTCTTCAGTATCAAACCCTATATCATAATAGAACATAGAAATTAAGTATTACAGAATTTAATTTTTTAGGGTTAGCATCACCTTAAGTCCAGCTTAATGCTGGTGTGGGGAATGAACCACCTATCTCACCATCAGCACACCAGAAGTTTAAGCAATAACCCCAAGCTAAAAACAAACTGAACATCTAATACTGCACCCACTTATATATAATTTGTGGCTGCAAATGAAAACAAATGTTGTTGCTATGAATAAATGAACAGTTAGTACATACTCACCTAACATATTGGTGTTGCTGCAGGTAACAATATCCATATCATCAACACATCTCTGAAACCTCATACATTCTACAGAGGATGGCAACAAATAGGCTGGTCCTACACACTCATCTGGAGCCCAACCAGCCAACAGATGTGTGCTCTGATGCACCACTTTATCTTCTGGTGATAACTCTCCACATGCAAGAACTCCAGCAGTGTTATCTCTGTTTGAAACTTTGTCAGCTATATATGTATCACAAATTATAACATCACTAATATCTTCTCTGTGTGCGTCACTTTTGGATTTCACAGTAGTATGGGTACTAAAAGTATTGTTGTCATTAACGCTGTCACTTTGCTTACAAGGAAGAACAATAACTTCATAATCTGGACTGCCATCCTCATTTCTGTGTACATCCACAGCACTGTCCTGATTCAATGTTAGCTGGCCACTACTGGTTTGTAGTGCATCTGGATTACCACTATTATCAAAAATTAAGAGAGATTGTTCAGCTGGGGAAAATGCTGACCTGTCAGAATTAGGACTTATTAAATCATGTTGTCTAATAACAGAGTGGTCAAATATTGTGTCTGTATTCCTGCAACAAGAATCAGTGTCCACTGGACCTGTGATGTCAATGGGCATGTATGTTATATGAAGCAGCTCAGTGTCTGATCGTTGGACAAGTTTCTTAGAATTATTTACATACTTTTCAACAAGATGATGATCACCAGAAGATGTGAGGAAATTTTCTGTATCCAGGCAGGGAGTCGACCTGCTAGAAATAGATTTGGAGACAGCAGGAACTTGGCTACTTTCTCCTGCTGGATTCTGAATCTGAGCAGCCTTAGTTCTTATCCCTGTTGCCTCAGTTCTCTCAAGATTACTATCGGGCCATGACTCACAAGGAATGTGTGCTCCTACTGGCGAAAGAACTGACTGACAGTTGTCTTCCTGTTTCACCAATAATGGTCCCAACATCAATGTTATGGGATTTTGTGAGTCAGTAAGCAATGCCTCACCTTCTAATCGAGGGTGTTTGTGAGAAATACTATCTTCATTGCAATCACCCTGGGTACACAATGGCCTCTTAGGAACTGAGCTTCTATCTTGACTTAAGTTATGACAGACATTATATATTTTATGAACACCAATGTTCTCCTCTTTGACAAGGCTTTGATGCTGTGATTTAACAGCTGGCAAATTTGAATCCAGTTTATCCAGAAATTGTTTAATCTCTTGACAACATGAATAAAGGGTAATATTTTCTTTCCGTACACGTTCATAGAATTCAGTGACAGAAAATATTCTACATAAGTCATCAACTGCTAGAAAATTTTCTCCTTCATGTGTATATGATCTTATGTTTCCAAAATGTGTGTTAAGCAAACCTCCAATCTTTAGTGTGCCAGGTAACCAGCGGATTACTAACGAATTCTCAACAGATTCAATCTTATTCGGGTTATCAAAGCTCCTACTCCCCTCACCATAAGCCAAGGTTTCGTCACTGTCAGACATGTCTCTGGACATTTCTATACAAAGTCTGGGGTTCAAATAATCATATAAGCATTGCCTGGTAGGACTGTCTATACTGTTTTGCCAGGTTTCAGCAGCAGAAACTTGTGGACTTTTCACTGAGTCAATAGTAGGCAATTTACTAGCACTATTTCCTTCCAACATATGTTCTGCAGTATTTATTTTCAATGTGCTGTTTTTCATGGTTAAATCAACATAACTCACAGCAGCCGGTACCTCAACCACACACATGATAGATGTACACGTCTTTATGTTGTTTAAATGATGATAAATCTTTGTGCCATCCTTAACAGAGATTGTGTATATTGAATTGTCTGTGTCATAACCATATTTCTTTAAAACCTTTAAAATCGTTGCTTTCTCTGGATGCACCAAAATTTTTTTCTTTACTTTCAAAATCTTGTCAATGTAATTATTCAAACTTGCTAGTGTCTTGTCAGGAAAACATGTACACTGGAACTCACAAAGAAGAATTAAGTCCTCAGTTTTGGATTTCAAACAAATTAACTTGTATCCATGAATTATAACATAACAGATGGAACTGGCTGACTTCTGTTTTGTTGAACTTCTTGACTTTTTCGCTTGAGTTGACACAGGTTTACCTGTTGCAACCTTGTTTTTTGATTTATTAATCTTATTATCAGTGTTTGTTTTCTTCACAACGGAATCACTTCTTGCTGCTGCCTTCAGGTCAGGACTTTTGGTTGTCTGTGTAGAATGATTTGTTATCCTTTCAATTTCTGCATTTTTATTTCTTTGAATATTTTTGCCAGTTTGATTACTTTTGACAATGTGCCCTTCCCTCCATGATTTAAGAACCTTTTCTTTTGCTGATAAATAATTCCCACTAGAGCTAGACTCTTTCTGGCCACAGCATTTGGGTTTCCTTGTCGATTTTGAATCAGTAAAGTTTGGACTTATACACTGCCTCTGACCACTCACAATTTGGCCATCAATATGTTGCACTCTGCTATGAAACTTGCTCTGTCTTGATGTGTGGCCTGAAGTACTAGAATCCAAACTCTGCCTAAGGATAGATCTGAGAGCACTGGATTTACATGTTTCATCAGCATTTTTCACAGGGCATGGACTTGTATGTCTTCTGTTTTGGAGACGATCTGGCAGTTCAGCCAGCCTGCTCTCACTGGATTTCTGGTTTAACTTGTTCTCATCTAAGTGCTTTTGACCCTGAACAATACCATGCTCGGGCTTTGCCAATAATCTTGTGTTTGTCTCTGAGAGTATATCATTTATGTTGACACAGTTTGTGCTAATTTGGACAGAATGTTGATTCAACAGTCCAGCTGCACTTACGTTTTCTGGAATGTTCATGCCTGACAAAATTAATAAATCAGAATCTACTATTAGACTTGGTACTGACTGAAAATTGGTAGCATACGTGTGAACATGTGGGCTCATATCGGGATTAGCCAATGTATTCAAATGGTTAATGCCTGAAGAAGCAGCTGGTGAAACAGATGAAGATTTACTAGACTGGATGCATTTGGTTAACTTTTGATTATTGTCCACTTCTGGTAACTGGAGTATGTCTACTCTGCCTTCAGTTGTCTGAAGATCAGCAGCATCTGTATTTTCATGGCCTGCTGAAATGTTATCATTTGAAAACAAACTTCCACAAATTGCATGAGAAATGTATTCTGTCAGTGGTGAACAGCGGCTGTTTGTTGTAACTGATGTATTGTTAGTATCAGGATCTTCAGTTACCGTCGAGCAATTATCGCCACCATTAAGGACTGATATGCTCCTAACACCCGATGGTGATACATCACTGATGCTGGGGATGTTGGCACTTCCAACTGATAAGTTAGCTTCAGGAACACTAAGATGGTCTTGCGGTTCTTGTTTTATTGCTACGGCCATTTCTTCTGATCTAATGTTGCTATTAATAACTTGATAACCAAATTCAGGTGAACTTCCTTTCCCAGACAAACTGATATCTGTGTCAGCAACACCTGATGAATTAATCTGAACTTCTTCATATGCATTTGATGATGGCATCTTGCTTGTAATTCTGGATTCTGCTGGGTCAGTCGTGCTGACACTAGATGATGCTTCACTAGTTGTGTGATTGATTATATCTGCCTGCATTGCTTCTATATCTGACTGAAATGAAGGTGCTGCCAGTGTTTCTGGATATCTGTACCATTTGGGTAATTGTACACTGTTATTTGTGCTCGGCTCTATTGTTTTCGTGCTGCAGTGTCCATATGCTGCCCTAAATACACTTTCTCCACCCTGATTCAAGTTGTATTCATTTACAGAGGCTAAGGGATGTGAATCAGAATTGCCGCAGTTAACATCTACATCTTTTTCACCTCTCTTTTGCTGAAAAACTGCTGTAACCAAATTATTTGATTCGCTGTGAAAACTAGGTTTAGGTAATGAAACTTCAACAGGCTGATGTGAGCTTGTCATGCCACGTAAACTGTGAGAGTTATTTAAGTAAGGTTGCTGAACTGCTGCTTGATTGTTCTGCCTAGGTGAAGGTAAGTAGCCTACAGCAGGATTCACTGGACTGCCATGACCTTGTGGACTGCAGGACATCCCATAAGAAACTGCTGAGTCAGGTTTACGAACAACCCCAAACTCATTTGATATGTCAATGCTTTGGTTTTGCCTCTCCTGTTGTTGCAAGGGCATAGTAGTTATATGCACTGTGGCAGATGAAGGAGCAATACTTGATTTGTGGTAATTAATGCTGGTTGTTTCAGTGTTGTCTTTAAACGCATTTCCAGTTGAGTACAAGTTAGCATGTGATGCAACTGAAACACTATAACTCGGGCAGCTAATACCAACTTTTGGTGAGTGTATGCTGCCTATGGGAGAATTATCCCTTTGTGAACATGGAATCAAATGAGCATCTGAAATCATATTCGATGAATTGTATTGTTGCTGTGGATTAACAGGTAAAAAGGTCTGCAGAGGTCTTTGTGCTTGTATAAAAGTATTACTGTGGTCTGAATTAACTGGATGAGCAACTGAACTAGTATTGGATGAATTGCACTGTTGATGTTGATTTCCTGGTAAAAAAGTATGTTGAGGTCTTTGTGCGTGTATACTATTATTTGAAAAATTGTACTGCTGTTGTGGATTATCGGGCAAGAATGTCTGTAGAGGTCTTTGCACTTGTATAATACTACTATGTTCTGAAGGAACTGGATGAGCACCTGAACTTGTATTGGAAGAACCGCACTGCTGTTGATTTCCTGGTAAAAACATCTCTGGAGGTCTTTGTGCATGTATATTAGTCAGCTCTGAAGGAACTGTGTGGGCATTTGAAACATTTGACAAGCTGTACTGCTGCTGTGGATATCCTGGTAAGGTGTGCCCAGATCCTCCTATAGGTATTGTGTGAGCATTAGTATGTGATGAAGTATACTGTTGCTGTGTATTTGCTGCTAACAAGGTCTGCACAGATGTTCCCATATGCATCCGACTGTGTTCTGAAGGAGCTGAAGGCTGAAACTGATTGTGCAAAGCCAGGATCTGTTGATTTTGTTGACCATATTCTTGAGAAATCTCCACTGTCTGAGGAAAGTTTCCTTGTGATAAAATAGAATTCTGCAACTGTGATGGCCTCAGAGTAAACTGGGATCTCTGATGATGAAATGCATTTGCTGGATTCAATGTTCCCTGTGAAGGCAAACCCTGGCCTGGCTGGGGCATCGAGGAATACACTGCTTGTAATGAATTCTGAGTGTGAATATTGTTTGAATGATAAAGTAGCCTATTCTGATACACAAAATTCCCAGGCCTTTGCATATCTGAAATCCTAGGATGATAGTTATTTGAGACACCATATCCATTCTGCATCCCTGCTGACTGATTGACAGGGTGTGGAGGCTGGAACTCATTCTGCATTTGGCTGTAGAATGAAGAGCTTTGACCATGCATGGGATCTAATCTGTTTGCATTGTGTATGAATCTCCCAAAAGCATGCTGACCTGGAAGTCCATCAGCTTTTCCTGCCATCTGTACCGCTGCTCTATCAGCCATTTAAGGAAATATGAATCAATGTTACGGCCTGCCCTAAAAGTGGAGGGGAAAAAAAGAAGATAGATAAACATTTTCCAGTCACAATAATCATATGGCAGATACTGATAGAACGCAAAATTTACTAGAACAAATATAAGTGGAGGTTGACCAAACCTCTGTTGTATTACTTTATTTTTTCCAGAGAAATGCCTGGTATCCATTTTGACCATGCTGAGATCATCTGACACCATAGGTTTTATGCTAACATTCCTCTTCAACATGAGCAGCTTCAATGGCAAGCTCTATCAACAATGCTAGCATAGTTGCTACCATAGTTAGTGGAAAGAAGTGTTTTATACAGAATCACCTTCATTGTAATGAACAAATTAGGAATTAGGAAGCAAAATACTTCAGGCAATAAAAAGTGCATCCTATTGTTTATGTCTTCATTTTTCACATTAGAGAGCGCTTGGAGACTGCAGAGACGTTTATGAAATGAATGTTAGAGTTAACTAACAATGTTTATCTGGAAGAGGCTAATGAAAGTTGAATATTATATCCAACAATAAATAATAGAGAACAACTTTGTTCTTTGATCATAAAATAAGAAGTTGAGTTGAGTTAAGAACCGACATCACTGCACTCAGGATATTTCCATACGTGCTCCGTCCCCTCGTTCAACAGCCAGCGAAGAGTCATACTACTAGTCGTTCCCACCGCTATCTGATAAAATAAGAAGAAAAGCAGTGAATGACAGGAATGATCAGCTCCAGAAGAGGCAGCTGAAAGAAATGATACTGGATAGTCTAAGATGGTGAAATGAAGAGATATCATTAATAGGACTGATCCAGAACATCCTAATGATCGAGATCTGACAAGAGACATGAATGTCTAAGCTATTTGGCAAGAGACAAGATGGTGATGACCTTCACTGTGCATTAATACCTCCATAACTGCTCAGATTCATAGTGGCATAGATTACAGTTGGAGGCCCTCAGCTCTGTACACAAATCAATAGCATGAGCAAGGAATCAATGTGTGTGCAGCAGAACCATGCATACTATAGATGTTTTTGTGGCTAGGATTTCTATGTTCAGAATCACCAACATCATCTGATTGTTATACTTCAAATCAACACTTTTTTTTAATGTTGCATTTCCTTTGCAGGATGTTGCAATCAACCCCAGGTTGATTTTCTAAGCAATTGTACGATCAGTAGTTTGCCATTGCTTTCTAAATGAGATGTCAATGTTTAATCCAACATGATGCATGTGTAGGGGTTAAACCAACTGCCTTGCCATCAGCAAACCAGAAGTTGAACTTTAACATTGCAATGTTATTTTATTCATGATTTTTATGACACCATCACCTTTTTTTTTTTTTTTTATTAATTATCATTTTTTAAACATATCTTAATTACCACCTAGTAATTATTACAATTTGTCATCATCAACAGTAGCATTTATTTTTCTTAATAAAATTAACAGACTTCACCATTATTTTATTTATCATCTTTTCCCATCATTATCACCCCCCCCCCCCCTCCCCTAAAAAAAAAAACACCAAAAACATAACAGTGTTAATCATGACATCTTTGCCATTGTCATCAGTTTTATGCAACTTGATCAGTACTACCTTCTTCATTATTCATTACTTTGTTCATCAGCATCAGCTTTGTGGTCATTGTTAACTTTTTCATCATTATTAACTGTATTTAATCATCTTAAATCTCATTGTTACCTTTTTACCTTCAGAAACATTTAATCTTTCAACCCAAGGCTGTTTTCATCAGCATTTTGTTTGACTGGTAGTTGACTCTACTTTTATCACAATTTCCATTATCGTCATCACGTTTTCCACAATTTATTTTACCATAATCTTCTTCATATTCACAACTAGCCGCATTCTCTTTTCCCTTCAGTTTTGTTATGCAACTGCTATAATTCTGTTTCATTATTTTCCATTATTATTTGTATCATTTCTTTGTCATAATTGTCAGCATAATACTGTGTTTCCCTGAAAATAAGACCTACCAGTAAAATAAGCCCTAGCATGATTTTTCAGGATGCTTTTAATATAAGACATACCCCTAAAATAAGCCCTAGTTAAGATCATCAGCTAGAATGAGAGACTTGTTGCCGAATGGCCAGTCAGATAAGAATGGATGTAGTTTGTAATTCAATATGTCACTCATGTGAAATAAAGTTACGAATGCACGAGTAGGCTACATGGACAAGAAATGCTCATTTAAGGAAAGCTTTATTGCTGTATATACTACTAGGGAGCTACGTGGTCTCGAGGTATGGTGTCCGCCTCGAGTGCTGGAGGTCCTGGGTTCGAGCCCCGGTGATGACCGGGATTTTTTCTCGTGGACTTCTGGTAATAAAATTTCCCCTGGTCTCTAGGTAGTGAGATCAGACACCCGTGTGTATTGTTGAGCACGTAAAAAATCCCTTGGCGGTTGGAAATCGAAAAAGAGTAGCCTAACGGCGCTGCCCAGGCAAAATTTCGAGATAAAAATCTACCCTAAGTATTTCAGGATCCTTGTCGGTGCTGCGGAGTTCGTGCACTGAGCTAAGTTTCTCCAGACTCAGGTTAGAGTTAGGAGGAGAACAGAGTACTTATGGGTTGAATCCGTGTGCCGTGATGTTGATCCATCGACTAAACTAAACTAGCTGTATATACTGAGAACAGTAATTTAACGTTCTATAGAAGTAAACAAAGATCTAGATTTTTGCTTTATTGACTACACAAAGGCTTTCGATAAAGTGAGACATGTTGACATGATAAGGATGCTTGAAGATCTACAAATTGATGGAAAAGACTTTTGACTTGTAAAAAACATATAATGGAAACAACAAGCTGCCATCAGAATTGATAACGATGTAGGTCAATATCAGCCTATTAAAAGAGGTGTGAGACAGGGATGTGTAATGTCTCCAGGTCTTTTTTCCCTATACAGTGAAAATATTTTCAGAAATATAGAAGATATGGAAGGAATCAACATTGGGGGACGATACATCAATAACATTAGATATGCAGATGATACAGTCTTGATTGCAGACAATGAACAGGACCAGCAAAATTTAGTAGATGCGGTTTTTGCACAGTGAACAACTAGGGTTAGAAATGAATAACCCTTTACAAGGCAGAATGTCCATTTCCGTCCGATGCCTTTAACGAGCAAATCGGCAGATCGCGTCCGATACTATTATGCATTGTAAAAACGTGATTTCTCGGCTTTACGATACTTCCGACGGCTACTTTCGCTTTCGCCGATAGCTTGACAATGTGGCCGCTATTTGTAAACGCCTACTATGAATTTGAACGGACTTTTACAGACTTTTTTTGATAGTTTTCGGGGTTCTTACGCTTAGTTTTTCAAAACGGATTTCGGCGATTCTTCAAGTGATAGTCGAGATTTCGCTAGGTTCAATTTAAGTGACATTAAAGGGCACGAAGTTGACTATTAATCGGAGCTAGATATCAGTGCAAAGCGTTACTTTGCATTAGCAGTCTGAGTCGGACTTTAAAGAATGTGATTATGATTCTGAAAATGTATTTGTAAATTGCCGTACAGACGACGGAAAATCAAAAACATACTGTATTTCGTAAATATTTGTGTTCATATATGGATTACCGACAACAATCACGTGAGTAACATATTCTGCATGCTTTTCCCTTCATTGTGTTGTTTATTTAACTAAAATCGGTTGACTAACACCTTATTTGTGATGTTTTTACTAACGCGACCCGAAATTTTACCGAACCTGAAAAAATCTTGCCCGTTCAGGGCTAAAAAACGGACAAGCGTCTGCCCTGTAAAAGGTTAACCCTCTTAGGATGGAAGGGCAGGGATTTCGGCCATGATGTCATGACATGTCACGAGCCAGAAAGAAGACCGGCCGATTTTATCGGCCCCGTTGTAAGAACTGCTTTGATTGGTTTGCTTTTAAAAGTACAGACCAATCAAATGCTTCCTTGTAATCCCCAGCCATTCTAGTTTGCAAATGGCCGCTTGAATTTCTAACAAACGGACGTTAATTTGTGATTTTTAATGCAGTAACCCAGTTGTTAGTGGATTTTTGATGTTTTAAATGGCCAGCTTTGAACCCGAAGACGTGCTAGCATTGACTAGCTCTGATATTAGAGATTTTGACAGTTCAGGATTGTAGTGATACTGAAAGTGCCGATGAAGATTTCGACCTCGTGTCCCCATGGTTTAAGTGTATTGGGAATGAAGAGGATCGAGTTGATCCATATCCATTCATGGAGATGTCCAGACCAAAAAACATGCCACCAGATGACAGCCTGCCTATTACAAATGTCAAAAGGGACTTCATGGTTGTGTTTTTCTAACCATAAGTGTTGAAAATTATTCTGAAGTGGTGTAGGTATTCAGTGAGAAAATCTTAGTGAGTACCATTTTTTTAATGTTTTATCAAAAAATATGTTATGAAATATTTTATTTTTCACAAAATGCAAATGAGGTTACAAAATTTGCATAAACATGAACAAAATAACTTCAATCATACACAGAAAATAACTTTACTATATCCTCTTTAAGAATATATATATATACTTTTATATACCTATATAGGGTTCTAATATTTTTTGGGAATTTACAAAATTGTCACTTCAGTCATTTCTGTACTCCAAACAAATGACTCCGTCTTCTTCAGAGGGAAAGCTAAACTTGGCCCAATGTTGTTCTGTCCAAAAAGGGTTAAAAATACACAGATTATGGTTGTCACTGGGAAGAAGGAAATACCACAATGTGATATACAAGTAAATGGGCATATTCTTAGGCAAGTGAATCGATACAATTATCTCAGCACAGTCATAACATCTGATGGGGGATGCTTTGAAGAGATTAGAACAAGGATTGCCATTGTGAAGGTAGTCTTTTGCAAGATGAAAAACATACTGACCAATAAAAAGATATCAATTGAAACGAGAAAAAGAGTGTTGAAGTGCTACATAGAACCTGTACTTTTATATGGATGTGAAGCTTGGACAATATGCAGTCAAGCTGAAAAACAGCTGATGGCTGTGGAAATGTGGTTTCTGAGGAAAATGCAAAGAATACAATGGACAGACAGAAAAACCAATGAATAAGTCCTTCAAGAAACAAATGGAGATCGTAAACTGATTAGAGTCATTAAATGTAGACATTCAAAATTTTTGGGCATTGTCACAGAAATCATTCGGTTCGCCTTGGAATTTTTCCAGCAAGGGAAATGTCCGTGGAGACATCGGGCATTCGGAAGCAAAGTTGCTGGTCAAAGGGAAAGAACCAGTAAATTGACACACCCCGACCAGAGCCGTTGCTCTCCCTTGAGGAAGATTCCAGAAGGTGTATGGTGGAACAGGTTGTCCGACACTACGGACTGCGCATGTCTGACGCAGCCGCAGTCCGTCGCCAAGGACAAAGGTTCAGTTGGGGAACAAAGGTTGCTGGAAGGCAGTTGACATTTTGGCCAGTGCAAAGTGGAGAGCGAGCGGACGCCAGTGTCTTGACGGGCTTTAAAGAGTCCCGACATCATGTCCCGTTGCAGTGACAACAGCTCCTCTTTTCACAAGTAGTGCTGTGTTGTTGAAGGTTCGTGTACAATCTTTTGTTTAGTACGGTGTCGGAGACTCGAATGGAGATATGCGCTGGCGCGTATACTGACCATCGCGAGAAAGTAGGTCAGGTGTGAACATTTGTAGGCCTGTGTTACGCAGGTAATTTAAGCCTGTTGCAACCTCGTGTTTACCAATGTTGTAAGGTAAAGATATTTCGTAGGATAGCAGTACACAGCTTATTTACAGCCAGTGTAGATCAGGCAAATGGGAGACAGGGAAACTAGACCTGTAATTTGAGTTCACACATGGCCGACTTCATAACCTTGAGCGTCAGCAGGTCCGGCGTGGCCTAACCGTTACCCGAAGCGATACCGGAAGTAGATTAAAGAGGCGCATTGGATATATCGAGTGAGATATCGTTGAACTCGGGCAAGTGGGACAAATCGATTGAACCGGTCGGCCAACACTGCAGGTCGTTTCAGGAGTTGAACTTCGTGTCACATGGTGGGATGACCATTGGCTTTCCTCACATCTCTTTTAATTAATATCCCTCGACAGAATACCAGCTTAATATATAGTGGATTCCTGAGAGGGGGACAATGGGGAAAGGGACCGTTGTGACAGAATTGTTCCTATGGAACATGACACTGTTCTAAATGCCCCGACCTGGGACCAGGGAGGGGGGAACGGGGTGGGGATTTCTGCTACAGGGGGGATCACCCTGTATATTTAAGGCGATGTGCGGCAGTAAAAACATCGATTTTTGGTCAACTTGGCTATTTTTGGAATAGTTCATTTTTAGACACCTTATCATGTCTTCTATCAGATTCTGTACTTGTTTTTGTTTAAAAACTGTTATTTTTATGCAATATTCATAATTTACTGAACCCACCCTCTGTGTCAAATTGTCTAATTATTGACAATTGTTGCGAAATTGACGGTTTTCAAATCCTAGCAACGATATCTCAGGAAAACACGACACGCGCGTGTAAGGTATCCCTGGAAAGGTCGTGAACTTCCGAAACTGTTCGTAAAACTACGAGTTCGTCTAATCGGAAGCTCTTCTGTGTACATCGGGTTTATTCGTGTCTATAATCTTCCGGAAACTTCCATATATGGAACATCGTAAGCAATCCGCGTTCGCCGATGGCTGAAATTGATCACGTGGGTTTCCAAAATGGCGGCTTTGTGTTGTTTACACCTCGCGACGTGCTGAACGTTCATTTTTGACGACAGACTGACACGCATTGAAATATGCCTCGTTCTAAGAAATTTAACACCCAGTCATCTACTCAACGTAAGAAATCTCTCAGACTACACCTCGCAAATGCTCGTAAGCAGCGAAAAGCCTATCAGAACGTTGTAAACAATTCTGAAACTACTGAAAGCGACCCAGGTAAATTGCACATGCCACTTCTTCCAAATCCAAGTGTTTTGACAGTGAATTTGAATGAATCAGTGCTATCGTGTTCTTCTCAAAGTTGTGGAAGTGATTCTTTTATTACCCGAAGCCAATTTAAAAGAGATACGTATAAATACACAACATCCACTAGCAGCAAGTATGCTTCTGGTGACGACAATGGATATCAAAAACGGGAACAAAGAGCAATAGTTGATTGTTCAGAAATTGAGGCAATAATCAAAATATTATGTTGTCCAGTTTGTAAAAATGCTAGTCTTATTTTGAAAACTGACAGCAAGAAAGCCAAGGGATTAGCTGTGTATGCAGAGGTTTACTGCTCTTGTTGTGAAGAAGTAGTGTGTGGAAGATACCTATCTGAAAGAAGTAATGATGGGGATAGATCTTTTGCTGTCAACAGCCAGTCAGTATATTCAGCATTAGTTTGTGGGATGGGTGCAACAACATTCAATAACTTTTGTGAAAATATGAACCTGCAAGGTCTTCATCACAAAACATTTCACAGAAAAGCGAATAAACTATATTCAAAGATAGAAGATCTGGAGGACACTGTTTTCTCTCAAACCGTAAAGTATGTTCGAGAGGCTCATGCACAACAGTCAGGCATAACTCTACATGACAATGATGTGCTAGATATTAGTGTCAGCTTTGATGGCACTTGGCTGACTAGAGGCCACACATCCCACATTGGAGTTGGCTGTGCAGTGGATGTTCTTACGGGACTTTGCATAGATGCCCATGTTATGTCCACATATTGTCAGGTGTGTGAAACCACTGGTAAGACACTTTCCAGGGACAAACCAGATGAATTTGCAGCATGGAAGGCAGAACATCTTCTAAATTGTGATAACAATTTCACAGGATCTGCTGGAATGATGGAGGTTGAGGCTGCAAGGGTGCTGTGGCGACGGTCTGTGACCCGTCATAAACTTCGCTACACGTCAATACTTTCTGATGGTGACACCAAAACATTTGCGGAACTTACCAAGATCAAACCATATGGGGATGACATTGAGATAGACAAAGAGGAGTGTATCAACCATGTCAGTAAACGCCTTGGAACAGCACTCCGCAATGTTGTTGCTGACTGCCGAAAGCAAGGTGTGACCCTAGGAGGACGCGGTAAAGGTCAGCTTACGCAAAATGCCATCCGTAGGCTGACAATTTATTACAGTAGAGCCATTCAAAACAACACAAGTGTAGAGTCCATGCGGAAAAGTGTTATGGCTTCACTGCATCACTGTTTTTCAACAGACAAAAGTCCACGTCATGAAATGTGCCCAAGTGGAGAGCAATCTTGGTGTTTTTTTCAATCCGCCCTGGCTAAGCATCAGGTACCAGGTCCTCATGACAAGATGTTACACACATGGCTCAACCGTGACAAGCTTGCGAAATATCTGTTGCCAATTTACGAAAGGCTGTCTGACACTAAACTACTTAGTAGATGTGTGTCAGGACAAACTCAAAATTCAAATGAGTGTTTACACAGCTTGATATGGGCTCGATGCACTAAAGACAACTTTGCCTCTCGCAAGCGCGTTCAGTTTGCAGTTGTAACTGCAGCAAGAGAGTTCAACTTTGGAGCTGCTGCTGCCCAAGACACTGCAGAGTTTTATGGACTTTCTACAGGCCTGCATATGCAGAGACTAGGAACATTTAGGATGCAGAAGCAAGTACGAAATAGTCTGAAGTACAAGAAGGACAAACAAACTAAAAGACGTGACACTGTACGAGCGGCCAAACTGAAGAGACAAGGTGAGCTGCATGCCCTGGAGGGAGGTCCTGCATATTCAGCAGGACTATTTTAACAGTCAGGTAAAGTTTTACACTGTTTTTCTCTGTAAAAGACTGTATTAGTAATAAAAAACAAAAAAATAATTAGTTTTTCCCCGTTTTCTCATTTCGCCAGTTTTTTATACATAGGTACAATTTTTTTTTAAACTATCCGTTAGATTTTAATCAAAATGTGCAGAGATATTCTTTATTATATCATTTATATTGTGAGTAGATCAATCTTTAAAATTAAGTTTAAGTTTTTGTGCTGCACTAAAAAAAAAAAAATATGTCATGAAAAATGTCATTAAAATTTTCAAATTATGAAAAAAAAAACTGCAAGGAGATATCATTAAAATTTTCTACTGAACTTGTAAAGGGTCTATTTATTTACACATAATACAAAGAATTTAGCCTGTACATTAAAAAATAAATGTTTTAGAGGTACATTAAGAAATTCAATATGGCCGCTGTTTATCTTGGTTTCCATAGCAACCGTTAAGTGCAAAGTCAATTTGACAATATTTTATCGATCAGCAGTCTTCAGTATCAAACCCTATATCATAAAAGAACATAGAAATTAAGTATTATGGAATTAAATTTTTTAAGGTTAGCATCGCCTTAAATTGATCTAGTGGATGGTACCTACGGCATGGTACAACATCAGCTGTGGTGGATAACAGGAAGGGGGTTTAGGAAGTACTGCCATCGGCCCTCCTTCAGGGCCCTTCTGTCTATAAGTACAACTAACTCACTAACCATACATGTTATATAGCAGTGTTTCAGCATAGCACCATATCTCAGACACCAACCTTGGCCCAGAACCTACATTTGTCTGGAAAAGAGGATGCTGGTGGATGGCTGCCGCTTTGGTTCTAGGTCCAGTCTATCTTCGACCTTTAGAGCAGCCAATGAAGGAGTACAGCCCTTATGGGAAGGGTCTACCCATCTAAGTAAACGGACTCTAAGTGTATCTGCTGTTGGTAAGTCTGATTCATGTGCTCTCACTGAGTGTTATCCTCCCCAGGTTCTACCTTGATGAGAGCAGAGCGACAATCGAGTGACGAGTCCAGTGATCTGGACGATGGCGAGTGCCGACGTTAGCAGCTTGTAAGCCCACCACTACAGCGAGAGGTACTTACCACCGAGAGTTACGTCGCAGTAAGGGGCCCAGCTAACTCATCGCCCACTCCACGTCTGATATACCCGGTTGTTCGCCATGACAGCACCATACTGCCTTGTTCATTGTTTCACTTGGGCAAGTATCTTGATGATGTTATTGTCCCAGCTGTGAACCTGACTGACTGCCTCATGCCAGCTAGCTATGATGTCTTCACTGCCAAGTGCCTGATACCATGGGTTCATCCTATTGAGGAAGGAACTGTGATTTGCTTTGACTTTTGTGACAGTGCCATTATTCAGTTAGGAATGTATCTGCGCTGTGATATCTGCGCTATGAGTCAGATGATCGACGCTGGTCGCATAGACAGTTGTGACTGCTCCTACCAGTGAGTGGAAGACTCACATTCCGCTAGACCAGCAGTGCCATTTACACTTCCAGACTTTTCCAGAGAAAGGTCCTAGTTCCACCGCCACACGAGAGACAGTATTGTGCCCTATCCTAGTTGGTCCAGACTTCAGTGATGTCATCCACCGGAGGTCCCAAGTAGTACCAGTGAGTTGACTCGCCAGCCAGCCTGTCCAAGGGAGAAGCCTATACCTGGCGGGAGGCCTGATATTTGGTGAGCGTGTCCGAACTACCACATGGTTCGATACTTAAGGCCGTGACGATGATGACACTTTCTCCTGAAGGCTATTCGAACTTTGCCATGTCTTGTCTCGCATAGATACCGCGAGGCCTATCTCGGAATCATAATCATCATTCTCATTCATCTTGTATAATACACCATATTGTTAACATAGTTAGATACCAGAGTTGTGTCATGAATTCAGGACAAGGTTTCAAAGGGGTAACATCCCTTGGTTGATAGTGAGGGACATAGTGATCCAAGGGCTGATGGGGTTGTGTGGACTGAGGCCACCTATGTCCCAGGGCTAAAGACATCCCATTGTTACAGTGTGATAGCAGGTTCCCCTAACCCCAGGGAGTGTTATGACAGGCATGTTATGAGAAGAAATGACTTGGAGAACTTGGTGACAACTGGCAAGATCGAAGGGAAGAGACGAGTGGGAAGACCGAGAAGTAAATACCTGGTTGGCTTGGCCACATGGCATGGTCAAGGCAGGAACGCAGAGCTGATCCACGACTCTGGTGATCGAGTAAGATGGCAGAACATGATGGATGGATGGATTTATTGCTGAACATGAGAGGCTAAGATCAATGGGTTCTACAGGATGTCGGCCGGTATTCAGTATTTGGAGAGTTATGAAGATGTTCCAGAAGAAGATGAAATGACTTTGAATAAATGTAGATTTTTGTATCTAAAAAAAAAATAATTATATATATCATCATTGGCACCTTGCCGTCTTGACAGACGATAGTTTGTGCTTTAAAAAGGCATAATAACTTTTAACTATGGCGGTAGCGAGTGTGACTGATAAGGCCAATTTGCGCTGTAAATGTCCGTTCACAGTGGGTGCATGTGAACACGTGGTCATTTCCACCATCATGCACCATCTTACGTCTCAAACGCTTGGTGTGTGACTTTTCTGCAATAATTTTCTCCTTTGACTTTATTCCATTTCTGATATTTGCCCTCCATGCAACACGTTCAGCGGCGACTTGCTCCCAATGTGCATTATCAATGCCTGTATCAATCATGTCCCGCTTACACACATCTTTGTATCGTAGTAGAGGCCGACCCTGAGATCTCTTACCCATCTGTAATTCACCAAAAAAGATATCCTTTGGTATTCTACCATCATCCATCCGCCTAAGATGTCCTATCCATCTAAGTCTACGAAGACTGAGCATGGAATAAACTGTCACACAACCTGATCTTTCCAATACTTCAGTATTTGTGATTTTGTCTTGCCACTTAATACCAAGAATTCTTCGCAGACACCGCATATGAAAGCTGTTTAAATTGTTCTCTTGGTGTGAGTAAGTTGTCCAGGTTTCACTGCCATAGAGAAGAGTACTAAGGACACAGGCTTGATAGACAAGGACTTTTGTTTTGGCAGTAAGCTTCCTGTTCTCCCAGACTCTTTTTCTTAACCTGTTCATTGTTGTTGCTGCCTTACCAATCCGGATGTTGATTTCCTGATCTAGGGATAATTTGCTATTTACCACCGATCCTAGATATGTAAAATGGTCTACTATCTCTAGTTCGGCGTCGTCAATAAAGATTGATGGTACCCCATGTGCACCTTGTGACATAATCTGTGTCTTCTTTTTGCTAATTGTTAAACCAAATTCAGAACAAGCATTGGAGAATGCAGATAGTAGACATTGCAATTCTTCCTCAGAGTGGGTCGTAACTGCAGCATCATCTGCAAAAAGCAACTCTCTGATCAGTACCCTCCTAATTTTGGTCTTAGCCTTCAATCTCTGAGCATTGTAGAGGCCGCCATCTGAGCGTGAGTGAATGTATATACCACCATCCTGATCACGAAATGCATATTTCAGTAGAAGTGAAAAGTATATTCCAAAGAGGGTGGGAGCTAGTACACAACCTTGCTTAACTCCACTCTTGATTTCAAATTCTTCAGAAGTTGCACCATCAAACTTGATTATACCCTTCATGCCTGTGTGGAACGATTCCACAATGGACAGAAGAGTTGGTGGGCAGCCAATCTTCCTTAGTGCCTTGAACAGACCCTCACGACTGACCAAATCAAATGCCTTTGTGAGGTCGATGAAGGCAATAAACAGTGGTTGATTCTGTTCACGGCATTTTTCTTGCATTTGTCGCAATGAGAATATCATATCAGTGGTAGACCGGTTCTGTCGAAAGCCACACTGTGATTCGGGGTAGACTTGATCTCCTAGGACTTGAAGTCTGCGCAGAACAATTCTGGCAAATACTTTTCCAACAATACACAGAAGTGAGATACCCCTATAGTTGTTGCAGTCGCTCCGATCGCCCTTGTTCTTGTACAGTGTTATGATACTTGAATCTTTGAAATCCTGTGGGACTTGTCCTTCACGCCAGCATAGCTCTATTAGCTGGTGGATCTGTATAGTGAGTGTGTCTTGCCCACTCCTGATAACCTCTATTGGAATCCCATCCTTACCTGGAGCCTTGCCAGATGCAAGTTCATTTATAGCACACTTAACTTCTGTTATGGTGGGAAGTGTGTCCAGGTGGTCAAGAGTTGGTAGAGCCTCTATGGCGTTGAGGGCATTATCCGCTAGTTTGGTCTCACTTGAGTAAAGCTCCAAATAGTGCTCTACCCATCTGTTCATCTGCTGTTTCTTATCAGTGATGACTTCTCCAGTCAAGGTTTTCAATGGTGCACTTCTTTTGATCACTGGACCACAGGCTTTCTTTATTCCTTCATACATGCTTCTTATGTCTCCCTTATCACTTGCGATTTGAATGGACTCACATAACTTGATCCAATAATCATTTGCACACTGCCTGGCAGCCTTTTGCACATCCTTCCTAGCTTGCCTTAGCTCACTCAGAGTGTTACGCGTTGGTCTTTCCTTGTTTCTTAAGAGAGCTTTCTTCTTCTTATCAATCAAGGGCTGCAGAGTCTCGCTGTTGGCCGCAAACCAGTCCTGCCTCTTATGAGCCACAGTGCCGTAAACCTTTACGGCAGTTTTACAAAGAGTTTCCTTAAGTTTATTCCACTTATCATTTACTGTACAATTTTCTGGTGTATCAGTGAAAGCGTCTTCAAGTTGCTGTTGAAACTGAAAGCACTTTTCAGGATCATGAGTGTTAATAATATTAATCCTGGGGCTAGATTTGTGTTTAGCTGTGTAGATTCTCTTTGGTCTCAGTCTAACCCTTGCAACAACCAAAGAATGATCTGTATCACAGTCAGCACTGTGGTAACTACGAGTCAATGATATATGGTTCAGATGTTGTCTCCGTGTGATGATGAAGTCCAGCTGGTGCCAATGGCCGGATCTTGGATGTTTCCATGTGACCTTATGCATCTCTTTTGTTTTAAAAAAAGAGTTTGTAATACATAGGTCATTACTGGTGCAATGCTCCAGCAGCCTTTGCCCATTTTCATTCATGCGACCGATGTTGTATTTTCCAAGGCACACTGGCCATGAACTCGAGTCCTTGCCCACACGAGCATTGAAATCACCGAGCATATAAATGTAGTCGGATTTTGGAACTGCCTTGATCACAGAGTCTAACTCCTCATAGAACAAATCCTTCACATCATCAGAGGAATCGAGTGTCGGTGCATATGCAGTAATAATGGTGGCAAACCCACAAGAGGTTGCCAAGCGCAGGGATAATAGTCTTTCATTTCCTCCTGCTGGAATTTCAATCATTCCCAGTAGCGAATTCTTCACTGCAAAGCCCACACCGTGTTGCCTTTTTTCTGCCTGCCCTTTACCCTTCCAGAAAAAGGTGTAGTTGTTTTCCCTGAGTGACCCTTCCTCAGCGAGGCGAGTCTCCTGCAGGCCAGCAATATCAATGTTAAGACGATTGAGTTCGGCATCAATCACAGCCGTTTTTCTCACATCGTCAATATTGGTCAAGTCAGTGGAAAATCCTGGACACATGGTTCTCACGTTCCAGGTTGCAAGCCGTAGCTTGAGGTTTCTATTTATATTTTTGTTTGTACCTGGTGCATTGGTTTTACAGCCTGCGATTCAGATTTTGTCCTAGCCCCAAGCACCCATTGAAGCAGGCAGGCTGTGGCGGATCAGCACCCAATTGGCTGGGGGCTGCCCAGCTTGAGGCGGGCTGTAGCTGATCAGTGACACCTATAGGTGTCTCCCACCGTCAGAGGCAACGCGTGGCGCCCCATGTCTACGCCAACTGACAAGGACTTATAACCCGTAACAGTTGCCTCTCGCTTTGATTCCGAGACCAGTTAAGACCAGGGATGGAGTTATTGCCTCTCCATAGCACAAAGCCTGGGCTAAAATATAGAGATCATGTGTTGCCCATGCAGCATGATCCCTCTCTCGGCCTGCCTAGTTCACTCCAGAGGAAAGGTAACACCCCTACATCTGGAACAAGACAAGCTGCAGAAGCTGCCGGATCAGCAAAGCAATGCTCTAACTGTCCGCCTGTCTGAGCTTCGATCCTAGACCAGTCGCCAACCAAGGCTTAGGGCCTGGTCTGCCCTGCCATGACAATTTTGTCTTTAGCTTGCATTTCCTCGCACCAGGGTAAGGCTTGTACCCTCCCAATTGCGCTCTTCCGCCCGAAGCCGTTGGCACAATGTGGGGTGTCGGGTTTGGTAAGCGCCGCCCAACGTTCGGCGCTAACAGAAACCAGGTAGTACCGTCTACTGTTATACGGTAGCTCAGTCATATCTGACTAAGACCTGACAGCATTATATATATATATATATATATATATATATATATATATATATATATATATATATATATATATATATATATATATATATATATAAAATAGTATGTATGTATGTATGTGGGGATGTATTTGATGCGTTCGATAAGGCCCATCCGATTGAGATGAAATTTTCTACATGTTTTCTTTTCATTCCCGTGCAGCCAACTGTCATAGTTTGGTACTGTACAATCAGCTATTTACTTACTAACATTTAATTTTGTAATTACCTGGCTTAACATAAGAAAATTTATATAAAGGGACATAACTTTTAGTAGCATTGCTATATCTTAGGTTAAGTCCCCTGGCTATAGATAGATAGATAGATAGATAGATAGATAGATAGATCTGACCCGATAGAGAGGGTGGGATAGATGGAGGGAGAGACGGACGGATGGGCGGGCAGGCAGGCAGACAGACAGACAGACAGCCAGGTCGGGTCGTCAGACAGACAGACAGACAGTCGGGAACGGGAACTTATATGACTACTTATATGAATTAAATGAGATGCTCCCCATCAGGGACTGGGTGAAGCCGGGCCAGGTCAGACAGACAGATAGACAGACAGACAGAAAGATAGTTGGGATTGGGAACGGGAGCTTATATGACTACTTATATGAATTAAATGAGATGCTCCCCACCAGGGACTGGGTGAAGCCGGGCCGGGTCAGACAGACAGATAGACAGACAGATAGTCAGGAACGGGGGCTTATATGACTACTTATATGAATTAAATTAGATGCTCTTCACCAGAAGCTGGGCGAAGCCGGGCCGGGCCAGACAGACAGACAAAAAGCAGACAGACAGACCGATAGATAGATAGATAGATAGATAGATAGATCCCCGCCAGGGCCTGGGCGAAGCCGGGTCCTCTAGATGGATGGATGGATGGATAGACAGCCGGGTCGTCAGACAGACAGAGACAGACAGACAGACAGATAGATAGATAGATAGATAGATAGATAGATAGATAGATAGATAGATCTGACCCGATAGATAGAGAGGGAGGGATAGACGGACTTTTCAAGGCATCTCCCATCAGATGTTATTACTGTTCCAAGATAATTGTACCTATTCACTTGTTGAAGAATATTCCCATTTACTTGTATATTACATTGTGGTATTTCGTTCTTCCTAGTGACGACCATAACCTGTGTCTTTTTACAATTTAATTCTAACCCTAGTTGTTCACTGTGTGTAACAACCGCATCTACTAAATTTTGCAGGTCCTGTTCATTGTCTGCAATCAAGACTGTATCATCTGCATATCTAATGTTATTGATGCATGCATCCCCCAATGTTGATTCCTTCCATATCTTCAATATTTCTGAAAATACTTTCACTGTACAGGGAAAACAAATCTGGAGACATTACACATCCCTGTCTCACACCTCTCTTAATAGGCTGATATTGGCTTACTTCATTATCAACTCTTATGGCAGCATGTTGTTTCCAATATATGTTTTTTACAAGTCTAAGGTCTTTTCCATCAATCTGTAGATCCTCAAGCATCCTTATCATGTTGACATGTCTCACTTTATCGAAAGCCTTTGTGTAGTCAATAAAGCAAAGGTGTAGATCTTTGTTTACTTCTATAGAACATTCAATTACGGTTCTCAGTATATACACAGCATTTACTGTACCCTTGCCTTTTACAAAACCACATTGTTCTTCTCCTATTTCAGGTTGTATTTTCCTCCTAACTCTTTGCATGATAATTCTTAGCAAAATCTTTGTGATGTGACTCATTATACTAATTGTTCGACATTCGAAGGCTCCGGATTTCTTTGGGATTGCAATAAATACAGAATTACATAACTCCTGAGGTATATTTCCAGTATCATATATTGTATTAAGCAGACTGGTAACTTTATCTATTCCATATTCTTCTAAAGCATTAATCATTTCTGTTGTGATGCTGTCTGGACCGGGGGTCTTGCCAGATTTCATATGGTTAAGAGCATTCTGAACCTCCAACTTCAAAATTGCTGGTCCTTCATTATTATTTTGAACATCATGCTGTTCGTCTCTGTTATCGTCATAAAAGTTTTTCACGTAATCTGACCATACATGTAAGATCTGATCTTTTTCTATTATGATTCTTCCATCTTTTGTCTTTAGGCAGCCTGCTGATGTACTTGTTCTTTGATTAGTAAGCTCCTGAATTCTTTTGTGCATTAGTTTCGCATTTTTAATGTTGTGTTGTTCTTCAATTTCTCTGCAATTTTTCTCAAGCCATGTTTCTTTTGCCTCCTTACATAAGTTTCTGACTTTTCTGTGAATTTCTTCATATTTGGCAGGATTATTTTTGTTCTGTCTTCTTGTTTCCATTAGTTGTAAAATTTCTTCAGTCATCCATGTCTTACGGCCCACTTTCTTTACTTTTGGAATAGTTTTTTTTTTGCTGCACAACTGATTGAATTAGTAAGCTCCTGAATTCTTTTGTGCATTAGTTTCGCATTTTTAATGTTGTGTTGTTCTTCAATTTCTCTGCAATTTTTCTCAAGCCATGTTTCTTTTGCCTCCTTACATAAGTTTCTGACTTTTCTGTGAATTTCTTCATATTTGGCAGGATTATTTTTGTTCTGTCTTCTTGTTTCCATTAGTTGTAAAATTTCTTCAGTCATCCATGTCTTACGGCCCACTTTCTTTACTTTTGGAATAGTTTTTTTTTTGCTGCACAACTGATTGAATTCTTCAGCATTTCCCATTGATCATCTACATCTTGAAATAGGATCTCTAGATCAGACAATAAATCAAATTTGTTCTTTACTTCTATGTTAAAATTATCTTGTATTTCTTTGTCAGTTTTCAATTTGCACAAGTCATATTAGGGTTTCCTGCTGTATACTTGACTTTCTTTAACTTTACCCTCAATGTGCCTATAATTAATCTGTGATCACTGTAACAGTCTGCATTTGGAACTGTTTTTACGACTGTTAATGCATTTCGAAACCTTTTGCTAATCAGGATGTAATCTATCTGGTTTTTAATCCTGCTGTCTGGACTCCTCCATGTCCATAATCTTCTAGGATGCTGTTTAAACCAGGTGTTTCCTACAACCATTTCTTGTTCTTTTGCCCATTCTACAAGTCTGTATCCTCTTTCATTTCTCTCTCTCAAACCATGGTTGCCTACACTGCATCCATCACTTTGCTTTCCTATTTTTGCGTTGAAATCACCCATTATATTTATTTCTGATTTTTTTACAGTTCTTCAAAGCAGACTCCATGTCATTATAAAATTCCTCTATACTTTCTTCACTGCATTCACTTGTTGGGGCATATACTTGAATGACATTTATTTTAAAAGGTCTTCCATTTAATTTTACTAATAGAACTCTGCCTGACACAGCCCGATATCCTTTGACAGAATTTGATGTTTGCTTATCTAATATAATGGTTACACCTCTTTGCTGCTGTTCTCCGCCAGAGTAAATAATCTTACAATCCTCTCCTGTCCTTATCCCTGATCCTTTCCATCTCGTTTCCGATATTCCTAATATGTTAATCTTCTCTCTCTCCATTTCTTTTTTGATGTTTTCTAATTTTCCATCTGCATTCATTGTTCTAACATTCCAAGTTCCTACTTTCAGTGATATTAATCTTTTGCACCTTGTAGCCTGTTGACGGTCACAGGCAGAATTCCCTATAATAGCAAAGTAATAATGAAAGATCAAAGAGAAGCCAGGGATACTAATTGGAGGTTATAATATAAACAATATACGCTATGCAGATGACACAGTATTGGTGGCGCATAATGCAACAGACTTACAACAATTGTTGGACATTTTAGTAACAGAGTGCAAAGAAAGGACTCTCCTTGAATATCAAGAAAACAGTAGCAATGGTGATATCAAAGAAAATGATGACACCAGAGATTGACATAGAAATAGAAGGTTAGTTAGTTAGTTAGTTAGTCGCAGTTCCAACTTCACAGCAACGGGTTGTCCCCATTATGCTCCGTTCCTGTGCCAGTGAATATCACACAAAACGCTCCCCACGAAATAGAAGGAAAAGTGAATAATTTTATATACCTAGGGCAGGGTTTATAACATCAGATGGAAGATGTACAACAGAGATAGATTAAGAGCAGAATAGGGCAAAAGCAGCATTTCAGAAAATGAAGAGTATCTTATGCAATAAGTCGCTATCACTGAATGTAAGAAAGAGAGTGCTGAAATGCTATATCGAACCAGTTTTGCTGTATGGCAGTGAATCTTGGAATGTAAATGAACAAATTGGAGAAATTAGAAGCAACAAAGATGTGGTTCCTGAGACGAATGTTGCGAATTCTTTGGACTGCCAGAGTAACTAACGACGACTGCCTGAAACAGGCTAATGAAACTAGAACATTATATACAACAGTAAGACAGAGTCAAACATCTTTCTTCGGTCACGTGATGAGAAGAGAGGCATTGGAGAACATCGTAACAACTGGAAAGATCGAGGGGAAGAGAGGCAGACCAAGAGAAATGATGCTGGATGGATTGAGACGGTGGCATGGAGGAATATCAGCAGCAGAGTTGATCCAGAAAACTAAAGACCGAGATCTATGGAGAGCCATGAACGCCTACGCCAGCCGGCACGGCTCTTGATGATGATGATATCATGTCTTCTATCAGATTTGGTACTTGTTTTTGTTTAAAAACTGTTATTTTAATGCAATATTCATATTTTACTGAACACACCCTAGGTGTCAAATTGTCTACTTATTTGTCACTTTAAACAACACAATTATAAATATAAAAAGTTTGCATATAACCCCACAAACCCAAAGATATAAACGATTGACCCAATTATTTGTTGAACAATTTAAAAAAAAATTGTCCAGCAACCAGCAAGGAAACGAACGATTGACATTTGACTTTCACCCAATTGCTGAACAATTAAAAAAAAAAAAAAATTGTCCGGCAAGGAAACAAACCTCGAGCTCCCGCCCATCAGGCAGAGACACTATCAACTATGCTACTAACGACACATTTTCGAATTAACGAAAATGTATAATATAGCCACACACTTACGTTAAGTCATGTGACTTGGTAAATCACGTGACCAGCCGGGACAGTTAACTATGTATAAAGGAATACTTTATACATAGTGCGCTATGAATAGACACTTCGTTTTCAGTATTGGTCCTTCTGCTAGGCGCCAAGAGATTGAGCCGAAAAACTGTTTTCTCTGGAATTTTTTTTATTCTATTCACGAATAGTAAGCTAATGTGTCTTATAACTCCTGCATTTAAAAGAATACTTAACGTTTTGTTGCATTTTTGAATCCTCCGTTCAATTTTACATAAGTGTGAAAAGTTTCAACATTGCAGGTGTTTGCTGGTGTTCAGGAAAAAATATTTAGTGACATGGCCATGGCCGTCATACACAAAATTCAAGATTGCGGCGCCCATACAATAAACTATAGTGGACCTGTATTTATTTATAATTAGAACTGGTAATTTAACTACTAAAATTAAACAGAATACAAGTGTCATTTGTAGCAGTAATGTATCTGTGTACTTGCATAATACTTCAGCATTTGACATGACTGAAAATAATTTTGAAAGCCAGTTTTCAGACCCGGCGCCGTCTGTAAACTTGTAAGTAGTGTAACTGTAAGTAAGGGGTACTTTTTTTTTCTAAGCTGTGCACATAATTATTTAAATTTAAATACAGTACTGTAAAATAAGTTATATGTTTTAAATAAGTTAGTATTTAATTATTAATTGCTCACTATTAGATACAGAATAGTGTAATTATAGAGCAGAAGTAGAAATCAATTTTTAGTGAATATTTAATTTTATTATCTAATGTTTTTATTTTTTATTATTTTATATCTTAATAATTAATTAACTGCTGCTTAATTTATGCAGCAGTTACGAACTTACTTACTTACATTAATGCATATTTAATCAACAAAAGAAAGCTGTCGCAATGCAGTTAGTACATTAAGACAATATGATACATTTTCATGAATTGTTCTTTCACAAACGACGAACATTTCACATGACATTTAATTCATATAAATGGGCAGCTATTTTTAACTGTTAATTAGGTAACAGCACATCCTATCGAAAAATAAATAATACGTCAAGTTAGGCCTCGCCGCCCCGGACGCAATGATATATGGCATTACGTTGTCCGTTTCAAAATAAACAAGCCACAGTAATAGAAGGCAAATAATAAACAATTGGCGACCATTTTAAATTGTTAATTAGGTCACGGCACATCTTATCGAAAAATAAATAATACGCCAAGTTAGGTCTCGCCAACCCGGATGCAATGATATATGGCACTATGTTGACCGTTTACAAATAAACAAGCCACAGTAATAGAAGGCAGAATTTCTCAGCTTCCAATTTAATGGGCCGCGATAAAATCTTCCTTATCTCTAAGGTCATCATTACACTTCTTGGTGTTAAATTACGTCACCAAAAAATTCATAACTCTGCTTAGAATTAACATACTCTCTTCGTTGAGATACCGTTGGATTCGTCTTGTCAAGCTCTATCTAACTGGTATGATTTCATAAGTAAAAACCCAATTTTTAAATATTGACCAAAATTGCTACTAGTAAACTAGTTAATCTATTCCAGTGGTTCTCAACAGGTGGGGAATTCCCCCCCCCCCAGGGGGGAATTTTAGGGTTTCCAGGGGGGGGGGATGAAAATCATTTCAAGATCGCGTTAATACAAGAACCAATTACTTGATATTGCTTTTCCCTTCATACTTTACAGTTATGCACGTCTCATCCTTCTAAAATTCATTTTATAAAGTAAGTAGACCCACAAATCACATTTTATCTGGATGTCATTGTCTAGACCTGTTTTAACATATTTACCTTCCATTTTTACGTATACTGTGTAGGGGTGGGGGGATTTTTAGGTAGGAAATATATAAGGGGGAATGACGTTATTAAAATATGGTGAAGGGGGGCACGGGCCAAAAAAGGTTGAGAACCACTGACCTAATCTATACTTTTCAAAGCTTAAGCTTAGCTTATTATTTTATACCATTAATTACTATACGGGGGGAAACAGCTCTCAAGTAAAGTTCACATCCAGTGTCATAACTAAAGAAGAATTTCGAAACGAAAACTGAAAACCTATCAAAATATATCTCACACACATGACCCTTAAACTTAAAGTTAAAGTTAATGACTTCTACTTCTTAATGAAAATGAATGCGTTTAATTCTAAGAAATTACTCGAAACGAACTGTTCAATCAATAAGTGTCTCGTCTCACGACCAGCTAATTCAAATATCAAAACTACTTTTCAAAGCTCACCGTTAAGAATCGACATGTGAGGTCTGTTTCTACTTGCAAAGTGGACCAACAACATATTTCCCAGAAGAGCTTTAGTTTGTTGTTGACTCCTACATCGTTCCCTAGCATCTGCCGTCCGCTCCGTATTTTCTAGTTAGTACCAGATTTTTTTTAGTGCCAGGGAAACGTCACTACCTTAGCATCAATATTACACTGAATGTGAATTATACCACAAACATACTTTTCCTGTTACAAGTTATTTAGAAAACTTGATAATTTATTTCATTCCTGAATTTTATTTACTAGAACTAGCGGCTGATACTCGCGTGCGTATTCAGTGAATATGTTGTGTTTGTATTCCTACCTGGTATTGTTCACCTTTTCTGCGGAGTTGAAAAATGATAGGATAAGATCGGGTATCATTCATTCATTCAGTCATCATCATCAAGTGCCGTGCCGGCTGGCGTAGGCGTTCATGGCTCTCCACAGATCTCGGTCTTTGGTTTTCTGGATCAACTCTGCTGCTGATATTCCTCCGTGCCACCGTCTTAATCCATCCAGCATCATTTCTCTGGGTCTGCCTCTGCCTCTCTTCCCCTCGATCTTTCCAGTTGTCACGATGTTCTCCAATGCCTCTCTTCTCATTACATGACCAAAGAAAGCTGTTTGTCTCTTTCTTATTGTTGTATATAGTGTTCTAGTTTCATTAGCCTGTTTCAGGCAGTCGTTGTTAGTTACTCTGGCAGTCCAAGGAATTCGCAACATTCGTCTCAGAAACCACATCTCTGTTGCTTCTAATTTCTTCTTAATTTGTTCATTTACATTCCAAGATTCACTGCCATACAGCAAAACTGGTTCTACACAGCATTTCTTCTTCTTCTTCTGCGTTCATCCGGAGTTTTTTTTCGGACGTGATTGCGTTGTGACTGTTTACAACAGAGCTGCGTTCTTGCGCCGTTAGGCCGACACATCCGACTTCTGCAAGCATTTGTTGACCGGGTTAACCTTCCCGGGGACATAGCATTTCAGCACTCTCTTTCTTCCACTCAGTGATAGTGACCTATTGCACAAGATACTCTTCATTTTCTTAAATGTGGCCTTTACTTGCCCTATTCTGCTCTTAATCTCTGTTGTACATCTTCCATCTGATGTTATAAATGTCCCTAGGTATCTAAAATTATCCACTTGGTTAAGAATTGTTCCTTCTATTTCTATGTCACATTTTGGTGTCACAATTTTCTTTGATATCACCATTGTTACTGTTTTCTTGATATTCAAGGAGAGTCCTTTCCTTGCACTCTCTGTTACTACAGTGTCCAACAATTGTTGTAGGTCTGTTGGTTTATCTGCCACCAATACTGTGTCATCTGCATAGCGTATATTATTTATATTATAACCTCCAACTAGTATTCCTGGCTTCTCTTTGATCTCTCTCATTATTACCTCGCTATATAGGGAGAAGAGATCTGGTGACAAGACACACCCCTGTCGTACTCCTAGCTTTATGTGTTCGTAACTACTCTCTTTATTTCCAATTTTAATTGCTGCTACTTGGTTCCAGTAAATATTCTTTATTATTCCTAAATCTTTCCCATCAATGTTGATATCTTCAAACATTTTAATCAGTTGATCGTGTTTTATTTTATCAAATGCCTTAGTATAATCTATGAAGCATAAATATATGTCTTTCTGTTTCTCTATTGACCTTTCTATTGGTGTCCGTAATGTATATATTGCAATATTTGTGCCCTTTCCCTCCACAAATCCATACTGTTCTTCACTAATTTCCATTTTTATTTTCTTTCTGGTTCTTCTCATTATGATCCTGAGCAGACGCTTAGTGTTATGGTTTATGAGGTTAATTGTACGAAAATCTTCACATTCAATTGCTCCTGGTCTTTTTGGTATAGCTATAAATACAGATTTCAGCATGTCACTGGGTAAATATCCATTGCTGTAAATATAATTTAACATTTTGGTTAATATATCTACTCCAAATTCTCTCAATACTTCTAATTCTTCTGTCGTGATTTCATCTGCCCAGCTGTTTTTCCTTTCTTCATATATTTCATAGCGTCAGTGACTTCTTCTTTTAGAATAGGTGGACCTTCTAAGTTACTTTCTTCTGTTAATTCTTCCCTTTCCCCATCATATAATTCTCTTATATACTCATTCCACCTCTTCATTATAGCACCTTCCACCAATAATATCTTTCCTGTTTTTGATTTCAAACACCCTGTATTTATTCTTATTTTTCTTCCCGTGAGCTCACTGATTTGCCTGTGCATATTTTTTGTATCTTTCATCATCATCATCATCATCATCTTCCACTTCTGCCGTCAAGCGTCGTATCTTTAATGGCATTTAATTCAATTTTTTTGCACTGCTCATTTAACCAACTTTCTTTTGCCTTCCAAAATTTATCTTTTATTTCTTTATTTATCTTAGCGTATTCTTGTTTGTCATTTTTACTCTGTTTTCTTTTGTCCATCAGCATTAAGATTTCTTCATTCATCCATTTTTTCTTAGCTCTTTTACTTCTCTCCCGTAATATTTCTTTGCTAGTTTGATGAATGGAGTCCCTTAACATTTCCCATTGTTCATTTATACTCTGTATTTTAGCTCCTCTATTTAGGTCCTCTAAAAGTACTGGAGAGTTTTGGTCAGAGACCATAACTTTATGAAGGGAAAATCCCAACTGCACCTCCCCGCGGTAGAGGATGGAAACACACTACGGTGTGGCTAACACAGCTCTGGGGACCGAGTATCCACCGAAATAAGTGGACAACTCTGCAGCTGAGCAGAGCAGGGCACTCACTTGTCCTTACAGTCGGAAATGGCTGTCAAAGGCAGAGGTAAAAAGACCACCATGTGAATGTGGAAGGCAAGGGGAAACCACCACATTATCTTCCCAAGACTTCATGGCAAAACATATATCAAAGTTAGTGAAGGACGTTAATGGCTGTCTTAGGGCATCCTCGTCCGGTAGGGACAGTCATGAGCCACAGGTGACACCAGACCGTCATCCAGCTACTGATGGCAAAATCATAACTAAAATAAATAAATTTAGAGTAGGAACATGGAATGTTAGGACATTAAATGAGCTAGGAAAGTTGACCAATGTTCTAAGAGAGATGGATAGCATGAAAATGAATATACTAGGCGTTAGTGAGATGAGATGGAAGGGATCGGGCAAAATTATAGCTGACAATCACACAATAATTTATTCTGGAGGGGATACACATGAAAAAGGTGTAGGAATAATATTAGACGAAAAAACAGCCAAGTCAATTAATGGATACTGGTGTATTTCAGATAGAGTTATTATGGTAAAAATCAAAGGCAAACCAATAGACATAAATATTATACAAGTATATGCACCAACAGCAAGCAGTAGTGATGAAGAAATACAACACTTTTACGACGAAATAGAAATGGCGATGGCTCAAATTGGCTCAAATTGGATCACAAGAAATAAAGATAATACTTGGTGATTTTAATGCAAAAGTAGGAAAGGGAAAAATGGAGGATGTAGTGGGGAATTATGGTTTAGGTACAAGAAATGAAAGAGGGGAAAGGCTAATAAACCTAAGGCTAAACCGGTTGAGAACCACTGGCCTAGTATATTCATTTTTATGCTATCAATTTCTCTTAGAACATTGTTCAACTTTCCTATCTCATTTAATGTCCTAACATTCCATGTTTCTACCCTAAATTTTTTTTTACTTCATTTATGATTTTGCCATCAGTAGCTGGATGACGGTCTGGTGTCACCTGTGGCTCACTGTCCCTACCGGACGAGGATGTCCTAGGACATCCATTAACGTCGTTCACTAACTCTGATATATGTTTTGCCATGAAGTCTTGGGAAGATAATGTGATGGTTTCCCCTTGCCTTCCACATCCATATGGTGGTCTTTTACCTCTACCTTTGACAGCCATTTTCGACTGTCAGGACAAGTGAGTGCCCTACTCTGCTCAGCTGCAGAGTTGTCCACTTATTCCGGTGGATACTCAGTCCCCAGAGCTGTGTTAGCCACACCGTGGTGTGTTTCCCATTCTCTACCGCGGGGAGGTGCAGTTGGGATTTTCCCTTCATAAAGTTATGGTCTCCAGTACTTTTTAGCATGACCTTCTTCAGTAGCATGTCCTGTGCAGAACCTCGCTCCAATAACAGCCTTTCGGAAAACCTCTCGATCATAAGCAAGGTGTCCCGCATCCGATACACCCATCTGGAGATCATACGCCACATCCTGCACCCATCTTCTCTTTGGCCATCCTCTTCCTCTCTACCCAGGCATATACACCTCTATTATTGTTCTCTCCAAACTTTCGTGATGTTTCAAGTGACCAAAATATTTCAATTTTCTTTGTTTTATCGTTTTTAATCGCCAACCTTCTTCAATATTCAGCTCTTGAAGTATTGATGCATTTGTTCTTTTCTTTACCCAAGATATTCTTAGAACTCGTCTATAACATTTATATTCAAAGGCATTCGTGCCCTGCTAAGCTTGTTTAGTAAGTGTCCAGGTCTCACATGCGTATGGTGCAATGGGAAAGATGCATGCTCTTAAAAATCTAATTTTTGTAGTTCTGTCTGTCCCATCCCATAATTTATACAGTTGTTTAAGTCTTTGAAGAGCAATTGATAGTCGTCGTTTAATTTATTTCATTGCGTTACCGTTGTTGGTAATCAATGACCCAAGATATTCAAAATTTTCCACCACCTCCAATTTTTCCTCATTAACATATATTTCTTTCTCCATAGTGGTTTTATCTGTATGCATTATCTTTGTTTTTGCAATGTTAAGATACAAGTTGTGATTTTCACTATTCAATTGGGTAGAGGCTATTAGGTTTTCTATACCAGTCTGTATTGTGGATTGCAATACTGTATCTCTGGTATGTCAAGACCACTGATATTTAAGGCATCATATAACTCCCTATTTATATCAGCTCTTACATTTCTCATTATATTTTCGGCGTATAGGTTAAACAAACAGAGGGACCGCACACATCCTTGACGGAATCCTTGCTTGATTTCAAACCAATCTGATGTCTCACCATCTATTCTAACCGCTGCTTGTTGGTCTAGATCAGTGTTTCCCAACCTTTTTTGTGCCATGCCCCACTTAAGCCTTTCTAAAATTCATATTGCCCCCCTCCCCCGCCCCACGCCCCCCCCCCCCTCAACATATACATTATTTTTAATATTCAAAAATTGAAATGTTCACTAAAGAAACTTGAATGATAGGTTTTAGGAAGAAATCACTAGGTAATTATTGAGCAAACACAGTAAGTAAATTTTCAAAACATATAATGGAGAACTGAAATTCAAGTACAAAATAATTTTAATGAAAGATTTTTCTATATTATTTTAATTATTAGTAATTATTTATTATTTAAATTTAGTGAGATCCTTGCGCATGATGCTTGCTGCAAAGAGATCTTATGTCAGGTTCCAATTTAGTTAACTTCAGTCTCAAGTCTCCCCGTTTTGTTATATTCAGCCGATTTCTTCCATTTTCGAATTGCCCCCCTTAACAGTCAAATTGCCCCCCTGTGGGGCGTGGGCCCCACATTGGGAAACACTGGTCTAGATAGAGCATTCTTACGAGTTGTATTACATGTGGTGGAAAGCCCATATTCCTCATGATTTCCCAAAGTTTCTGATGTTGTACACAGTCAAATGCCTTTGAAAAATCCACAAAATATGAGAATAGGTTTACATTAAATTCTCTGCACTTCTCTATTATTAAACGTATACTGAGAATGTGATCTCTTGTTCCTCTTCATTGTCTAAATCCAACTTGAACCACGTTAATTTCTTCTTACATTTTCTTACGAATGCCATGAGAGGGATAAGAGAAACGTAAGTTAAACTGATGTCACTAAGACACGAGTTAAAAACCCAACCTGACACCGGAGCACGAAAGGGGCGGAGTTATGTGGTCACGTGACGCGCCCAGGTCAAAGCCGGAAAAAGGTTGCGATCAAGTCAGACCGAGCTGGGGCGTGAGACAAGATGGTCAAGTTTGAGAAAGTTCTGCGTTTGAAAGCGTTGGTGATGGTTGCAGGTATTGAAGTTGCAGACAACTGTGAAAGAGTGTTCTTAGTGAAGACAGCTATGAGGGAAGAAGCAGTACACTGAAGTAACCGACTGCCGATGGCCCAGTACATGTTGACCGGCTGGGGCGAGAGAGCTGACCTCGTTTTGTAAACACTATGAATTGCGGAGAGAGAAACACGCCGTGACACGTTGGTCACCTGTGTAATGTAAGTAACTAGAAACTATCATTAACAGTTAGCAGTTAATTGTATCTTCTGTAGTGTGCAACAACAACAAGGAATAAACGACCATTAGTGGTATCATGTATGCACTATTGCTAGACAGTAGGTGGGATGGTCATGCCCAGAACGCTGGAAGGCTAGATGCTGGCGGGGTATGCTGGAGACCACGGTAAGGACTGTGATGTAATAAAGGGTTCGTGTACTCTGAGGACGCGTTATGGACTTGTGTTGTGTGCACGAAAGATTCGTACAGAGAGTATGCGAGCCTGTTGTGATATTTCTAAAATCTTCTAACCCTAGACGATAAACCAAGGTGTCGGGCAGGATGAGTGAGTTCCGGCTCTTGGCACTTGGGGGTCTTACGTCCGTTTGAGTGAACCCAGATAGATCAAGGAAGAATGTTCCATCAATACAGTGTTGAATAGAGAACAGTGCGAAAGAAACGAGTAAGATAGTGATCTGCAAGTAATAAAGAAATAAAAAGTGAACACCAAGTGTGGAAGACAAAGAATGACATTGTTCAAGGTTAACAAGATGGTGACCATCGACGACAACAAAGTAAGCTCACGTCTCAGCCTAAACATCAAGTTAGATGAAGTATATGTTACATCTGTGTGCAGTTGCTAAGAACACATCAAAGAACTTTAATTCCATATTCCAACTATTGAATCAAGGAAACAGATTATGGCACTCAGCCACATAAATCATCAATCCAGAGCCGTGTTCATGTGCTTCACGCATTATAGTGCTCCAATGAACTAATTTCAGTATCAAATTGAAGAATATTTTTCAGATCCGATTTTTCAGTACCATCAGTAGTGTGATAGGCACCTTTGACACCACTTTTTTTTAGAATCACCATTTTCAAGACCAAACTCCTACTGATTCCTGATCAGCCCGAAATGCAGTGAAGCTGATCCATACCATCCTTTGAAGAATCCTGAAGTGGAGCCAAGCATCTGGACCAAGCCACCAAGGACACCGGAGCTGAATTTATACAGGTTAAGCTATTTTCTCTTGATTTGTATATGTGTCCTGCTTAGTATTCCAGAGTCAACAGACACCCTTCCATCAATATGTTTGCTCACCCTCATCATTAGTGGGAGGTTGGAGGACTACTTTTGTGGTTATTTCATCATCACCCAAAAGTACGTTCCGTTCGGTTAGCATTCGAAATTGACTTAGAATTTAAGTAAATTTTCGACTGCTAGCGAGAACTTTGTCTTGTTTTTTAACCTAGTCCATTATTTGTTGTTCTTTAACGTCATTAAGGTATCTATTATTTGTGAGTATTTTGTCCACAGGTGTTATGTCATTTAGTTATAACTTCTGATATGTGTTATTGTTGTCCAGTATTATTATTATACTTGTTGAACAGCATTACAGCAAGTTCATCACAGTCGGCTTCGCCAGAGCAAGATCAGCAGCGACACTGACGCAAATATATCCTTGCTATTGAGATTATTTACCATTGTCATCACAGATACTATTATCTGAAGACACTGATACAGATAGTGTCTACAGTTGTTATGCATTGTTTCCGCTACAGGTTATTGACACATAGATAGTAGACAAATACTCAACCACAACATGTCTACATTAGTAGATTTTGCAGTACTTGGTGAAAAATTCTGTTTCGCAGGCCTAGATCTTTTGACATGGGCAGAAAACAAACTCTCAGAGTTTCATAGTCAGCAACGAAAAGACAGAGCGGCAGCTAAAATAGACATAGAAGCACAACATGCGGTAGCTAAAGAACTTAAACAACTTGAACTACAAAATTTAGAAACACAACACACAGCAGCTAAAGATCTTATAAACCTTGAGCTACAAAAATTAGAAGCACAAGAAAAACAAAGCGATAAAGAATTAGCTTTAGAAAGACAAAAGTTAGATCTTGAAGCAAAAAGGCTACAGTTTGAAATAGATAATTGGAATTTTGAAAAAAGGTAAAATAACAGTACCAGTAGCACAAAGAAACAACAAACAACTGTAAAATGTTATCTTTGCCATATTTTGGACATGAAGTCAAGAGTTGTAGACTGAAACTAATGATGAAAGAAGCTAAAAGAACAGATGTCGAACCTAGTAGAAATGAAGAACATGACCAAACCACAAGTAAATTGTCTATAGATACAAGCAAAAATAATAGACAACAGATTGATAAACCTGTAAATAGTCATAGAGTACCTACACAACAGACAAATACGAACAACATGTGCAGCGGAACTCTGAAAGTCCAAAAAGCAATTGTCAACGGCATACCCACCACATGCATAAGAAACACTGGAACATCGATAGTGGGAGTAAACCAAAGGTTTGTTAGAAGAAAAGACTACACAGGTAATACAGTAACTTGTCGAACATTCGGTGGAACACTCGAAAAGTATGACACAGCATGGATCGAAATCGACATTCCGTACTATACCGGCAGAGTACAAGCAGCAATGCTACTAAACCCGTATGCTGGACTAATGTTAGGTAACATACCTGGAATAAAAGAGTGTACCCAAGAAGAAATCCAAGCATGGGAATTAAAAGACAAAGTAGCAAATAGCCAAAAAAGAACAATGCATAAGAAAGATAAAGAACAAGATAAAGTAGTCATACTGCAGAATGACCAGAGTGACACTAAACAGGCAGAAACAAGCAGAACTATAACTTAGCAAAACAGCAAAGAGACGATTAAACGTTACAAACATATTTTCAGCAAGTAAACCAACCATTTAAAAAAGCAAAAGGGGGTAGATGGAAATTTAAAGTAGAAGACAATATCCTCATGAGAATATACAAGAAATATTCAACGTGTATTTCACAAATAGTGCTACCAGTGCAACACCGCAGCGAGGCACTCCACTTCGCGCACCATATGTCAGTTACAGACCATATGGGAATAGCCAAGACTAGACAGACATTATTATCTCTACACTATTGGTCAAGTGTTGAGAAAGACATCAGAAACTATATCCGATCATGTAAACGGTGTCAACATAGACATGTACCAATCCCAGCCACTCAAATAGAGAAAGACAACAAACAAGTAGTACAAAACACTTGTGATAAACACTGTCAAGATAACGAGAAGTCAGAAACTCACCTCACAGAACAAGGTACTGATAAAGAGATAGATAAACCACTGACACATGAACAGCCAACAATCACACCAACACCATCTACTCAAGAAATTATTACACGGAAAGCACTATCATTCAGACCAAATTTAACGGAGAGAGATAAAACCAAGCTAGTCTGGCTCATTAAACATTACAAATCAACCATTCCATCATTTACTGAAAGTAAATCAAAAATTAAGCAATTGTTAACACCATATTTGGATGATCAAACTAAAATTAAGATTTCTAGAGGTGCAGACTATAGTCTCAGTAAACCCACAGGTTATGCTGAAAATCAATGGGAAAGATTGGTTGATACATCTGCGGATGAGAAGTACTATCACAAAAAAGTATAGATAACATCATATATTTCACAATGAAACTGTTGCCTTGTGATATGTAGATAGAAGATGTATATATTTTATAGAATATAGTTTAGTGTAGATATAATTTTTTTTTAACAGAATGAATGCTTAGTTATGATAGTATTGGTTGAATGAACATACTGTGATAAAAACATCAAATGTCAGAATAATAACATTAACTACAGCTCTCATATAAAAGAGCTAAATTGATATGACATACTGTACAACTGATGCCATCATGATAGTATGTTATAATCAGATGTTAAATGGAGTTAAAGTGATACTTCTACTTCATGCTGATGTTGATATCTATGAAATGTCAGGCAAACATGTACACCATTGATGTAAATAGCAAAGAAAAACATTGCAAATGTACATCACATCACCTGTAAATCACCTCATAGCCAGGGTGCTTGCTGAATCAACTGAATTGCACTCTGAATTGCTAATCGGGACACTGGCATGTCAATGGAAACAGCTTAAAATTAGTTACTACTATCTCTTGTGTTAATACTTGTTGTATACACATATGTACATAGATACGTACATCCCACTGTGTTATTATTCTCAGACAGTGGTAGAGTATCTGAAGCTTAATGGAGAGTAAGAAGGCAGCTGCAGATAGAAGTCCTACGCCACTTGAACATAAGATTAGCACCATACAAGCCCATAGACAACCAGACTAGCTACAAGGCACTGTTGAATGAATACAAGAGTGAGCTACAGCTCACAAGTATCCACCAAAGATTCTAGGTTCAACACAGAAATTTAGAACTATAAGTTGTATCATTTCATCATCATCAAAAAAAAATTTGGGAAACTATTATTTCCTTTGATGGTGTTATTATTTTATCATTCCAGTCATCATCATTATGACAAGTGACGAATACTTATATAGACTATTATAGATTTTGAAATTGAATAGTCCCAGTACAACTTAGCATTTTATGAGAAGATTCACTACATATTGTACGAGAGACACCAATGAGTCTACTACTTGAAGTCTCTACAGCAGTATAACTATATGTTGCAAACAGAGTAACCACAAGTCCAATAGTATGACACATGTGGGTACATTTGAAACATAATGTGCAAACTGAGGCAAATGGTAAAGCAGAGAATGATCATAAGTCCACATAACTTATGAAACAACAAGTGAAAATATAAATTTGAGAGAAACCAAACAGGTACAAATTTGCAGAAATGTTCTAAACCAGAATATTTCAAATGAGAACAAACACGTTGTATATAGATGTTATATTACTTTATTGCTTCAATGTACAGGGATGATAGATTGTAGACCATGTATACATAGGATGGAATATATTTCCATTCATTGTGATAGAATATGTATACATGACATGGATATATTATTAGTAGGTATGGGTGTTATAGAACACTTATGCATTGCATGGATATGATAATACAGTGAGGTAAATAAATCTCATTGGTAAATGTATAATTGGAAATGACAAAGGTATAAGTTGCATAGAGAAGTGGTATAGAACAAACAGAAAACCAGCATCGCCATAACATCCATGGGCAATGATAGCTGCCAGACAAAGAGAGATCAGGTAAACATACCCCAAAATAGAAATACTTATCTAAAGTACAGAAGAGATAAATACACTACAAGCATCAAAGCAGCACCAAGGTCAAACATAACTCATTAACGTCAAAGTCAAAGCAAGAGCAATCCATTGATACAAGAAGGGACAGTGAAAGCCATAGTCCATAATCACACACATATACCTTACTCAGAGCCTGGGGCTTGGATTGAGTAGGATGCTCATGTATAGTACATGATTGAGGAGCTGCTAGGGATGTTTGTTGAAACATTGGATCCTACGTCAGACTAGATCACATAACCTCTGAACTTGAAAAGGAGGCTGTGACTACACGGAAGTCTAGGTGTAGACGGTTACCGTGTCCGCATAATATATTATATTTTGTTTTGTTTTGTTGTGATGTTGTTTACTGATGAAAACTTGTCACGAGTCTAAATGAATCATAGAAGAGATAAGCTCATATGTAATGACAACAGATGTACAGATATGTGCGAATATTGAGAGAGACCAAAGCGTGCGACCATGAGTCCACTAAAACAAACAGTAGTGTTTACTTATCCACCTCATGTCAAGAAGTATAAGACTGAGTAAAGGTAGCAAAATGTTTACAACGTTTAAAAAAAAAGGGGGGGGCATATTGCCATGAGAGGGATCAGAGAAACGTAAGTTAAACTGATGTCACTAAGACACGAGTTAAAAACCCAACCTGACACCGGACCACGAAAGGGGTGGAGTTATGTGGTCACGTGAAGCGCCCATGTCAAAGCCGGAAAAAGGTTGCGATCAAGTCAGACCGAGCTGGGGCGTGAGACAAGATGGTCAAGTTTGAGAAAGTTCTGCGTTTGAAAGCGTTGGTGATGGTTGCAGGTATTGAAGTTGCAGACAACTGTGAAAGAGTGTTCTTAGTGAAGAAAGCTATGAGGGAAGAAGCAGTACACTTAAGTAACCGACTGCCGATGGCCCAGTACATGTTGACCAGCTGGGGCGAGAGAGCTTCCTTGTTTTATTAATTCTAACGTGTCTGATGTAACCCATGGCTTAAGTTGCTTTTTCTTGGTCGGAATTAAATCTTTGGCTGCAGTTATCAAGATATCTCTAGCTTGTATTGCCAGTTCATCAGGTGTCATTTCCTCTTGTACAGACATCAATACCCCAAAATGATTCCTAACTTCTACAGTGTATGCATCTGGTATTTTTGTGAGATCAAAACGAAGTGGCCTTGGTCCTCAGGTAAGCTTTTTTAGTTTTAATTTCAGATCTGCTTCTAATATCTGATGATCCGTATCACAGTCTGCACTTCGTAGGGTTTTTGCAGATGTTATGCTTGATCTCCATCTTCTTTGTATTAAAATATAATCTATCTGATTTTTGGTAATACTGTCCGGGGACTTCCATGTGAAGAGTCTTCTTGGGTGTTGTTTAAAAAGTGTGTTGGCTATCATTAACTCATTTTCTGTGCAAAATTCAATTAATTTGTCACGTGCATCATTTCTGTTTCCCAATCCAAATTTTCCTAAAACGTGTCTCTCATTTTCAGCTCTTCCTGTACCTACGTTTGCATTAAAATCTCCCAGTATTATTGCTATATCATTATGACCAATCTTATTTAATGTGTCTTGCAGTGTGTTGTAAAAATCTTCAATTTCGTCCTCCTCTGCTGTTGAAGTAGGTGCATATATCTGTACGAGTGTTGTGTTTTTTGAACGGCCTTTAAGTCTAATAGTGAGAATTCTATCACTAACTGGGTTATATCCCAGTAACGCTTTTGCCCTTTTATCTAAACAAAATGCCACCCCACTCTGGCCTCCGATGTCTCTACCAGAATAAATGAAAAGACGTCCATTTTCAGTTGTAAAATGTCCCTTGCCTTTCTAGAGATGTTCACTAATTCCTAAATTTTGAATATTTAACCTCTCAATCTCATCACATACTACTTTAAGCTTCCCCTCTCACATTCCACGTTCCTATTCTCACTCTTTTTCTTAGTCTGACACTGGGAATTTCCTTGGTAACACAGTCAGGATTAACTCCGTCATTGGGTGTACCCAATATAATTGAGTAAAAACATGGGGTTATGCTACACATCAAAACTAATCCTTAGCGTGGTGGTTTAGGTCACAGACACGAAGAAGAGTTACGAGCTAAGGCAGTTGTTCCACGTATAAACAGCGATAGATACTTTGCGTACCTCACCGCGGGCGCCTGAGTCGAGGATGGATCGCAAGGTTTCACAGCTACTCAAACAAACCCATGCTAGGCCGCTTGCGTGCGACAGGATGTAATAAACGAGTAAGTGCCTCAAATCACGTGTTTCCGCTCTGAACTGAAGCGTAGTTTTTATACACTACTTTTGGTAGTGCGGGACTGAATTTTGCGTGTGTATTAGCTTTCCCTACATTAACAGTGTCCCTCGCTATCAGGCGACCTCATTCTGATTTCAAAGGTAATTGTAAGTCAAGGACGATAGGTCAACATTTTAGTCTGTCCGGTGTAGGGGTTGAACCCCTTACCTAGGCATCAGCACACCGGATGTTTAAGAACACGCGTTCTTATCCATTCGGCCATGCTGACCTACTTTCACAACATGAAACCAAATATTTCCTCAAACCAAATGACAGAACTAGTTAATGACATACACCTCATTCAGAAAGATTGAATGTGCTCAACGGGGATTTGTGAAAACTGGCAGTTTAAATTTCCTGAATCTGGAAAATGTTATACAGATTGAGAGAGATGCATATGTAGCTATAAGCATTGTTATATAATTTGGTAGTCAAGTATATGTTGAACACAAGTCTTGCTTGTGGAGTTTATCAACTCTTGACATTTCAAGAAGTGACCATAGAAAAATGCTTGAAGTAAAACATACAGGAAAGAGCCTTTACATGTGAGGATTGTGATCTTGGCTTTACAATAATGAACAAGTTAAAAAAAGCACATTGCAATACACATAGAAAGGAGATTTTACAGGTGTGATGATTGTGGTCTAGACTTTATGTGTATTAATAAATTACAAATACACATGAAAATTCATACAGGAGAGACTCTTTTAAAGAGTTGTTAAATTAAAAGATGAAGTCTTTGTTTTTGCTGTTGATTTTGGAGGGGGTTAATCAGTTTATAATTAAAAGGAACTCCTGCCGTTTACAGGATTATCATTGCCTTGGGTATTTCGATATGGACTAAGGAAATAAAGGATGTTTGCTCAATGATTACCAGAACTGTACTTTCCATTTAGTACCAAACATAAACAGTCACTATTTAGATCAAACGACATAGCTAGTAATTACCTGCCATTTTCAAACGCTGCACTTCAATTATCAAAGAGTTTCTGATAAAACAGCGTTAACTTTCACAGAGGCGTGGTGTCATCTCCCTTTTCCAAAGTCCCCCTCTCTCTCTCTCTCTCTCTCTCTCTCTCTCTCTCTCTCTCTCTCTCTCTCTCTCTCTCTCTCTCTCTCTCTCTCTCTCTCTCTCTCTCTCTCTCTCTCTCTCTCGCGCACTTTCTTCTTTCTCTTTCCCAAACCCCTACCCTATTCTCTGAACAAATGTTACAGAGCTACTTCGACCCTAATGCTAATTTTAAAAGTATGTGTAGGCTCCTTTTACACGCCTTAGGCGCATTAGGCATATGGTGTTAGACCCATATTTTTATAGACCAATGGGCAGTCGGTTAGTGGCCTAGGTTAATATCAAGCCGCCCGCCTTTGCTTTCCAAGACATGTTCTGATACCCAACTACACTGTTCAAAAAATAAAAAAAAAAGAAAGGCATAGTTATCCGAGGGTGCTTTTTATGAGTTTATAAGTAAAATTTGGTGCTAGGGTATATAAAAACGAGCCTTAAATGTTCTGTACAGTGTCACATGCATGTGTTGACCTGAATTGCTTTCGTTTTTGTAATCGTTACAATGGTGTTTATGACCAAATTTTTACCACAGCTCATGATGCGCGCACGTGAAAGCAACAATATTTGGGGTGAACAGACTATGCAACTGAAACCCTATAAAAGGATAACGCTACACAAAACAATTCAGTTCATTTTCAAGCAAACGTCTATGGCACCTCCATCGATAAATTTAAGGAACATCGCTATTGGCCTACTGTATGCAGGCGAAAGTTAAAGTCAGGTTGCCAGGCAACTAAACGTGCATCAGAGTACCATCAGTCGACTTTGGCACCGGTTCCAAGCCTCTGGCTCAGTTGAAGACCGGCATCGCAGTGGACGACCCAGAGTGGCAATAGCAGCGATTGATCGCTTTGTCCGGCTTCGTCATCTCAGAGACAGGTTTACAACACCTTCCTCAACTGCCCAGCAATTGCCTGCAGGACGTCATGTGTCTGATCAAACTCAACAGGAATAGACCTCATGACGCTGGACTTCGAGCACAACGACCTTATCGTGGACCTGTCCTTACACGCCACCATCGCCAAAATCGATCTCTTTGGGCTAACCAGCATCGTCCTTGGGCAGCAGACAACCAATGGAGATGTCTGGTTTAATGACGAATCTTTCTTTTTGTTGCAGCGGAGAAGGATCTACCGTGAGTGAAATTAACGTTTTGCCCACAATTACGGTAATGAAGCTCCACCGCACGTTGGTGGAAGTGCTATGGTGTTGAGAATGATCAGTTACAGCAGAAGGAGTCAATTGATTCATGTTTAATGCGCCACGATACGTCAATGAAATTCTTCGACCCCATGTCCTTCCACTTTTGGCTACCCAAAGTTCAGTGTTTCAACAGGACAAGGCCAGACCCCATTGTGCACGGTTGATCACGCAGTTCCTGATTGCCAACAACATTCTCACCCTTCTATGGTCATCCCTGTCTTCAAACATGAATCCTATTGAGCACCTGTGGGATGAGCTGCATAGACGTCTGATCGCACCCATGCCCAGGAGATGCCAGTCGATAATCGATGCAAGAGAAGGCCACACACCATACTCAGGGGAAAGCACGTACGCCAAAAATCTCTCGTGACCCATGTGCAAAACAATTGTCAATTGATTGTCTGAACCCTAAGGTATGCTTGTGTGCAATTTAAACAATTAACTCATTATATTTAAAGTTATTGAATATCAAAATTATGGCTATGTATGTGCCTTCGACAGCTATGCGTTTCTTTTTTTTCTTTTTTTTAACAGTATAGATTGGCTTGACCTGGGAAAATATCCCCTCCGATGCACCCATCACCACCAGACCGGGAGGCGAGCTTCTATCCACTGCGATACCGAGGCTTTCTAACCTGAGGTCTGAATAAACCCCTCTCTGCTCTTAAGTCTAGCAACAGTACTGCTTGCTTGATTCAAAAACAAACATTCCAAATTCGGCCTCATTTTAACCTGCTTCTTCAGCCTTGGTTAAAGTTGAGGTCCGTGGTTTTGTGGGTTTTTTCCCTGTTTTTGTCTATGCGCTCTTACGAGTGAGTTATATAAGTGTGTGTGTCTGTGACGTCAGTTGGGGGATCGATCGGCGCGTTATTCTTTGTGCCCTGTTTCCTCTGGCGGTTTCTTTGTTCAGTGTTGGCTTCTGGCTCCTCTGTTTTGCTAGGATGCAGTCCTTATAAGGGCGCATCCTTAGGTTTGCTTGCTTTTGTTTCTTTGTTTTGTGGTCGGCCCAAGAACAGTCTCATCTGAGCTACCAATCACTCGATTCTTCGTCGGTCCTCTCTCTCTCTCTCTCTCTCTCTTTCTCTCTCTCTCTCTCTCTCTCTCTCTCTCTCTCTCTCTCTCTCTCTCTCTCTCTCTCTCTCTCTCTGGTTGAAGACTGGTTTCCCCTTGAACTCGTTCGTCATTGAAAATGGGTTGCTGGGTTTGTCTTGGAGTTTCTCGCTGATCTTTGCTTTGGCTCCAGCTTGCGGCTTCTTTGCGTTTTTTTTTTTTTTTCGTGGCTTTTGCTTGCGGTTTCTCTGTAGTCTTTTGCGTGGCTTTTGTATTCTTTTGGAATTGTTCCCTTTCGGTTTTTAGCAGTCTCTCTCTGTCATGATGACTTTTATGACATCTTCGTTTTCCTTCTTCATCTGTGTCATGCTCTGCATCTCTTGTTGGATGCTGTGCTGGGTTTCTTTCATGTCCGCCAGCAGCTGTTTATTGTTGCCGGTCGGAGTCGGCGTCAGCAGTGCCTTGATTTGCTTCATCAGCTCGTAAATCTGGTTTTTAGGTGTGATTTCCGGCTTGTGAGATGCCTGTTGCTGTTTCGCACCTCCGCAGTACTTCCTTGTACGGTGTCTTTGTAGTTGTGGCGGTCTTTAAGACGTCTCTGTGTCGTTGGAGGTACGGACAGCCCAGCAATCTTGCTCCATACTTGCCAAGGCAGTTGGCACACTTTCTGTTGTTGTTGGGCGCTCGGAAGTCTTTGTCCTGTTTGGCCATTCCTTAAATGCATGATATTCGGCGCAGTAGCGACATATCTCTATCTTGCTGCGGCATGTTGTTCTTCTGTGGCCGGCCCTCTGACATCTTGAGCATTGTGTGATTCTTGGGATGAATCCTTCAGGCTGTTGTGCTTTCTTGTTTATCGAAATCTGACGTGATATCTCGCTGCCCTCAGTTTTCACCATCGCTAATGTAATAGGGATCTTGGAGTACGTCAGAATCCGCTCCGCCTTCAAGATTCGGATGTGGAGATTCTCCTGTTGCAGCTGCTTCCGGATCTGTTTATCTGTTAGCTCCGCTTGGATACGTTTGACAACCCATCTGACTATTTGTGATTCGGTGTTTCCGACTTTGGTGTCTTTCTCCTCTCTCTTCTTCTCAGATGTCTTGGCTCTTGTATGTGGTGGGTTGTCGACAGTCTTCCTGGTGGTAGCTTCCTTTGACATGGCTGTATGTTCTTTTTCTTTGCTGCAGCTCACATTCAGGTTCTTTCATGTCGTCTTCTTCAAGGTCTTGGTGGCTTCCGCGCTGCTCATCTGGTAAGTCTGGTGTCTACTTGTATTTTTGTTTTTTTTGGCGACGTGCCATTTTCTCCCCCGTATCAGGCTTCTTGAACTGTTCAGGTGACTTGTTCTTGATAGCGCTCCGCAAGTGCGAATGAAACGAACGCGCTAAAACGTTGCAACAGTAGTAGTAGTAGTAGTAGTAGTAGTAGTAGTAGTAGTAGTAGTAGTAGTAGTAGTAGTAGTAGTAGTAGTAGTAGTAGTAGTAGTAGTAGTAGTAGTAGTAGTAGTAGAAGGCCTCTTTCAGTCCTGTATTATCCTGGACAATAGAGTTTGCCTCTGGGGAGGCACTTGATAGCGCCGCTGGTGACTGTATAGTCCAATGCGAGCGTTACAATCTGTCAGTTTCCGCATCTGTAAGACAAGGCAGGTCCCACAGTATGTGACTGCATTTTATACCTCTGCCTCATATCCCCAGTCTATTGGATCAGATTGTGCTCACAGAACACCAGTCCGTTTCGTACATCTCTTCTCCAGGAGCAGGTTCCCCCTCTCCTTGTCGCCGATGTTGAACAAGGTAAAGGCAATAGCCATTGCAACTTGGTATCGGTGCCGTCTCAGGAGTTGCCAGAACTAGGTTGTTTACAACATGGAACTGCCTTGGGGACTCCACCTCCGGATCTGTCCTTAGGGTTTACTCCCGAAGCCTTTCTTGTCTGGGTATACCCACAAGGCAGCAGAGGTTTGAAATTTAGAGTTTCCTCTCTTAGGGGATACCAACCAAGGCTGACGAGCCTCATTGCAACTTGGCATCGGTGCCGTCTCAGGAGTTGCCAGAACTAGGTTGTTTACAACATGGAACTGCCTTAGGGACTCCATCTCCGGATCTGTCCTCAGGGTTTATTCCCGAAACCTTTCTTGTCTGGGTATACCCACAAGGCAGCGGAGGTTTGAAATTTATAGAGTTTCCTCTCTTAGGGGATACAAACCAAGGCTGACGAGCCTCCTCTACCCGGGAATCAATGAGGGAAGTCTACCATTTTTCCTTACTGACAGTGACCATACTGATCAGATGACCATAGCAACTGTCTCCATTGAGAGATCCTCTGCCCACCGTCGTTGACTTAAAACCATAACCAAGAACTAACTGTCGGCTGCTCCCAAGTCCGATCCACCACCTGCTCCCGTAGCTTTACGTTAGCCTGTTTAGGGGGAGGAGGAGGGGTAAACGGGCATTCCACCTTGCCCAAGGGTGTCCCGTAAGCTAGCGGAGGGAAAGGGGAGCCTTGCTTCTTCTTTGATAGGGGATACCTCTACCCCGCTACCCGCAACAAGTCTTGCAACAAGATGTTAAACAAAGATAGCATTAGATATACATTCGCAGATATTGATTGCCACTCGTGGAAGTATAGGACAGAAGCAGGAATTAGAGGTCATACAAGACAATATAAATATATACATCTACACACACAATTAGAGTTCGCCATACTTCGAAGTAGACATATTCATTCTGCAAGGCACTATCATCATAGGAGGCATCCCTGTGTGCCTATAGCTGTCAATGTTTATTTTATCTGGTGTGTCCCCTAATCTCTACTTGTTTCTTTTACTTCTATGCGTACATTTGAGTTTACTCTTTTGTTACTTCAATTGTCTCATGGGTTCGAAAGCAATTTATATTCGTGTGTTAGACAGTGATGTGTCATGTCACTCGATCTGTTCACCTTAGTAAAATAACTATACCCATTCGAAATATACCAGGTATATCAAACATCTTTTCTTCATTGACTAAATAAAGGCGTTTCATAAGGTCAGACATGTCAACATGATAAAGATGCTTATGTCCAAGAGTTTTAAGGATGCGACAGCTGCCCCGCGTGGGTATTTGTTAATCCACCTTCGACAGGAAACAACAGATCAGCTCCGATTATGAAGCCAAATATTTCTCGACCAGCACCAAGTTAGCTACGTCCTCAAATAACATGTCCAACTGGGTTAAACGACACAGTGACGTACTCTGGGCAGGAGGAAGACGGCCGCCGTGAAGGCGGTAATTAAAACAGTTTCCCCAGACCTCATCCAATCAATTTGCGAATGTTGTCACACAGTCATAAAAAGCAACGTTCCACTTACACCGTGTCAGAAGAGACATCTGCAGCGGCACAAAAACATTCTGAGGGCGCTCACGCACAAGAAACTTACGGTAAAGAAAAAAAACGGAAACAGATCTTGCAACAAGGTGGATTCATAGGCGCATTAATAGGTCCTATACTAAATGTGCCGAAAGGCGTCTTGGGTATGTAATGGCCAAAAAATGATCCTGTTCGGCCCCGGTTGCTAGAAACCAGGAAATACAACTAGTCCTGGAAATTGAAGAGCTGCCACTACGTGAAACAGCAAGTGTATATCAACAAACATTGCAACGCTATTTTAATCAACTCGATCAGTACAGACACAACCCCTAGGGATAATGGATCTCAAAGCACCGCTTCAAACTCCGAAGTCATTGACACCAGTCTGCAGGCACGTACCAAAATACAACGTCCAGTGTCCCAAAAGACAGTGACCTTGACCTTTCCAGCTGAAGGAGTTGTCTTGAATTTCTTTCTTCGTGGTGATTGCGGATGACGCCACTCCATTGAATGTCTTTTTGTCTCAGGTTCAAAATTATGTGCCCAGATTTCAACATCTGTTACGATCTTAGCCAAAATGTTCTCTCCATCAGCATTGAAGCGCTCCAACCATTCAGAAGAAATTGCTTTCCTTTCCTTTCGGTGGTGAGACTTCGAGAAACTCATCTTGCGCAAATCTGAGAAAATCCGAGTTTGTATAACTGCATTTGCATTACCATTGCTTGCTGACAGCTGTAAGGCCACTTGTTGAGTAGTGATCTGCCTATCAGTAAGAATAATGCCATCAACGCATTTCAACATTTCCGCGCTGGTGGCTGCGGCAGGACGTCCAGGGCGCTGCTGATAAAGCAGCTTCGTATCTCCACTTCCTGATTCATTGATTCTCTGAACCCAGCAACCCACTGTGCTCCTGTCGCCTGCAAAACTTTCATACACATAATATAGACGTCTGTGAATGTTCACAACAGTGAATTTCTCTGCAACGAGAAATTCTACCACAATTCGCTGCATATAACGCAAGTTGCTAACACGCTCCATTTCAACGGTTTGGGACAGCAATATTGTTTGGCCAGTTGGGTTGCAATTTGGTGCACACCATCGGCACATGCCATAGGTGAAGATTGCTAAATTTCATGCCTCTATCTTCTTTATTAGCTGAGAAAATTATGTACTGCATTACTTTCTGAACACCCCTCGTGTGTGTATGTCTGTGTGTGGTTGATTAATTGCCGGAGCAGAACAAAGATTAGCGTGGTGATTATCCAATTATCTACCTTTACAAAAAGACACATTGATTGACATAATTATCCAGAACTCGTAGAATTCTCTGTGTGCCATATTGATTGACACATTTACAGTGGAACATCTCGGCGCGACATATTGTTTGACATAGTTGCGGCGAGTTACAGCACCCCGTTGTAATTATGTTTTCATCAGGAAAGAATCGACATAAATACACCCAGCACGCGGACATCATCATCATTAGCATCAAATTACTTTGAGTTGATCTTGAATCCCCATTTCTGCATCCATTTAGCAATTCTGTGTAGTCGGTCTCATGTGGTGTTTATATGTTTACCGCTTCTCCGTATTGTGCAGTCGATATTCCTATCCCATCTTCCTGTCTTTCTTCCTCTATGTCGTTTACTAGTATTGAGAATATCAATGGAGATATTACCGACCCCTGTGGTATTCCGTTCTCTTGCTCGTATGTGCTGGATTCCAATTTTTGGATTCCAATTCCAATTTTCAAAATAAAAATTGCGAATTCAGTCTCGTTAAAACTGCCTCCTCAGCTGTGGTTATTTTTGGATTCGTACGGCGAGGCTTATATTCTGTAGAAAGTTTTCGATGTATCTTAAGTTCTTCCAACTATTCCAATTTTGCTGGTAGATGCACCGGGTGCATAATGTTCGCCCTCCGAGGATAGGATGGCCTCTAGGCAAACACACTTAGCGATGTCGATATGGGACAGTTGATACGCATGAAAGGAGAAAAACGTCTGGGTGTCATGACCCGGACCGGCCTGCCTTCTGACAGTGTAAAGAAGACAAAGGGGTTGAAATTGATTATCAGTGGCGAAGTTTTCACCACAGCAAAGTTAGGTGACATTTTGAGAACAAGCCGAACCGTATTATGCCACTATCTATACTTTTCATTTTAGTTATTGCATTATATCGCTTTTTAAAATCACGCCATTTTTTAATTTCTTTATCTCAGCTTTGAATGCAATTAGTCAATCAACAAATTAATCATTACCACATCCCACGACAACGAAGGGATGGTGCGTTTAACTAGAGATCACAAGGCTGTCGGATTCCTTCTGTTTGATTTCTGAGCTGAAGTTGTATCTAGTCGGTACACGTTCCCGCCACGAATTTCGCATCTGCACGAGAACAAAGGTTTCACCGACTAGCCGACTCATGACTTACATCTGTAGCTAGCTATTCCCCCAATCCTCGACTTAAGGTTATGTAATATCCAACGCACCTGTCACGCCAAAGGGGAACAATCCGCCATTTGTTAATTTTGACGTTCTTTGAAGGACTACCTTCGTCGGTTAGATGAAACAGCCCTCGAGAGATGTGCTTTGGTTTCTTAGGATCATTACATCATCTTATTTTAGACTCTTCTGACAGTGAAAGTATGGACCAAATTGCTTCTCGGCCTTTTGGCTAAGATTAAAGTGTAGCAGATTTATAGGCATTTTATCTAGCCAGGGTGCAGAGACGGCTATGCAAACTCGAATCACCACATTTATCATCATCATGTGCCATGCCGGTAAGCGTGGGCGGTCATGTTTTGCCATCTCACTCGATCACCAGAGTCGTGGATCAGCTCAGTGTTCTTGTCTCGACCTTACAACGTGGTCAAGCCATTAAGGTATTTACTTCTCTGCCCTCCCCTTCAAAGACTAAAACAACTGAATAAATTATGGAGTGGGACAGATAGCCCTCATCTTGCTCTCTTCCCATCGATCTACATAAAACCAGTTCTTTTGTATGGATGCGAGGCGTGGACAATGAGCAGACAAGCTGCAAAACATCTCACGGCTGTGGAAATGCGGTTTCTGAGGAAAATGCAAACAATACCAACCATGGTTAGTTAGTCGTTAGTCAGTTAGTTAGTCGCGGTTCCAACTTCGCGGCAACGAGTCGTCCCCATAATGCTCCGTTCCTGTGCCAGTGAATATCACACGAAATGCTCCTCACTGCCCTATGTGAAAAGTGGAACAGACAGGAGTCTCGACAAGCCAACAGCCCGCACAAGTACACTGTGCATAATGCCGCCGTCAGAATACCAACAGAAAAGTCCTCCACGGAAAATACAGTTCATCGTCGATGGAAGCGACAGTCATTACTAGAAAGCCAGCAGACACACATTACTGATCGTTACTGCCAGTAAAAGTCGAGGGAATCGACTTCATTGCTACGGGTTTTATCCCACATGATTCGGCAGAGCGACCCGCTAAAAGCATCGTACAAAGCACGAACACCATAGCTCCGGCGACGACCCCCAGGAATCTCCGAGAGAAATGCACTCGTGAACCGAAAAGGCAATCCAGTCAATTCCTAGCGACAGGCCGACCGCCATCGTTCAGAATAGACAGTTCACGCTACAACAAGCGCGGACATATGTATAAAACATTCCAAACGAAATTCACAGCTCACAGTGTCGCGCCACGCACTCAACGCAGTAGCAGGGAGACGGAATACCATAGACAGACGGAAACACCAATGAGCAAGTCCTACAAGAAACAAAAGAAAACCGTAAAATGATTAGAGAAATTAAACGTAGACAGTCCCATTTTTTTTTTTTTAAATCACGACATTACTAATCACTAACACGGCAGACTGGCCTAGGTAGACCACAATGGACCGAAGGCACACGGTGGAAGTAAGGGGGCCTTTAAAACAAAACAAAACAAAACAAAAACATCTAACACTAAATATGCAATTAATGAATAAACAAATATCAGAAGTAGAATCGGTCAAGGTCACTAGAACACAATCACAAGTGACAGAATTTACGTTGCGGCCACAGCCTTCTTCGGCACACAAACACGCACTGATGCAACTACGTGAAAGACTTTATATGAAAATGTCTTATGGTAAACGCACCAAATTAAATAAATAAATAAAAAAATAACTGACAGAAAGAAAATACAAATAAATGAGTGTTTAGAATACTGGGACTCGTTTCTTGGGTGGAAATAAAAGATAAAATAAATAACTTTGAACTAGGAAAACTCTCTCTCTCTCTCTCTCTCTCTCTCTCTCTCTCTCTCTCTCTCTCTCTCTCTCTCTCTCTCTTTCTCTCTCTCCCTCCCTATATATATATATATATATATATATATATATATATTAGAAAAGACGTCGCTGAATGATACACCATCCAATCCTCGCAAACGGAAAACAGCGGCAATCAAAAAGTCCCGAGACATCATCCAAAGGCGAAACCGAATTTAAGACACTTACATCATAAGATGAGGCTACACTAAAATACAAACCACTAACATAACGAACAAACGAACTTCATTTTCAAAGGATTAAATATTGGGCAAGCAGGCCCGTCTGACATTCCGCCCTTCTTATATATCTGCTCTCGTACATTATTTTATTCTTTCATACTTACGAAAATAACATTGCAAGTCGATGCTGGTCTAAAGACAGCGAGAGAAGTACTCAGGCAGTAGCACCCACTAATGAATACGTTCTCTGCATTTCTTTCCACATAAGCAAAGAAGATAATAACACGGAACAAGTCAAAAACAAACCGTGGGGCGCAGAAACCAAACGAAAGAAGCGAAAGAAACAAATATCTAAATTATGAAGTGTGACAGTGTCGTAATACGTGTCGTCCCTGGGGTGAGGGGAATCAACACCCACATTCTTTTAACTCCATATCATTATCTTGAGGATCTTCTGGATCTCAGTCCACAAAACCCCATCAGTCTTTGGATCTCTCTCTCTCTCTCTCTCTCTCTCTCTCTCTCTCTCTCTCTCTCTCTCTCTCTCTCTCTTTCTCTCTTACCACTGGACCATGCCCCCTCTCATTCTTTTCCAAAACATACTACACAACTCTAGCTTCTAAAAAATTGACAAATTAATTTAATAAAGAAAAGTGTCAGGTATGTGCAAAGTGTATGTGTAGGATGTTTGTCGTATAATCTAGAATGTATGCAGAATTAGACCGAACAGCTCAGGAGCAAAGTCTGCTTTCCTCACAGTACCGGCCACACAACAGCACCATAGATCAAGTACAGAAGGACCTCCCATATGATGCGTCTCTCTGGCAAGGTGTCGACTTCCTCCAGTGGCTCTTGGATAGTCCGGATCTGGTCACCAATAGTGGATATAATCCAATACTGACCATGTATCTGACACACAGTGTAACTAATATGTCACTAAAAGTTCTGTGATCTGATAACCCTTGTACAGTAAAATAATATTTACTGTCACTTTAAAACAAAATGTTAGTAGTTAATTTCTCACAGGAATTCACCAATTGGAAAACACAATGTTAATTTTTAATGTCTCTATATAACTACTACTGTTCCTGTTACTGTTGGTATTGTAAGTTTCTTCACTCTACTATGATGAGAACTACCACTGAGGAATCACTCTTAGATGATCATCGGTTCATGCTCAGCAGAGGTCAGGTTCTTGCAGACCCTCTGTGTTATAGGCCCAGTGCAAAAGCCGCTGAGTAAAAACTGCCTTCAATGATCGAGCCATAATCTTCTTCTATGACTTTTATGCTAGCTTTTTTGGAAAACTTAGTGGAACCTGTTGAAGAGAGAACATACCTGGTCGTACTCAGATATTTAACAGAGAACTAAACTCTGGCATAAGGCAGAGGAGCTCATCACATCTGTCTGAGTCATGGTAAGACAAGGAAAGACCAAAGGAAAAGTGCAGAAACCCAGTAGATACCCTACTGGAAGATCCTACACTTAACGTTTCCTTTATTCCCCCAAACCAACCATCCTCAATCTCCCTAAATATCATCCCACTACATTGTTAACTCACTGAGTTAATTGATATCTCACACTAGCTAGTTTAAGCAACGCGATAGCCTACTGTTGCCGACTCTCCTAAGATAGTTCTCACAACGCACATTATCACTCTAGACTCCTAAGATTCATCTAATTTGGGTATATTTACTTAAATACCATATATTTATTCCTGTTTGAAATCGAGACTACTAAATCACACAATGGATAAATGTCCGCCGATGTAAATCAACATAAGGCACCGTAGTGTCTCTCCATAATCAAACCAGGAACATCACATACGTTCTTGTTGTCTCATAACATTTGGTCGACTCTCGCCAAAGTTGTTTATCCAGACTGTTTTAATACTGTGTATGAATGACGTCACAAATCTGACTAGACACTAGGCGTCGAGAAGCTAATTTTTTTATCTCCTTTTCCGACTCGATGTAAAAAACTGGCTGTCCCGCTTTCATCTGGGGAATTGTTTCCGGTACTTCAAAAAGTCTTGCCGGTCTGTAATCTGGAGAATCTTTTCCCCACAACAAAAGGTCTTGCCGACTTTCATCAGGACGGTCTGTCTCCAACATCAAAGGATGGCGGCCGCCTGTAGACGAATGGCGCGACAGTCTTTCATCGATCGACAACTCCAAGAATGTCAGCGACAGATAGAAAGAAATACACCATACACATATCAACTTTAAAGTGTTGAAAAGGTGAAAAAAGGCCAGAAACAATAGTTAGTTAGTTTATTACATAACCTTTACATGACGTCGTAGTCAACACCAAAAAGGTCAACCCTCCCCCCCCCCCCTCCCCACAGCTATGTTTCGAATTCGGGTATGCGGGATTACGAGCTGCGCCCATAACCTCTTCGCCACGGAGCCGGCATTCAACAATAGACATCGATGAAATAATATCAGAGGCTCAAGATATCGTAGCAATCTACTTAAATGTAGAGAAGAGTTGATACATGAACTAGAAGGCGTAGCGGTAACAAATGGACAGATAACTTCATCACACGATAAGAAAAATCAATTATCAAGACATATATTACTGGAAATCCATTACTTCCAAACATGACTGCGGAGATGCCATTGGATGGTAGTGACCGGGAACAAATGCGCTAAAACTAGTTTATGAATATATAAAAATATAATATACGGGTTAGCAGAGTGGTTAAGGCGATGGACTGCTAATCCATCGGGGTCTCCCCGCGTGTGTTCGAGTTCCATCATCGTAAATATTTCTTAGTAGTACCGGGTGTTTGTTAAGTCTCACTACACTTTGTTCGTAGAACACATTATAAAAAAAATTAAGTACATGATGTCATGAAAATGTGCTAAAAATTCATTAAATTAGTTTCAATAGTTATTGCTATGGTCTAACGCTGTTTTGGGGAAGCTGGAAAGTACCAATGAATTATTCATTATAACAGGTGTTCGAACTGTCCACCACAGGCTTCAAGACCTGATTGTACACATCTCTTCATACTGTCAAATATCTTCTGCAACTCCCACCCCCCCCCCCCCCCCCCGCATTTCCTTTACAGGACATTGCAGTCAACACGAGCATTTTTTCAGCTGCTGTTGATGTCTTGGCAAGTTTTACGTTCAGTAGTTTGCTATTACTTTCTGAACGACCGGCTCACATACCCCCGTAAGTAATCAACGCGACGCGACCCGCTGCCGAATCTCGCGCAGCTCGTTTCGTATGAGAATATACGGGATTAGGAACAACGTCCTTAACGCCTACGCCAGGGAGACCGGTCTTCTGCAACTAGTCTGTTGTTATTTCTCGAAAGGTAATTCTGATTGCTTCGTCCATGTCCTCAATTGTGTATATATTATTTTTGTGAACATTTCCTTTTAAGAAACCCCGTAGATAATAATCTAACGGTATTAGGTCTAGAGAACGAGCAGGCAAAATTCCACGAAAATTTCTTCCAAAAAAAAACAAAGTGATGCTCTGTGTATGCAGTTGTCCTATATTGCTGGAACCACGCTTCTTCAATTTCACGTTCGTTCAGCTTTCTAAAAAAGGTTCCAGAATGTCAGTACGGTACCGATCGGCATTTATAGTGTCGTTTAAGAAAATTGGTCCAATAAAACATTTTCTAGCGGCACACCATACCCTAATTTTCTCATCGTGTAGAGGCGCTCCGTGAAATGCATTGGGGTTAAAAGTGCTCCAAATACGATTATTTTGGCTATTAGCGTGTCCAGATAGATGAAACCATGCCTCTTCAGAGAAGATTGTTACATCGAGAATTGACTCGGCACCGTTAGTTTAAAATACTTGAAACCACATGGAGTAGCTGACTCTTATCACACTCTTTTAGTTCAGACACAACAGAAATCCTGTATGGATTATAAAATTTAATCGTTGTTTAAGAATTGTGTGCACTGTGCTCACTAATACGTTCACTTGTTGCGACATTTTCCTTAAGGACTTGCTTGGGCTTTTCAGGATTCTGTCTTGGATATCTAGATATTTTTCTTCAGACACAGAAGGCCTACCAGATGGTGGAGCATCTTTCACATTTCCCGTAGCAAGAAACTTATTTAACAAATGTCTAACCATAATGTGATGAGTGCCGTTCTCTCAGGCGAAGGGTTTAATGACTTTCTCCGTAACCCCGTATATCCACGTTGGGTAACGCAGCTGCGCGAGATTTGGTAGCGGATCTCGTCGCGTTGGTTACTTACGGGGTATGTGAGCCGGTCGCTCAGAAAGCAGTGGCAAACTGCTGAGCGTAATCTTGCCAAAAAAATCAACAACAGCGGTAAAATGCTGATGTTGACAGCAATGTCCTGTAAATGGGATATGCGTGAGCGGGGGTGGTGGTGAGGGACACAATGCGATGAGGAGGTTGGTTATCTGGAAATCTCGCTATAAATCTTTGAACAACCACCTGTGTGTATCGACCGCCATTTCGAAACACTTGTTCAACCAAAACAATTCTTTCTTCCGTTGATAACACCATTCTGTTTGGAGTGCAAAGAATTACCCCAGCAGACGACAGCCATTCGCTGCATATTCCTTCACGATGGACTGTGGAGCACATTATTTTGATGACGTCTTGTACTTAATTTTTCAAATTTGTTGTACATACAAAGTCTAGTGAGACTTTTACACACACAGCAGTACGTGTGTGGACGAAGTTCGAATTCAAAGCGAAAAAAAGTGGCCCCAAAAAAGAAATATTGCAACATGATTCGAGTTGAAACCCTGCTTGGGAACATTGCAACGCTTTAATACATACCGAAAATATAACAAGCAAAAATCAACACAATTTTTAACTTTACGTGAATTACGCATTGTCCCATGGCACACATTGCTTTCAAGCTCTCTGGACGCAGCAGACCCGAAATGCAACCATTAAGTCTATAGTATGTCCACATTTGTTTGCCGCAATATAAACATCCATATCCCAGTAACCAACTGAGGGGAAATTATGAGATTTAGTATATAACCTTATCATTATGTCCACCCAACAAAAAAAAAATTTGTTCTGGAGATTTTACAGAAGATTTCAATGTTTGTTTATATGCGGTATATAATTTACGGGTCTGAGATGAAATTCGTAATTTTAAATGTATTACAGCGTAGCCAGACAATCAGCGCTCAATGTTGAATATTATAGTGTTTTGAAGGGATTGGCCTTATGCCAACTACCCGCGTTGTTCAAACAAGGACTGTTCAGAGGTGTCTCAAAATGTGGGTTATTTCATGAAACCTGATTAATATGTTGTTTTTTGTTTTTTAATCTTACCACTTATCACTAACATTGAAATGTGTGAATATTTTTCAATGAGATTTAATGCGAAACTGTACACTTCAAGAATCGCTATGAAGTTGTACACATATTTTTGTCAAGAAGCCGATCGCAGGAAACTGTTTTATACTATTACAAATTCCGAAAAAAAGAACAGTGCATGCATTGGGTTTGAGTCGATGGGTGCAACAATCTGAAATTAAACCACCACGCAATAACAAAACGGTAGGTAGAAAGATTATTGTAGACAGCTTTGACAAAGACGTCATAAGGCAAGCTATTATAAAAATGCTTTTAAAAGTCGACAGGGTCGACTTCATTGCACCGGATTCTATCCCATATGGCTCAGTCTCTTTCCGCAGCGCGGAAAGCATCGCACAAAGCACGAACTCCGCAGCTCTAGCGACGACCCACAGAAGTCTCCGAAAAATTTAACTCGTGAACCGAAGGATGCGGCCCGGAATCGAACCCACGATCTTTGGAGCCCGAGTCAAAAGGCTTGACCACTTCGCCACGGAGTCTCCTAAAATTATAATAATTTACGATTTTATGTCCAGGATTATCCAGCATTATAAAAATGCTGGATGCCAAAGAAACAGTGACTGTAAGAAAACTTAGGGTTTGGTTGAGAAAGAACAATAACATAGAGCTATCCAAAACAACTTTGTGAAAAATTATAAGGACATTATCTTCACTTTTTGAAAGTACAAGGGCGGTAGAAATATTCTTTGCGAGCAACCGCATTTAGGAACCTTGAGAAGCAGATACCTACGTGAAATAAGGGAAATGCGCAAAGAAATTTATGACATAGTGTATTTGGATGAGACGTGGATCAATGCGCATCACACAAGTGAAAAGGAATGGCAATCAATGGTTGGAAAGATAAAGTGTTATGTGTCCAGTAGTAAAGGACAGCGTTTGGTCATAGCCTATGCTGGTAGTACTCATAATGGCTTACTACAGAATGCTGGGCTCGTGTTCGTATCAAAGCATACAGACAATAGGGATTATCATAATGAGATCAATGGTAATGTATTTAGAGATTGACTCGAGAATACAGTACTTCCATCCCTTGATAGACCGTCTTGTCTAATCATGGACAATGCATCATATCACAATGTTGTTGCCCAAGAAGACAAAATACCTACGGCATCGGGCACAAAGGAAGCAATAAAGATATGGCTCCAAAGGGAAAATATACCACTTCCAGAAACATATTTCAAGCTACAGTAGTTGTCCCTTGTAAAACAGGCGCAAAAAAAGCAAAAAATTTCAAATCGACAAGTTGATAGAAGAGCATGGCCATAGGTGCTTGAGACTTCCGCCGTATCATTCTCATTTAAATCCTATAGAACTTGTGTGGGCTAAAATTAAAGGACAAGTGGCAGCTGCCAATACTACATTCAAATTGTCTGACATCAGGATACTAACCCAGTCCGCGCTATTAAATATTGATAAAAGTTACTGGGAAAAAATGTGAGGACCATGTGTTGAAAGAGGAAGAGGACTATTGGAGAAAGGGTGGATTGAATTTTATGCAACCGAGAGCAATCATCACCCTACTGGAATCGTCCGACGCAGATTAAGGTCTGAGCAGATCGCAGACCTTAATCTACGTACACACTTACTGGGATTTTGCTCCAACTATTCAGACTAATTGCAGGCCCTAAACATTACAGCATCAGCATAATGTCAATGGCAACAGTTTGTATTCCACAGTGATGAATTTTCAATTCCGCAAGCCCTCAGCGGTGACAAACATCTGTATTGAAAACACACACACACACACACACACACACACACACACACACACACACACACACACACACACACTAAACGCATTGAATACCAACAGAAGAGTAATATTGCGGTGGAAACTGACATATTGTGGCATAACAAGAAACGTGAGAGCAAACACGTTGTCAAATTAGGGGACAACACACGTGCATACGAATCAATCTATAAACTTCAATGAAAAGAGGACCAACATCTTGGTCGTTAAGAAGAAAGCCCACTACAAAGACACTGACAACTATTTTCATAGTGCAAAACAGGTAATCATGTTCCGTCTCTGAACGGTAAACAGCAGAGTAGACAGTCTTTCACGAAGACCCAAAGCGGGTCTGTCACCCATGTGTACGTGTGAACAAACTACACAGACAGCTGAATAGATCATTAAAATGGAAACATGATGACTAAATTGCGGTATCATTTCTGGTCACTCCATACGCACATTAACGCACAGCTATTTGGAAGCTTTCACGAACTCAATATAAAAAGCTAAATGCATCCTAATAACATGAATACTTGTGTACAATTATTAACCAGTAGCTAAGAAACAAGAAGGAAATGAAAAATGAGGTAAGAAATATATTCCTTCTACTTTCCTGTCAATTTACACATTATTTACCCCATACCTCTGTACATTCTCTGTCTTTACTAATATTACTCATTGCACCCCTCTCGGGAGTCTCCGTGGTGAAGTGGTCAAGCCGTCTGACTCGGACTTCGAGGGTTGTATGTTCGATTCCTTCATTTCACGAGTGCATTTTTTTCGGAGAATCCAGAGGGTCGTCGCTGGAGATACGGAGATCGTGCTTTGTGCCACGATTTCCGCCCTGCGGAAAGAGACTGGGCCATATGGGATAAAAACCCGGTGCAATGCTACTTTAAGCTATTTTTTATTGCACCCACTCCCATACGAATCTGGCTACGCCTTGTACTTGTGTCCTTACCAGAAATAACGTGGTTTACTGTAAGACTAGTTTGTTAGCGTGAATTCACTACATTTTCCCCAAAACATCAAAGAAATGTTGCCGCTTTCAATGAATTAAGTTGCTTTTGGACCTATCAAAGACATATTCCTTGGGTGGGGGTAAATATAAGACGGCTGGAAAAAATTCATAACGATGCAACAGACAGTTTTCAAAATAATTGATCGTGAATGAAGGCATTATTTGTGGGACATACTATAATCACCTAAAAAGGATCAAAATGAGATATATCTACGAATCCATCCATCAATTCCTATCAACCTATCAACACAGCCCATCTATCTACCCAGCCCATCTATCTACTCAGCCCATCTATCTACCCAGCCCATCTATTTGCAAAGCCCATGGATTTTAACAAGGCTTATGATAGTGTCCATAGGAATAGTCTATGGAATGCTATGCAGGAATTTGGAATACCAAGGAAGTTAATCAACATGACCAGACTATGCATGGAAGATACTTATAATATAGTAACATATAAAGGCAGGAAATCAGACCCCTTCCAAATAACATCTGGCTTGAAACAGGGTGATGCACTATCGCCGCTACTCTTCAATCTGGCTCTAGAGAAAGTTGTAAGGAAGGTAAAGGAAGAATGTGATATTGGAGGAACATCCAAGCTGCTTGGTTATGCAGATGATATAGATATTATAGGGCAAAGTGAACAAAAGACATTGGAAATATTGACTCACTTAAAGGAAAAAGCCCAACAGATGGGGCTGGTTATCAACCAAGATAAGACAGAATATATGGTAATTTCAAGAGACGGAATGGCTAGAAACTCTGGCCACATACAAATAGATAATATGACCATTAAAAGAACGGAAACATACAAATACCTGGGTACGATTTTCAACTGCTCCAACATCATAAGGGAAGAAATACAAACTAGAATTAACTCTGGAAATAAGATATACTATGCACTACAACATCCACTAAAATCAAAGGCGCTATCTCGTAACACCAAAATCACAATATACAAAACACTGATCAGACCAGTTGTGCTGTATGGCTCTGAAACCTGGAGTACAACGAAAGGAGACGAAGCCTTGTTACAAACCTTTGAGAACAAAATTTTAAGACGCATCTTTGGAGCCATTAGGGATACACAAAGTGGAGAGTGGAAAAGAAGAGGTAACAAAGACATTTATGATCTGTTTAAGTCCCCGCTAATCACTGGTATCATGAAGGCTAACAGACTACAATGGCTGGGGCATATAGAAAGAATGGAAGATAATAGGGAAACAAAACTCGCTTACACTCAGGAAATAAATGACCGTAGACCCCGAGGTAGACCAAGAAGGCGGTGGAGAGATAATACATGTACAGACCTACAAGCACTTGGAATCAACGACTGGCAAAAGAAGGTCCACCAGAGAGACGAATGGAGACGGATTGTATTTGCAGCAAAGAACCTCAATGGCTCGGAACACTGAAGAAGAAGAAGAATCTATCTAATATCCATCCATCCATCCATCCAGCCACCATTTCTGTCTGCCTGCCTGTCCGCCCGTTCTCAGTGCAGAGAAATTTGATAGGCCGGCGCGTGAAAAGTTAATTATTGTCCGCTGAAATACTACGCAGGGAATGCCCGGTCAGCTTGATATTTTATCGTGAGAGACCAATTTTATGTTACAACCCGCCCATTGAGTGGTAATAGTATAAGAGACCACCCGTTAACTGTTTCTGAAAGTAAAGAAGGTTAACTGTTAAGTGTATTTTAGTGTGTGTCCGTAATATTGAGTGTCGGCCGAATTTAGCTGAGAAGTGACTTAGTGGACTGAGTAAGGTGTCAGGGCACTCGATAGTATGAGTACTATTATAATAGAGGATAGGTCTATGATAGGAGATTCTAGTGTAGGTGGTTACTAGGATTTCTAAAGTTTCCTATGACTTTTCCTTCTTTTACCTTGTCTTAAGTTATGTGAAGAACTACTATGCCTTAGGTCAGAGATCATTTCTCTGAATCTATAGAAGTTATAACTGATAATGACCACTAGCCTACTCTCACTTCTAATAAGTCTGAGTTAGGTTGATCTCACAAGGTACTGTATATTCGACAGGTTCCACTGAACTCCACTGAATTCCACTGAACTCCATTGAACTCCGCTGAATTCCACTACAATGGAAATTGTAATAGCTACACCCATAAAAAGAAGGACATTACCATAGTTGGGTGCAGTGATCAATATCCTCAAGATTTAAGTCTTGTATCAACCCTAAGGTCAACCAGTTCTAAAAGTAACGGCATAATAAGTCTGTCCTAATAGGATACTGACAGCAGAAGATATGTCAACTCCACATAGAACGGACTAGCAATATGATTCACATGACCATAAGATAAATACAAACAAACTGTAATACCAGAACTTTTCCTTTGAGGAATAGAACATTCTTGGACTTTAATGCAAACAGTAGACATTACATATAAAAAACACGCTGTTGTGAAAATACATTTTATTTCAAAAATCAAGGATATTGTGAAGACATCATCATCATCAGTCAGAGAGAAACTACACTGGGTGAGAGTAAAACAGTTCTGTGCTGTGGTGACAATATAAGGCCGTTGCGTGATGAGAATGTGATGTGGATCTTAGAGTGTCACTCTTATCTCACCTACACGATAGAACACACCAACAACGTCTTTACATACACTCTATACACACCCATGACACTTTTTATTCAATAAATAATGTTAGTATTTATTGGAGGACAGTGTTGTGTGGGTATGTTCTGAAGGAAAGTGAAGAGGGGTATGGGGTTGCGATAATAGAGAGAGAAATAGTGAATAGAAGACTGGAACGGGGGTGTGTAGACAAAGGTCTGGCAATAGACCCAACATTGGAAAAAGGGAAGTTGAAGTGTGCTTGTTGATTCTACTTTCCCCCCAGAGACGACAAGCGACACTAATCCAACAATCAATCACATACCCCTACATCCACTACACAATAATATCATTCAATATTCAATTACCTCATCTTATCTCTGTATGTTCATGGAACGACCCAAAAAGACAAAACTAAAAACTCAAAACACTGACAAAACAAAAGAGTTCAAAAACAAACGACACAAGGACTCGGTGGCCACCAACACATAACAAAGGGAAAACATGATACGAACTTATTCATTACATCGTTCCATGAACAAACTTATACAATAATTCGTTCAATAAGCCAACACCAACCTTCATTTAATTCTTTAACGTCTCTCGTTCTTCTAAATCCTTAGGACAATTTATAAACCCAAGGACAATTTATATAACACAAAACGTCGCTATATCAGCTCCCAAAATTACACATCACCTGCTGTGATTCTTCCTTACTCTTTAATATTCTCCGCACTAAACACACCAATTGAGCTATACTAGCCCTCTACACCATATACCACTTACTGTGATACCACAAAATAATCTCTGTCTGTCTATTTTAGACAGTAACTCACATCAAACCTTGAATTACTCCAACCTCAATCAACATAAAGTACTCCAATCCTCACGTGTACCCTATTCTTGTAATTTCTAATCTTACTCTCAGTTATGGCTCTTTCAAACTGTTCATACCTTCATTAATCCTCAATTGACAGTCATACTAATTTGACACTCAGAATTCAAATACCAATAAAATGTCTATAAATCCAGAACACAATCAACAAAGGGCAAAACTGGGTCAACTCAAATGCGAACAATCTGAGTGTTAAATTCTTTCACTCTCCCCCAACATCACGCCCAACCCGCAAATAACACACGAAACAAATAGTTTAAAACTTTGCACTGTCCTGTCGAGCAATTTAAATCCACACTCTCTGCACTCACTCATCCTATACACACCACCCATTTGGCAGGACGACTTAGAATTTCTCAACGTGTTCTATCGCCAAACAGCAATTATTATACTCAGATCGTCTCATTTTTCTCTATCTCTCAGCCACTCACATGCTCCACCACTTCCATCTAGTCTCTTTTCACATGAATTCCCGAGCTATAATAAATAGCATTTGTTTGCCTTCATTCACAATCAATTATTTTGAAAACTGTCTGTTGCATCGTTATGCAATTTTTCCAGCCGTCTTATATTTACTCCCACCCAAGGAATATGTCTTTGATAGGTCCAAAAACAACTTAAATCATTGAAAGCGGCGACATTCCTTTGATGTTTTGCTGAACAACTAGTGATTTCTCGTTAACAAAGTTATTTTTACGGTAATGGGAGACCTGTCAATTCTGATGACACACAAAGGCGTATCCGGATTCGTATGGGAGTGGGTGCAATGAAAGAACTAGCTTAAAATCGACAGGATCGGCTGCATTGCACTGGGTTATTATCTCATATGGCTCAGTTTCTTTCCGCAGCGCGGAAAGCGTCGCACAAAGCACGAACTCCGTAGTTCCAGCAACGACCCTCGGGAGTCTCCGAAAAAATGCACTCGTGAAATGAAGGACGCGGCCCGGAATCGAACATACAACCTACGGAGCCCGAGTCAGACGGCTTGACCACTTCACCACGGAGATTCCCGAGAGGGGTGCAATGTGTAATATTAGTAAAGACAGAGAATTTAGAGGCACGGGGTAAATAATTTGTAAATTAACAGGAAAGTAGAAGGAATATATTTCTTACCTTATTTTTCATTTCCTTCTTGTTTCTTCAGCTGATGCTGATGCTGTAATGTTTAGGGCCTGCAATTCGTCTGAATAGTTGGAGCAAAATATCCCAGTAAGTATGTACGTAGATTAAGGTCTGCGATATGCTCAGACCTTAATCTGTGTCGGACGATTCCAGTAGGTTGATGATTGCTCTCGATTGCATAAAATTCAATCCATCCTTTCTCCAATAGTCCTCTTCCTCTTTCAACACATGGTCCTGACGTTTTTTCCAGTAACTTGTATCAATATTTAATAGCGCGGACAGACAGACAGACAGACAGGACAGACAGACAGGACAGACAGGACAGACAGGACAGACAGACAGACAGACAGACAGACAGACAGACAGACAGACAGACAGACAGACAGACAGACAGACAGACAGGGCAGGGCAGGGCAGGGCAGGGCAGGGCAGGGCAGGGCAAGGCAGGGCAGACAGACAGACAGACAGACAGACAGACAGACAGACAGACAGAAAGGTAGGTAGGTAGGTAGGTAGGCAGAAAGGTAGGTGGGTGGGTGGATGGCTGGCTGGCTGGCTGGGTGGGTCGGTCGGTTGTTGGGTGCTTCGGCCGACCGACCGACCGACCGACCGACCGACCGACCGACCGACCGACCGACCGACCGACCGACCGACCGACCGACCGACCGACCGACCGACCGACCGACCGACCGACCGACCGACCGACCGACCGACCGACCGACCGACCGACCGACCGACCGACCGACCGACCGACCGACCGACCGACCGACCGACCGACCGACCGACCGACCGACCGACCGACCGACCGACCGACCGACCGACCGACCGACCGACCGACCGACCGACCGACCGACCGACCGACCGACCGACCGACCGACCGACCGACCGACCGACCGACCGACCGACCGACCGACCGACCGACCGACCGACAGATAGATAGATAGATAGATAGATAGACCGACCGACCGACAGATAGATAGATAGATAGATAGATAGATCCCCGCCAGAAGCCGGGCCTTGTCAGCTAGTTTATTTATATAATCACGTTTCATGAAAGAACCCCCATTTGGAGACACCTCTGAATCTTCGCGCTGTTTGTTTCAAAACGGAAATATCGTGAAAATTTAAAAAAATGCGGGGACGTGTCTTGGTGAAGCTGTAATACTGTTAAAATCATGGACGTAATCTCTAAGTCGTAATTAATATGCCGCATATAAACTAACTTTGAAATCTGCTGTAAAATCTCCAGAACAAAAAATTGTTTGTTGGGTGGACATAATGATAAGGTTATATACTAAATCTCATCATTTTCCCTCAGTTGGTTACTGAGATATTGAATTTTATATTGAGGCAACAAAAAAAAACAAAAACAAAAAAATATTCACCTTATCCCTAAATCATGGACCAACGTATGCCACTATCTTTCTCTCTGTCTTCAATATAAAACAATAAAAACCTGAGCTATACCAGCTCCCACACATGTATCTCCTTGCTGTGATTGACAATTTTACCTGTCTGTGTTATGCAGAACTACAACTCCCTCTCCACTTTATTTAAACCCATTACCACAACTGAATTGACACAGGATCATCTACCCCATATACTCCCAAGGCAAACCATATAATTGCCTTCCATGTCGTCTCTTTGTTTCTTCAAAATCAAATATTTTCTTCGTTTCTTCCGTACTCCAATTGTTTCCTACTCCTGCGCCGTTTCAATATTTGTAGCCGTCTGGAAAAAAATGCGGCCTCAACATCATATACTCTTTGATCTTGCGCGTGTCGTCCTCTTTACAGCCCGCGGTGAAATCTATTACTGCCATCTCACCAGGACCTTTATTCTTACTTGTATTCTTTCTTTTACTTCGCTTTGCTGTTCGCCCCTTAACCGTGTCTGCCTGTCCACCATATCTCCTATATCTTTCCGTTTCGTCCTCCTATGATTCACTAAATAAAATCTTGTTAGCCTGTTTACTGTCTATTATCCCAGGCGAGGAAATCTCTCTATAGTCGGAACTTGCACGCCTCATGTCTTCCTTGTTTCTACTAGTACTTTTCATGCTCCGGTCAGGGATATATTTATTCTATTACGAGTTCTGATAAGTCGGTCGAATTATCTCCTATATTTACAAGCAAACTTGTTTCAGACCTAGCCTTAGCACTTTTTCTATTTTTTTTTCTGGGGTCTCTGGTTCTTACCTGCTTATCCTCCGCATGGATGGTCTCCTTAAGTTTAACTGTATCACCCTTTTCTAATTTCACTTGAGCTGGTTCTAAAATTTCTACTACCTTGGTTTGACTTCCTTGTGCTATTTTCTTAGTTGGTTGTACTTGTATTTTCTTTTCTACTGTATCTATTTGGGTTTGAGTATTCTTTTCTACCATATTAAGTGTCTGCGTCTGTGTCCCCTGGTCTATTTTCTCTACCAATAACGTCTTCTGTTTCTGTCCAACACTAACAGTTGCAACTACTTTATGAGCACTCGGAATACTGTTTATGTGTTCATCTCTGTCCCTCTTCCTTGCATTTAAATACCGCCTCTGTCTTTTCTCAAACCAATCATCACGCAACGCTCTAGCGGTCGCACTATAAGAGGGTCAACTCCACTGTTTCTTGGGAAGGTTTCTCTCGGGCACATTTCTGTACTTTTGAGAATTATCATACCCCCACATTTCCCCTCTGCCGTGTGTCCACCGTGACGAGGTAGAGGGGCTTGTGCGTCCCAATGACCCCAAGAGCTATGCCGACGGTAGCACAGCTACTGGTAGGGCCACCCATGTCGGACAGGTCAAGGGAGAGGGACCAGACGAAGAGACACATAAACCTGCTGCCTTGTAGGTAGACTGGGGACAGTCAAAGGCTAGGGAAAGCACCCCGAATACATGCTTGTCGAAATCGGATGTACTGAGCCACAGGCTTGACAAAGCAGTGCAACGTAAAACCTGCTGCCTTGTAGGTAGACTGGGGACAGTCAAAGGCTAGGGAAAGCATCCCGAATAAATGCTTGTCGAAATCGGATGTACTGAGCCACAGGCTTGACAAAGCAGTGCAACGTAACTTAATTCATGATGTCACAAATCAAAATTAATCGTTATGGTGCTAATCCCGTGAAGTCCCATCAGGCGGCGATAGTGCCCCCTGCCTCGAGGAGGTCCACCCATGACTACTGGTGGTCACCTTCCCCTGTGCTGTGGAGTCAAGGCACAGAGGAGTAGGTTAAGAGCTATTGACCAAATACCCCGGACACTCAACATACTACAGTGGAATGCCGAAGGAGTTTACAAGAAGAAAGACTCCCTAACACAGCGTCTTCATAAAGATAGAATAGATGTGGCATGCATCCAAGAGACACACCTCAACGCCAATCACGAATTCTCAGTCAGAGGATATCTGGCCACACGTTTCGACCGCGAAGGACACAAAGGAGGAGTTCTAATACTTACACGAAATACAATACCTTGCAGCGAAGTATCTGTGATCTCTGACAACCAAACGGAAATTATAGGTGTTGATATAATGATAAAGGACGTGAAAATAAGAATCTACAATCTGTATAGCCCAGCAGATAAGGACCTTACACTCTCAAACATGAAAATAACTGACACAAACTGCATTATTGTCGGAGACTTTAATAGCCGTTCAGAAAGATGGGGATACCCAGATACTGACAAAAGAGGAGATGAATTGGAGGACTGGGAAATAGACTCAAATCTCTATCTACTCAACAAAGCGGATGACACACCGAGCTTCTACTCCAGAAGATGGCTTACCACTTCTTCTCCAGACTTAGCTTTCTGCACAGGAGACATCCTCCACAAAATCGATCGCCATGTGCTGGACCAATTAGCAGGTAGTGACCACAAACCAATCAAGCTTGTAATGAATATGGAGTATGTTCCACAGGAGCAAAAGCCCTTGCCCCGCTGGAATTACAAACGAGCAGATTGGGACAGATTTGCCATACTAACAGACAAATATTGTGAAAACATAAATACACGATATGGCAACATAAAGCAAATGGTGGAAAGTCTAATCAGAGCGATAATACAGGCAGCCACTGAGTCCATTCCAAGAGGAGCGAGGAAAAATTACAAACCATACTGGACTGAAGAACTACAAAGTTTGGAGGACAAAGTTGAAGATGCCAGGAAGACAGCAGAGAGAGAACAAACAATTGAAGCGAACATCTCTCTCAAAGCCATCTCAGCAAAATATAAAAGAACAGTAAATCAAACAACAAGAGATTGTTGGAGGGAAAAAAACAAAAAACCTGAATGTTGACAGGGATGGAAACAAACTATGGAAACTAGTGAAAGCCATGAACAATGAAGGACCTAGAAACAAACAAATAACAATTAAACAAGGAAATGCCTTGCTTACAGGAAAAAAGGCTGCAAATGCACTAATGGAACACTATGCAAATGCAAACCACATTGATATTACACCCGATCAGAAGAAAACAATCAAAGACAAACAGATACATCATAGAAATACAAAGACAGCAGCAGAATATATGATGGCATACCTAACAATGGAAGAAATGGAACAGGCAATAAATACCCTAAAAAAGAAGAAATCGCCAGGAAAGGATGGAATCACAAATGAAATGCTAATAGGACTAGGCACCAAGGCAAAGAAGAGACTACTAGCAGTCCTAAATAACAGCTGGAAGAGAGGAATAGTCCCACAGGCATGGAAGGAAGCTATACTAATACCAGTCCCAAAGAAAGGAAAAGACCTGGAAGAAACAAATGGCTATCGACCTATCAGTCTACTTAGCTGTGTAGGAAAATTAATGGAACGCATTATCAATGGCATCTGGAAGAAAACAAACTCTTAACACCACACCAAGCAGGATTCAGAAAGTACAGATCCACTGAAGATCAAATAACCTATATAGCTCAGGAAATAGAGGATGCCTTCCAAGATAAAAAGCACACACTAGCAGTCTGGATAGATTTAGAAAAAGCATTTGATAAAGTATGGAAGGAAGTACTGCAAGTACAACTGCAAAAAATGCATGTTTGTGGAAAAATTTATAAATGGATCAGCCACTACCTTGAGAACAGAACTGCCAGGACAAAAGTACAAGGACAAACAAGCAAAATGATGCTGTTGGAGCAAGGTGTCCCCCAAGGAGGAGTTCTTTCACCAACATTATTCCTAGCATATATAAATGACATCACAGAAAATATTCCAGCCAGAGTACATACATCCTCCTTTGCAGATGACCTAGCCATATGGACATCTGAAGAATATATTAGTACAGCTAACAGCAGAATACAGCAAGCTTTATTAGCGCTAGAGGACTGGTCAAAATCATGGCTAGTGAAGATAAGTGAGGAGAAAACAACATGCACAGTGTTCTCCCTCTCAAATAAAACTCAGCAACCTAAGCTGGAATTGAATGGAAAAATATTGCACCATGAAGAAAATCCAAACTATCTAGGAGTCACCTTTGATCGTCGCCTGACATGGAAGACACAGGTTGAGAAAAATCTAACAAGAGCAAGGCAGAGAATGGCAATCATGAAAAAGCTAGCTGGTACAACGGGGGGAGCAGATGAGAAAGTTCTCAAGAAGTTATATACTGGACGAGTGAGGCCAGTACTGGAATATGGCATTGCAGCTTGGGCAACAGCAGCTAAGTCAAACTTTAACAAAATAAGTAGAGTCCAAAACCAAGGAATGCGAATCATAACTGGAAGCCTGAAGACAACGCCTATTAATGAACTAGAAAAGATCACTTGTTTACAACCAATGCAGGACAGAAGAGATAGTAGAGCCCAGCAACAAGCTGAAAAATTTAGAAGATTGACAGACCATCCTATGTATAACAGATTTAATGGTTTTGGAAAAGGAAGACTGGAGCGTAGCAACTTTGTAGAAACTGCAAAACGAAAGATTAGGGCAGATCCCATACTTAACATATCAACAGTCAAGCCCATTTACAATGCACACAACTTCCCAGCTTGGAGACAGCAGCAACTGCCTGAGATGATAGACAACATTCCTGGTATTGAGAAAAAGAACACTCAGAATGAAACCGAAAGAAGAGAAATAACCCTCAACTACATAAAAGAACATTACCCAAGCAGCAACTGGACCCATGCATATGCAGATGGATCAGCCAAAGATTCTATTAAAAATGGAGGAGGAGGAATTCTCCTTAATTTAAAAAATGGAGTGATAAAAACACAGTCAGTGGCAACTGGAAAATGTTCAAGTAACTTCAAAGCGGAGTTAGAGGCTTTGAAAACTGCAGCAGAAATGCTCTTGATGGAGGAAAATACAGAGAAGCAAATAGCTATCTTCACAGATGCAAAGTCAGCTGTCTCAATACTGAAGAGCAAAAACAGCACAGAACTAGCTGACCTAAGAGCAGCACTACATCGTCTATGCCAGAAATCCAAAAAAGTTGTAATACAGTGGATCCCATCACATTGCAGTATACCTGGAAATGAAGAGACTGACAGACTAGCAAAAGAGGGTGGACGATTACCACAACCTGACATAGACATAACCTATAATGAGGCAAAAAGGTTTATAAAAAGTACTTATAGAACCAAATGGGAATCAGAGCATCCAGGCCACCAGAAGGATGATGCATATTACAAACTCGACCGAAGAGAACAAGTAGCAATCTTCAGACTCTGCACAGGACATAACAGGCTGAAACACCACTTGTTCAATAAACTAAATATAGGAGATACCGATTAATGTAATTGTGGAACTGGTAAAATGACAGCTAAACATTTGCTGCAGGAGTGCCCAATATATGCAGAACAGAGAAAGATATTTTGGCCCACGCCTGCTTCATTTGAGGACAAGCTCTATGGAGATATCAACAAGCTCAAGTTGACTACAGCTTACCTTAACTACATTCAGGTTGACATCTAAAGGTGCATGACGATGTATTTAGACTGCCACACTTCATACCACAGGTATGTCGGTTACAAAAGCGTCCCAGAGGCATGAAATGGAATATTGCTTGGATAGCACATCCATTACGTGGAAAGTCCGAATCAAAAGCTCACTGTGTGGGCTTCGTAAATGGTGGAAAAAGTGTCCTAGTGAAACGAAATGGAATATTGCTTGGATAGCAAATCCATTACGTGAAAATTCCGAATCGAAAGTTCACTGTGTGGGCTTCATAAAAGGTGGAAAAAGTGTCCTAGTGGCACAAAATTGAATATTGCTTGGATAGCAAATCCATTATGTGGAAAGTCTTAATCGAAAGCTCACTGTGTGGATGTCATCTGCAGACTGCATTCTTCTGGTTTCCGGAGGAACAGCCTATGGTGAACGGAAGGCCCAATATACGGAAGTGAGGCTAAGCAGCCATGTGCAGGACGTGACGATTCCTTGGGTGAGCCCAGTACCAGAGCGCTGTGTGATGGCTCTGCAAGTATGGAAGCCTCCTTGGATGGCGGGGAATGCCCATGGTCTGCCCCTGCCTTCCCTTGAGGGTTGACCAGGATGTCTTTGGCTGTTCTATATGGGCCAGCTAGGATGGGGGATAACACCACAACAGTGAGATTCAAACGTCCTAAGAAACCCCCGGGAAGGTTAACCCGGTCAACAAATGCCCGCAGAAGTCGGATGTGTCGGCCTAACGGCGCAAGAACGCAGCTCTGCTGTAAACAGGCACAACGCAGTCACATCCGAAAAAAAAAATGCGGATGAACGCAGAAGAAGAAGAAGATACCCCTACATTTCATGATTGCGTCTCCTTTCGTCACCCCTTATATATTGTCACATAGTTACTTTTATACATAGGGTTATACCGCCTTCTATCTTCTTTATCTACTGGCTGTCCCCTGTTATTCTTTCTCAAACTATTATACCCCACGTTAAATGTATAGGTCTCTTGCTCAGTCGTCCTTCTCTGCAAACAATTCACAAAACCTGCCACCTCACTGACTGCCACTTTCAGCTCTCCAGCCACTTCGTCAAGCGTCCTAAATCTCTAAGTAACGTTTTCATGTTTGCTCGCTGCATCTCTATGATCGTGGTTACATCAAATCGCCCGACTTGCTACGATTTTACCAAGTTCAACAATATCTACAAGTAAATGGCATATCTAATGGCTAACTAACAACAATTAATCAAGTATTATATTAATTTATCTTCTAATTAATTATAATAAAGTTACCCAGTTAGGCGTAGTGTTGTTTCTTCAGGTTCTTCTATCGTTCCATCTATCAATCCACCTATTTCCGTGACGTAATACACACAAAATACAATCGCACTGCGTTCAATTCCGCACGCACAAGTTTGCACTTAAGAATTTCCGAAACACACTTTTTTATACGCTAGGCGGAGCATTATTCCCCTGATGCACACGACTGGGTGCATATAAAACTTCTGAGGACGATATCCTTCAAGGCGCCAGGATGAACATATTTCCACGAATGCACTCGACAGGGTGCATGTAAGACTTCTGAAGATGATATATTTCAAGGCGCCAGGCTGGACATATTTCCAAGAATGCACTCCCTTGGGTGCATATAAGACTTCTGAAGATGATATCTTTCAGGGCGCCCGGCTGAACATATTTCCACGAGTGCACTCGCTTGGGTGCATATAATACTTCTGAAGATGGTATCTTTCAAGGTGCCCGGCCGAACCTTATATGGTCAGCAGCATTCCGCAACTGGTCAGGCGTCGAGGAAAACGAACAATGTGCAGCTGTTCGTCTCTGGTCAGGCGTCGAGAAAAGCTTAAAATGTGCAGTAGTTCGCCCCTGGGCAGGCGTCGAGGAAAGCGAAAAATGTGCAGCTGTTCGCCTCTGGTCAGGCGTCGAGGAAAGAGAAAAATGTGCAGCTGTTCGCCTCTGGTCAGGCGTCGAGGAAAGCGTAATATGTGCAACACTCCGCCTCTTGTCAGGCGTTGAGGTAAACGTTGAAATTTGAAAATTTCGTAGAGCTGCTCCGCGACACCCAAGGTCAGGATCGCTGGTCACCAGCACTAATTATGCTCTCTCTGTAACAGCTCCGGCGCCCATTACGCTCCAGCCGCCACGAAGAGGTTCTTCAGTGGCCGGATGACCATAAGAGTGGACCTTGGTGGTTTGTACTAAGCGTTGTATCATCTTCACAAAGTGGAACAAACGGCCGGACGAATATTCAAAACAACGACCACTTGAACTAGTGGCTCAATATCAAATAATGACCTCAGGCAGAGTTGGGTTCTGCAGTTCATTTATTGGTGGTTCCTTCTTGACACTTAGGCGTTTCTTTTACAGATACAAAAACGATCGTGCATTTTTAGAGTTTCATACAAAATTGCAACAATATGTGACGCTGCATCTTCAGGTACGAAGAGGTTTCGTCTTTCATTTAAATATTCTACCTCGAATAAAATTTCATCGTTAAATCGCTTAATCATTCCCAGATGGTTCCCTCCTTTAACAAATACATCATGCGTCCGATCCGCAGCCCTGATGGTAAGGTTCTGTGTGGCGTTGTTGTTGTTATGCCACCCAAATCCTTACCTCCTACGTCATCAATACTGCGCTTCTTAGTGCAAATATTTTGCACCGCTCGTATTGCACGCCTCGACCATCTGCTAATTATGGGGCGTAATATCTACCCTGTTATAACAGTAACCATTGGCCAGTATTTCTAACTGTAGAAAATGAGCTTGTGAGTGAAAGCAGCACCCTCTCGAGGTGGAACTACAAGAAAGCAGACTGGGCAATGTACACGCATCGCACCAGCATACTGGTTAGAAACCTGAACATTGAGAAAGACATAAATAAAGTAGTTGAAGAGTTTGGGAAATGCATACTACAGGCAGTACGAGAAACTGTACCAAGAGGAGTCCGTAAACATTATAAACCCTACTGGAGTAATGAACTGGAACAGTCGCATAATGATGTGGAAGTGTGTAGAAAGCAAGCAAAGGCCAAACCCAGCCAAGAGCACCACAATAAATACCAGCACGCAAAAGCCAAAATTCAAAGAGCCAAGCTTCAGGCTAGACGGAAAAGCTGGCAGGAGAAAACAGAGTCGCTGAACTTTGAAAGAGACACAAGGAAATTGTGGAAGCTAATAAAACAACTTAACGATAAGGGCACAGGGAAAAACTAAAAAATTGCACTACATAAAGATGGAAACATCTTAACAGGAAAGCAAGCAGCTGACCATTTTGCGGACTCATTCGCACAAGATAATAATATCGAGATTAATCCAGAGAAACAACAAGAGATTCGAGAGAAATGGCAACATACAGGACAGAATGAAACACTACATGAGGTTCTGGAGGCACCTATCAGAATCAGCGAACTGGAGCTAGTCATATCAAAACTTAAAATTAGAAAGTCCCCGGGAGCTGATGGTATCTCCAATGAAATGATCAGGAACCCAGGAACAGAGGCCAAAGCTAATCTGTTGCAGATCTTCAATAACAGCTGGACCATAGGCAGTGTTCCACAACACTGGAGAGAAGCAATCAAGATGCCCCTCATAAAATCAGGGAAAGATAGTTCCATTGCCTCTAGCTACAGACCAATTAGCCTCACCAGCTGTCTCTGCAAAACAATGGAGCGCATCATCAATCACAGGCTGCAGTGGTGTATTGAAAGTGAAAACATCCTTGCGCCACAGCAAGCTGGCTTTAGGCAGTGCTACTCTACGGAAGATCAGACAACCTACCTCTCTCAAGAAAATGAGGATGCATTCCAAGAGAAGAAGCTAGTGCTTGCTGCATGGATAGATCTGAAGAAAGCCTTTGACTAAGTCTTGAAAGAAGGGCTGATGAAGAAACTGTGAAATTGTAAAGTCAATGGAAGAATGTACAAATGGGTCAAAGCATACTTGCACAACAGAAGAGCCCGAGACCAAAAAGACGGACTCAGGAGCAAGAAATTACTACTGCGCCACGGTGTTCCCCAGGGCGAAGTCTTGTCCCCCACACTTTTTCTAATCTTCATCAATGATCTTGTTGCTAATCTACCGCATGGAATTAAAGCGGCAATGTACGCTGATGATCTGGTTCTATGGAGCACAAATGAACATGCATCAGTGGCCACCAGATTGCTACAAAGAGCTGTAGATATATTTGTTGCATGGGCAAATAGATGGTGTGTCAGCATGAACACTGACAAGTGCAGCACCACTATATTTACCCTCTCTCCAAAACAAAAGACAGGGATCATCCAGATAAAGGGAACATCCCTAAGAGAAGATAAAGAACCAACATACCTTGGAGTAAAATTTGATGGCAGGCTGACATGGAGAAAGCACATCAACAAAGCAGTAGCAAAAGCCAGAAGGAACATAGCCATCCTGAGAAAACTAAGTAGAACCACATGGAGAGCCAGTGGGAAAATACTTAGCAAAGTTTATCAACAGAACATACGACCACACCTGGAATACGGATCAACTGCGTGGTGTTCAGCATCAAAAACCACACTGCAAGAGCTGGCCAAGGTGCAAAATCAAGCACTTAGAGTCACCACAGGAGGGATGAGATCAATCCCTATAGTGGAGATGGAGAAGATGGGGAGGACACAAGCACTGAGAGAGCGCAGAGATATGAAAACGCTAATCCATCCATCCATCATATGCCATGCCGATAAGCGAGGGCGATCATGTTCTGCCATCTCACTCGATCACCAGAGTCGTGGATCAGCTCCGTGTTTCTGTCTCGACCGTGCCACAAGGCCAAGCCATCCCGGTACTTGCTTCTAGGTCTTCCCCTTGGTCTGATCCCCTCGATCTTATCAGTTGTTACCAAGTTCTCCAACTCATTTTTTCTCATAACATGCTAAAAAAATTGTGACTGTCTACGTCTAATGTCTCTAATCAGTTTACGATCTTCATTTGTTTCTTGAAGGACTTGTTCATTGGTCTTTCTGGCTTTCCATGGTATTCTTTGCATTTTCCTCAGAAACCACATTTCTACAGCCATCAGATGTTTTTCAGCCTGACTGCTCATTGTCCAAGCTTCACATCCATATAAAAGTAGAGGTTCTATGTAGCATCTCAACACTGTTTTTCTCGTTTCAATTGACATCTTTTTATTTGTCAGTATGTTTTTCATCTTGCTAAAGGCTACTTTTGCCATGGCGATTCTTGTTATAATCTCTTCAAGGCATCTCCCATCAGATGTTATTACTGTTCCGAGATAATTGTACCTATTCACTTCTTGAAGAATATTCCCATTTACTTGTATATTACATTAAAAGCTAATACAAGCAGAAAAGTTCCTCAGCTTGCCAGGTCATCCTATGAAGAACAGATTTGAAAACTTAGCTATGGGGCGGTTGAAAAGAAGCAGTTTTATCCACCAGGCCAAACGGCTCTGCAGAGAAACCACCGATCTGCCCACAGTTCATCACCCTGAAAACTATACCAGAGCGAACTCCATGGAAAGATTAACATAGTCTATCACTACAAATCCAGACAAAAGTGAGAGGAGTATTTGACAAGGAAGAACAGAACAGTGTGCAGCGCAGAACAGCCACTCTCAGCTTCCTTGATGAAGAATACCCACAGGACCTCTGGATCCGTGTCTACACAGATGGGTCAGCACAAAATGCTGTCCTAAATGGAGGAGCGGGAGTGTACATAGAATATCCAATTAATAATAGGGACACGGCCAAAGTACCAACAGGAAAGTACTGCCATAACTATGATGCTGAAATTGAGGCAATTAAGATAGCAACAGAGACATTACTAAATATCAGCCATGATACACAACCTCTGGTGCTATTGACAGATGCAAAATCAGTACTCGAGGCGCTCCTGTATGGGAAATTTCCAGTACTAAGGAAACTACTTTCTGAACTTAGCAGTCAGCATAAGGTCACCATGCAATGGATACCATCCCATTGTGGAATATCTGGAAACGACAGAGCTGATCGATTGACTAATGAAGGAGCAAAAGAAGAACAGCCAGAAGTGCCCGTTACATACCCCAAAAGAAAAAAAAATTATCAAATCAGTCAGAAAGCCACCAAAACCTATTCAAGATGACTATCGCATTATGGACAGACCAGAACAAGTCATTATTCTGCGCCTCAGAACAGGACACAATAGATTACGCAACCACATGTATACAAAATTCAAGATTGGTGAATCAGCCCTGTGCACATGTGGATTGGCGTCGCAGACAGCAGAGCACATACCCCAAGACTGCCCAAATTACAACATGTCTATGCAAACCTTCTAGTCTAGAGAGACAACAGTGGAAGATAAACTCTATGGACCGCTGCGTGAACTAAAAAAGACAGTTAAATTCATACAGGAGACAACCTTGCAGTTATAGACATATTTCAAGCGAACGAAAGAAGAAGAAGAGGACAGACAAACAAACAGACAAGTCAGACAGACAAACAGTATTACGTTCCAAGATTTGTATTCGCTCTCTGTGGAGTTCATGCAACATAATAAGTAATACATACAAAACTTGGAACGGCAATATTTTCACAAACTGCAGTCATTAAAAATACACCCTGTATATGAATTCCCTTATCTTGCGACCCTTTGATCTGACCTTGTCTCGCTAGTCTGTTTCAGATCCCTTTGAACCTCAGTCTGCGTTTACCAGGTGTTATTCATTTTCATGTGTTAAGCGTAGATTCCAGTTCACACCTTCGTCTTGGTTGAAAGTTTTCCTGGACCCTGGACCCGACGTGGTAATTTCACACGTTTGATCCGCTGAACGCACATTTGATCCGAGGGATGCCCCCCCCCCCCCCCCAATGTAGTCTAAGGTGTCCCCGACCCCAGATGCCATTTCACACCTTATCACACCTTTTCTGGGTTGTGGAACGTCAAATGTGTTCACCTTGTGATTAGACTTTCGTTGTAGAATTCGAGTTTCCCACTCTTTGATAGAGATGCCGCCGGGTCGTTTAGTACAATGATGTGCAATTTGACGTCATAGTTTTAAGCGCTGAGAGTATAATTTTATTCTTCTGCCCCTTCCTCCTTTATTTGTCCATCTTGATGGTAGAATGAGAGATTACATTCGTGTATGATACGAGGCATTCCGTATCATCTAAATCATCCAATATAATCATTCAAACTTCTTAAATCAGAGTTAATTTACTGTTGTATAATTTAACATATGTCTAGCTGTGTTACATATTGGTGTGGTAGTGACCAAACACTGCCTGGGAGATTGATAATTTCATATAGGAGTGACCATTCTCCTCTCTGACGGCATTACCCGTCCTGTCCTCTCTCATAGCCTTCTACATGGAAACTGCCCTTGATTCTTTAGTGTAAACCTTCAAGATATGCCTGGTCCAGTTCATTTAGGTGTCTCCCGAGCCATTTCTGGTTTCCCTTTAGCAGTAGGCAACCTCTAACTGGGGATAATTCTCTCTACTCAGTACACACGCCACGCCTGGTCACAGACTCAAGACGAAAGAACCACTTTTTTTTTTAAAGTCGCTTAAAAGTCGACAGGGTCGACTTCATTGCACCGTGTTTTTATCCCAAACGGCTCACTCTCTTTCCGCAGCGAATTGCTGAAAGGTGTCGCACAAAGCACGAACTCCGCAGCTCCAGAAAGACCCACATGAGTCTCCGAAAAATTTTCACTCGTGAACTGAAGGACGCGGCCCGGAATCGAACCCACAATCTTCGGAGCCCGAGTAAGATGGCTTGACCACTTCGCCACTTTCTATGCAATTATTAAAGCGTGTAGACGTTAGTTAATATTTAAGCTGTACATATTTTTCAATATAGTTAGTTACTTTTCATTATATCAGAGAATTACCCTTTTCAATCCACGTTACACTTGCATATCTCAATAGATACAATGTTAAACAGTGATTTAAAAAAAAAATTAATGTTGATAATTTATTTCAAATATTTCACGCGAAATTCTTCTTAATAATGGTTATTATTGTGTTGTTTGAAATTCGAAGATTTAGTACCATTGCTGGTATTGTCCTCCGGCGAGGGGATACGATAAGCTGCTTGCCCAAGCAGTACAGTAGACCACAGTTTTACCAGATCTTCTTTTTCTCTCCCTTCCTCCTCCTTGTCCATCTTTGTCTTCTTCGTTTTCTGCTTCCGCTGGTCAAAAAGCCCATGGCGAAGGGGCTTCGTACGCAGTTCGTAATTCCGCATACCCGCGTTCGAAACACAGCTGCAGGTGATTTTGCAGCAGATCGCCTTGCGTTTGTTTTTTTACACAATGGTTTGGGTGCCGGTCGTTTAGAAAGCAATGGCAAACTACCGAACGTAAACTTGCCAAGAGATCACAGCAGAAGAAAAAAAAATGCTGGTGTTGACTGCGACGTTGTGTAAAGGATATACAACTAACTTTACCCCGGGAAGGTTAACCCGGTCAACAAATGCCCGAGGAAGTCGGATGTGTCGGCCTAACGGCGCAAGAACGCAGCTCTGCTGTAAACAGGCACAACGCAGTCACATCCGGAGAAAAAAAAATCCGGATGAACGCAGAAGAAGAAGACAACTAACTTTAACTAACTGGTCGAAAAACGCCGAATTTGACGTTTCCTTTTCAATGAAATATAAATTATAATGCACTTGCGTTTATCCAAAATTATATTTTTAGTATGTCATTAGTGAGCAATTTACTTAACTTTGAGCAACAAATTTTTCAGGCATAAAAAAAAAATATGAATAAATGAAATGAAAAGTACATATTTATTAATTTGCAACAAAAGAACAAGCAGCACTTTGTTTTCACCTGTGTAAGATGGAGTTCTCTGTAAGGTACGCACATTGTGTCTGTGCCTAGTATGTCTCTTCTTTTGGCAGGAGCTAAATATACCTAATTGTTTGCAATTCATACTTACTAATTTGCATCACGTTCTATAAGTGTGTGTGTGTGTGTGTGTGTGTGTGTGTGTGTGTGTGTGTGTGTGTGTGTGTGTGTGTGTGTGTGTGTGTGATTATTCTTGGCGCTCCTCAGATTTGTAACAGGGTGATTGTATACAGCAAGGATGGGGGGATTAACACTGCAAGTAGTACATCGATTGGCAATGGAGGCGGAAATCTGGAGCCGCTGCAGACTGGTAACGTTATATTTCACTATATGAAGAGTTTAGCTCCAGATCCCTGACGTCATAAACCGACTCCAGATTTTTCAAACATTGGCGGAATTTTTTGGATACTTCCGGTGTCTCTTCCGGTGTCTCTTCCGGTTTTAATTGGTACTTCAGGTTGACTACTTCCGGTCCATGGGTGGCAGATGCATGTGTGTCCCTCGCCCCCAGGTGCCTCTGTCGGCCGCCTCATCTCCGGCTCGACTAACATCGGGACCGTTCGAAGACAACGAGGTAAGCCCCGGGCATGTGGAATACTGATATGGATAAGTAGACCACATATGAACCGGCACGGGAGTCTACAGATGTATACATGTGTGTGTGTGTGTGTGTGTGTGTGTGTGTGTGTGTGTGTGTACGGGGTAGGCCGACGTTGGAGTACGAGGGAATGGGCCACAACCCTTGCTATTAGCCTTTTCCCCCAGAGGGGCCATCAAACCCACACAAAGATATGAAGTTTGATGATCAGTGAGACCTCTGGCCAGACCAAGTGCAATAAATACTACACTTTGATCTGAGCCAAAAGGACCATAGACAATGTCAATGTGTAATTCGGGCATTTTCAACTTTAGGAAAAAGACTGAAGCAACATTATGCTTATTAAATCTATATATTGTTATATTACCACATATACTCATTGGCACCTTGCCGTCTTGACAGACGATAGTTTGTGCTTTAAAAAGGCATAATAACTTTTAACTATGGCGGTAGCGAGTGTGACTGATAAGGCCAATTTGCACTGTAAATGTCCGTTCACAGTGGGTGCATGTGAACACGTGGTCATTTCCACCATCATGCACCATCTTACGTCTCAAACGCTTGGTGTGTGACTTTTCTGCAATAATTTTCTCCTTTGACTTTATTCCATTTCTGATATTTGCCCTCCATGCAACACGTTCAGCGGCGACGTGCTCCCAATGTGCATTATCAATGCCTGTATCAATCATGTCCCGCTTACACACATCTTTGTATCGTAGTAGAGGCCGACCCTGAGATCTCTTACCCATCTGTAATTCACCAAAAAAGATATCCTTTGGTATTCTACCATCATCCACCCTCCTAAGATGTCCTATCCATCTAAGTCTACGAAGACTGAGCATGGAATAAACTGTCACACAACCTGATCTTTCCAATACTTCAGTATTTGTGATTTTGTCTTGCCACTTAATACCAAGAATTCTTCGCAGACACCACATATGAAAGCTGTTTAAATTGTTCTCTTGGTGTGAGTAAGTTGTCCAGGTTTCACTGCCATAGAGAAGAGTACTAAGGACACAGGCTTGATAGACACGGACTTTTGTTTTGGCAGTAAGCTTCCTGTTCTCCCAGACTCTTTTTCTTAACCTGTTCATTGTTGTTGCTGCCTTACCAATCCGGATGTTGATTTCCTGATCTAGGGATAATTTGCTATTTACCACTGATCCTAGATATGTAAAATGGTCTACTATCTCTAGTTCGGCGTCGTCAATAAAGATTGATGGTACCCCATGTGCACCTTGTGACATAATCTGTGTCTTCTTTTTGCTAATTGTTAAACCAAATTCAGAACAAGCATTGGAGAATGCAGATAGTAGACATTGCAATTCTTCCTCAGAGTGGGTCGTAACTGCAGCATCATCTGCAAAAAGCAACTCTCTGATCAGTACCCTCCTAATTTTGGTCTTAGCCTTCAATCTCTGAGCATTGTAGAGGCCGCCATCTGAGCGAGAGTGAATGTATATACCACCATCCTGATCACGAAATGCATATTTCAGTAGAAGTGAAAAGTATATTCCAAAGAGGGTGGGAGCTAGTACACAACCTTGCTTAACTCCACTCTTGATTTCAAATTCTTCAGAAGTTGCACCATCAAACTTGATTATACCCTTCATGCCTGTGTGGAACGATTCCACAATGGACAGAAGAGTTGGTGGGCAGCCAATCTTCTTTAGTGCCTTGAACAGACCCTCACGACTGACCAAATCAAATGCCTTTGTGAGGTCGATGAAGGCAATAAACAGTGGTTGATTCTGTTCACGGCATTTTTCTTGCATTTGTCGCAATGAGAATATCATATCAGTGGTAGACCGGTTCTGTCGAAAGCCACACTGTGATTCGGGGTAGACTTGATCTCCTAGGACTTGAAGTCTGCGCAGAACAATTCTGGCAAATACTTTTCCAACAATACACAGAAGTGAGATACCCCTATAGTTGTTGCAGTCGCTCCGATCGCTCTTGTTCTTGTACAGTGTTATGATGCTTGAATCTTTAAAATCCTGTGAGACTTGTCCTTCACGCCAGCATAGCTCTATTAGCTGGTGGATCTGTATAGTGAGTGTGTCTTGCCCACTCCTGATAACCTCTATTAGAATCCCATCCTTACCTGGAGCCTTGCCAGATGCAAGTTCATTTATAGCACACTTAACTTCTGTTATGGTGGGAAGTGTGTCCAGGTGGTCAAGAGTTGGTAGAGCCTCTATGGCGTTGAGGGCATTATCCGCTAGTTTGGTCTCACTTGAGTAAAGCTCCAAATAGTGCTCTACCCATCTGTCCATCTGCTGTTTCTTATCAGTGATGACTTCTCCAGTCAAGGTTTTCAAAGGTGCACTTCTTTTGATCACTGGACCACAGGCTTTCTTTATTCCTTCATACATGCTTCTTATGTCTCCCTTATCACTTGCGATTTGAATGGACTCACATAACTTGATCCAATAATCATTTGCACACTGCCTGGCAGCCTTTTGCACATCCTTCCTAGCTTGCCTTAGCTCACTCAGAGTGTTACGCGTTGGTCTTTCCTTGTTTCTTAAGAGAGCTTTCTTCTTCTTATCAATCAAGGGCTGCAGAGTCTCGCTGTTGGCCGCAAACCAGTCCTGCCTCTTATGATCCACAGTGCCGTAAACCCTTACGGCAGTTTTACAAAGAGTTTCCTTAATTTGACCCCACTTTTCATTTACTGTACAATTTTCTGGTGTATCAGTGAAAGCGTCTTCAAGTTGCTGTTGAAACTGAAAGCACTTTTCAGGATCATGAGTGTTAATAATATTAATCCTGGGGCTAGATTTGTGTTTAGCTGTGTAGATTCTCTTTGGTCTCAGTCTAACCCTTGCAACAACCAAAGAATGATCCGTATCACAGTCAGCACTGTGGTAACTACGAGTCAATGATATATGGTTCAGATGTTGTCTCCGTGTGATGATGAAGTCCAGCTGGTGCCAATGGCCGGATCTTGGATGTTTCCATGTGACCTTATGCATCTCTTTTGTTTTAAAAAAAGAGTTTGTAATACATAGGTCATTACTGGTGCAATGCTCCAGCAGCCTTTGCCCATTTTCATTTATGCGACCGATGTTGTATTTTCCCAGGCACACTGGCCATGAACTCGAGTCCTTGCCCACACGAGCATTGAAATCACCGAGCATATAAATGTAGTCGGATTTTGGAACTGCCTTGATTGCAGAGTCTAGCTGCTCATAGAACGTATCCTTCACATCATCAGAGGAATCGAGTGTCGGTGCATATGCAGTAATAATGGTGGCAAACCCACAAGAGGTTGCCAAGCGCAGGGATAATAGTCTTTCATTTCCTCCTGCTGGAATTTCAACGAATTTTCAGCGAATTCTTCACTGCAAAGCCCACACCGTGTTGCCTTTTTTCTGCCTGCCCTTTACCCTTCCAGAAAAAGGTGTAGTTGTTTTCCCTGAGTGACCCTTCCTCAGCGAGGCGAGTCTCCTGCAGGCCAGCAATATCAATGTTAAGACGATTGAGTTCGGCATCAATCACAGCCGTTTTTCTCACATCGTCAATATTGGTCAAGTCAGTGGAAAATCCTAGACACATGGTTCTCACGTTCCAGGTTGCAAGCCGTAGCTTGAGCTTTCTATTTATATTTTTGTTTGTACCTGGTGGATTGGTTTTACAGCCTACGATTCAGATTTTGTCCTAGCCCCAAGCACCCATTGAAGCAAGCAGGCTGTGGCGGATCAGCGCACAATTGGCTGGGGGCTGCCCAGCTTGAGGCGGGCGGTAGCTGATCAGTGACACCTATAGGTGTCTCCCACCGTCAGAGGCAACGCGTGGCGCCCCATGTCTACGCCAACTGACAAGGACTTATAACCCGTAACAGTTGCCTCTCACTTTGATTCCGAGACCAGTTAAGACCAGGGATGGAGTTATTGCCTCTCCATAGCACAAAGCCTGGGCTAAAATATAGAGATCATGTGTTGCCCATGCAGCATGATCCCTCTCTCGGCCTGCCTAGTTCACTCCAGAGGAAAGGTAACACCCCTACATCTGGAACAAGACAAGCTGCAGAAGCTGCCGGATCAGCAAAGCAATGCTCTAACTGTCCGCCTGTCAGAGCTTCGATCCTATACCAGTCGCAAACCAAAGCTTAGGGCCTGGTCTGCCCTGCCATGACAATTTTGTCTTTAGCTTGCATTACCTCGCACCAGGGTAAGGCGTGTACCCTCCCAATTGCGCTCTTCCGCCCGAAGCCGTTGGCACAATGTGGGGTGTCGGGTTTGGTAAGCGCCGCCCAACGCTCGGCGCTAACAGAAACCAGGTAGTACCGTCTACTGTTATACGGTAGCTCAGTCATATCTGACTAAGACCTGACTGACACTCATATGCTTAATAACATATAAAATTGCTGTATTTCTACTGAGCTTAACATTAACTACTTTCATTAGTATACATTTAATTGAAATAACATAATTAATGAATTTTAAAAAATAATCATTAAAATATTTTAAAAATAATTTCCCTTGGCTCCATGTCTGGCGAGGCAGCACCGGGCATGTCTCTAAAAACACTCTAAATTTAGGGTAACTCGCGATAGAATTAACAGACGATAGTGAAATTTTGAATATAGCGGTTATACATGATGCTGAATCGCGTGAACACATCGACGAATGTGAAACACAAATATTCTAAGGTACTCTGCTTCGGTGCCAATGAAGTAATCAAATGGAAACGTTGGGTAATCATGAACACATAACTACAATTTATGTCTGAAATGATACGTATCGAAAGGACAAACCTGTGGGTATGCCTGGATGTTGACAAATCTGCTTTAGTCTGCAGTAATCTCACGAAAGCGTTAACAATGATGCAGTCGATAATGACAAAAGATATTTATTATACAGACATCAATGTTATCATAGTACCTGTGTATCTTGTAGAGTAAAAAGAGGCCTGACGTGCCTTTAATCACATATGCGTGATTCTTCTTCTTCTTCTTCTTCTTCTTCTTCTTCTTCTTTTTCTTCTTCTTCTTCTTCTTCTTCTTCTTCTTCTTCTTCTTCTTCTTCTTCTTCTGCGTTCATCCGGAGTTTCATTTTTTCGGACGTGACTGCGTTGTGCCTGTTTACAGCAGAGCTGCGTTCTTGCGCCGTTAGGCCGACACATCCAACTTCTGCGGGCATTTGTTGACCGGGTTAACCTTCCCGGGGATGGGCGTGATTCCATTCCAAGAGTTTGACATAAATATCACATATGTGTGAATGCTAGTAGTATGAAAGGGGGCTATCGAGTCGTATTCACGGTTCACCTCTAAAGCAGAAATACTTTCTTATATCGCTTATGTAATGACACAACAAGCATTAGGTAGCTGAATTTTCAAATCTTATGCGGTAGGATACATAACTACTTCCGTTTTTGTTTTTTTTTTTGTAGATAAAAACTGTAATATTAAAGTAATATTTACAAAAGATAGTCTATTTTGATGTGTAAAGTGAAAAGTAAAGATGGCGGCATGGGTAGGAGGTCTACCACTAACAATTTCATTGCATATTTACGGAGCCGATCGTTAGAAGTCCTTGGCTTTTTCCAGCTATATCTAGTGTGAAGTAATCGATTATATATTGTAATAGGGTTTATTACTGTCAGTAGTGGATGGGACTTAAACACTGTCATCAGACTAATGGCGAATTTGTAGAAATTCAAGACTCGTCGTTGTTTTGTGTGATGGTGTACAACCAGTCACAGTGGCACGTATCTAAGGAATACATCCGATGACACGTGGTTAATGGCAAAACCAGACCACGTGCTCACTGGCTAAAGACGGTCAAAGATGGCGCTGCACCCGGCCGCATGTGTAATGTCTACAACTAGACCACGTGCTCACTGGCTAAAATCGGTCAGAGATGGCGCTGCATCCAATCACACGTGGGTAATGGTCACACCCGATCAAATATGGCGATGCTTCCAGTCGCGTGTGTAATGGCTACAGCTTAAACACATGGCTAATGGCTCAATCGGTCAAAGATTGCACTGCATCCGGTCATATGTCTAAAATATACAGGCGGAACACGTGGCTAATGACTCAACTGATCAAAAGATGGCTCTGCACCCGGACACATGTCTAAGGGATACAGCTGAAACACGAGGCTAAAGCCGGTAGAAGATCACGAAGCATCAGGTCATATGTATAAGGGTACAGCTGAGACTCGTGGATTAGAGGGATACTACAGAAAAGGGTCTCATGTCGGGTGTCAAATCACGGGACCTAATTCAGGATGAAAATTCCACAAGCGCCTATATCGAGGTGATAGGTCACGACCTTAGCACGTGATTGTATCAAGTTCAAACATGTCCAGACAGTGCATGATATTCCGCCGAGTCATTATTCTGCGTCAGCAAATAGCGTGTATAAAAAGACCAGCATTCGCCGTATAGAAGTACCATTCTCTGTTAGCAGCAACCAGATCAACATGTGGCAAGACGCTAATGGTAAGTTGGCCTTTTGATAAATCTTTCATATTTTCGTTGTGTTTTTCAAAGTAGACATATGGATAACCTAACAATACTAGTATAATACAGGGGATGTGTGGTACTAGACGCATATAGCTGAAGAGACAAAACATTTCGTAATATATCTTGGCAGACTGGGTCGAGTTGTAATAGAGCTTACATTCGAACATTTGAAGACAGCGATATGGTGGCACCGTAATAATATAGGTAGTAGTGTGTATTCGTAGGTGAAGGTAAAAGTGTCTTGCGGGGTCTACATACCCTTTATCGATTATAATATATGACTGTGTAACAGTGGGTGCATGTCAGATACAGAGTGATTATTTATAATATGTATTTCTATAACGCTGTAAAAGTACCTTATTCTTATCTGGTTTACAGATACCGATGCCCACGAAAAACTAATTAGGGAACTGTGGATCATACTAAGAGCGGAACTATACAGCTATTGCATGGCATGTCTTAATGTCCCACCCAATCAAGAAGCCGAGAATTCATTCATTCATTCATACTTGTGATTATGGTGAGGGTGGTAGTTTTGCGGACATAGTAACAGTTCGGTAGCAGGATATACTACAACAGAACTTCACCAAAGAGGAAATAATCATATTAAGTCTCAGTAGTATTGAGGAGTGCATCCTCGACTATAATCGCCAACAGGATACTCCGGAACCATCCCCTCCCAACGTCGAGCGATCATCGTGACCGACAACCTTAACCATTAGTCACTCAACACTAGCGGATGAGTATACAAACACCAACTTAAAAACAAGATGGTTGTAGAATACTTACAGTCATGTCTTCAATAGCTGACCAGCCCTCAATACGAAGAAAACTGCGGTGGGTGTGAGGAGACTATATATGTATATCATTGTCTTCTGGCTTCACAGACTGTAGCTCACAGTAATTACAATGCAAGTAACACTGCGCCATCTGCGCTATCTATTTCATCATGTTGAGAGGTAATGTGGCGAGCATGGCACGCATTCCCCAACCCAGCTCAAACATACAATTAGTCTCCGAGCGGAAGTAGAGCGCTTTGTCACGCCATACGGAAAGCCACGTCAGCGTAATCTGAGTCGCTTGACCTAATAAACTGGCTGAAACAAGTTTAATGCGTGTCTCATCAAAAAAACTAGTATATAAACCCGAGACTGGTAACAGTCATGCATTGTGATCCGAATATGATATAGACCTCAAGACTGTGCCTTCTAACTGGGTCTAAATGTCTCGTAGTGGTGAGACTATAAGACTAGTGGGCGTTTGTCCGACGATACTTTGGTGAGTCCGACAAGAAGTTTCCCTCTAAGATGGGTGTGGCACTTACTCGTCAAGAATATGAACAGATGATAGCTATGCAGTGCGATATCCTAGCTGATTTTGACAGACACAATAAAGCTAACCAAGTCAGTAACGAAGTCAAACAAGACACTAACAGAGGCAAGCAAGTCATTACCCAAAACAATCAAGTCAGTGCTCATGTTAAACAGGACACTAACCGAAGCAACCAAGCCCAGAACACTCAAACCAGTGATCAAGTCAAACAGGGAAATAAACGAAGCCACCAAGTAGACGCATATTATACCACCGGTTTTCAACGAAGCTACAGACAGATGTGTGATGACCCAAGCAACCAGATGTGCGATGAGTCCAATAGCCAGATGAATCATGTCCCCGACACCCAGGTGTTTGTTGTGCCTGACACTCAGATGTTTGATGCATCCATTGCCTACAATAGTCAGATATCAGCCCATCAAGCATAAGACCATTCGTATGACTACACATTAAGTGACAGGCACATACCAAGCTAACAGCCGGAAGAACAAACCTACTCAGACAACGGTGTGAAGAAAACAACATAAAATGTGTATAGATCTGTATGTGAAAATAAAATGTTGTTATCATACAATGTATACAAGCTCATATTGCATCATCCATTGTAAAATGTATTGAAATACTGTAAATAAACAGCTATATATTATAACTACGTATTGGTTGTTGGTGTTTTCTTTTAGTGTTTACGGTATATAAAGTTGTCATGTGGTGAGAGAATGATGACAAATTCAAGAAATATTTCAACAAAACAAAGGAAACGGCTTAACCAAAGTAGGAAAATTGTTGACCAAAGTCTGAAATATCTCAACCATACTTATAAACATCTCATCCAAACTTATGAAAAGGAGGAAAATTTCAACCAAACTAATAATTATCTGCCGGTCTCTCTGGCCGAGGGGTTACAACACTTTCTCCGTAATCCCGTTTATCATGCAGAGTCTCGTAGCGGGCGAGAGCTGTGAGCGGTTCTACCCTCGCTGGTGACTTGCGGGATAACTGAGCCGGCCGCTCAGAAAGCAATGGCAAACTACTGTGCGTAATCTTGCCAAGAAATCAACAGACAGCTGAAAGATGCTGCTGTTGACAGCGATGTCCTGTAAAGGATATACGAATTTAAAAAAAAAATTATCTGAACGAAACTTATAAAAATTAGGACACTTTGTTAACCAATGTGACAAATCTTAACCAAATTTCAACAACACTTGAACATAGTGCAGCCAAACTTATAAAAAGTAGGAAATTTTATGAATGAAATATGAAACACTGTGGCCAAATTTCAACCAAACTTATAAATATCTCAACCAAACTTATGAAAAGTAGGAAAAATGTTTAACCGAAGTAAAATATTTTGGCCCCATTTCAACCAAATTCATTCATATCGCAACCAAACTTATAAAAAGTGGGAACATTTGTTAACCAAGTATGAAAAGTTTGGCCAAAGTTCAACCAAATTTATTTAAAAAAGGATACTTTGTTAACAAAATGTGAAAAGTTTGGCCAAATTCCAACGAAACATATGGAAAGTAAGAACATTTGTTAACCAACGTGATAAAGTTTGGCCACATTTCAACCAGACTAATACAAATCTCAGTCAAACTTATGACAAGTATGAAAATTTGATAATCAAAATGTGAACAGTCTGGCTAAATTTCAACCAAATTTATAAAATATAGGAAAAGTTCTTAACCAAATGTGAAAGTTTGGCCAAATTTCAACCAAACTTATAAAATATAGGACACTTCGTTACCCAAAATGAAAAATCGTAGCTAAATTTCAACAAAACTTATAAAGAGCTCAGCCAAACCTATGAAAAAGTGGGAAAATTTGTTAACCAAATGTGAAAAGTTTGGTCAAATTTTAACCAACCTTCTAAAAAGTAGGACACTTTGTTAACCCAGTGTGAAAAGTTTGACCAAATTTGTTTTAAACTTATAAAATGTTGGAAACTTTCTTAGTCACATGTGAAAAATTTTGGCCGTTCAACCAACCTTAAACATACCGCAGCCATACATATAAAATGTAGGAAAATATGTTGACCAAAGGGAAAACACGTTGGCCAAATATAGAAATAGCTCAACCAAACTTTCAAATATCCCATATAAACTTATAAAAAGCAGGAACATTTCTTAACCAAATGGGAAACAATATCTCACGTTGTCATTTCACTCCGACATAGCGTCAAGTCTCCAACCAACTAGCAGTGTCTGTTATGAAGTCGACCTTTTTTAAAAACCACGTCTGCGTTATTGAACCCCTTGAATACCATCTTCCTCATCTTCTAACCGACTTTCAATATTTCATACCATTTAACACAAACATTCACTGGGAAAATTTCCAACCTACTAGAGAAAATCGTCTGTCCCCTATGCAAACACCAGCTTTATTTCAGAAAATTAAAAGTATCTTATGCAATAAGTCACTACCGTTGAATGAAGAAACGAAATTTCAACAATAAAATTGTACAAAAATTAACAATAACAACATGTCTACATGAAACATTCAAATTTGAAACAATAAAGAATCATATTCTTGACGAATAAGTGTCATACCCATCTTAGTGGTAAACTTCTTGTCGGACTCACCAAAGAATCGTCGGATGTGTAACGTGCTCGTTCCTCTGTAGGATGAAACAAACACGGCCTTATCACAAGCGCTCACTGGTCTAATTGTCTCACCACTACGAGTCATATAGACCCAGTTAGCAGGCAAGTTTTGAGGTGTTTAGTCATCTTCGGAGCACAATGCACGACTGTTACCAGCCTCGGGTTTATATACTAGTTTTTGAGCCACGCATAAAACCGGTTTCAGCCAGTTTCTTAGGTCAAGCGACTCAGATTACGCTGACGTGGCTGTCCATATGGCGTGACAAGGCGCTCTACTACAAGCTCGGTGATTCATTGTATGTTTGAGCTGGGTTGGGGAAGGCCGGTCATGCTCACCACATGACCGCTCAACATGATGAAATAGTGTAGAGGGCGCAGTGTTACTTGCATTGTAGTCACTGTGAGCTACAGTCTGTGAAGGCAGAATAAAAGTGAAATACATATAGTCTCCTCACACTCACCGCAGTTTTCTTCGTATTGAGGACTGGTCAGCTATTGAAAACATGACTGTAAGTATATTACAGCCATCTTGTTTTTAAGTAGGTGTTTTAATACTCATCCGCTAGTGTGGATTGACTAAAGGTTAAGGTTGTCGGAGACGACGATCGCTCGACGTTGGGTGGGGATCGTTCCGGAGTATCCTGTTGGAGATTATAGTCGAGGATGCACTCCTCAATTCTACTGAAACTTAATATGATTATTTCCTCTTTGGTGAAGTTCTGTTGTAGTATATCCTGCAATCGAACCGTTACTATGTCCGTAAAACTACCACCCTTACCATAATCACAAGAATGAATGAATGGATTCTCAGCTTCTTGATTGGGTGGGACATTTAGACATACAATGCAACATATGTATGGTTACCCACTTAGTATGATCCATTTCCCTAATTACTTATTCGTTGGCATCGGTATCTGTAAATCAGATAAGAATAAGGTACTTTAACAGCGTTATAGAAATACATATTATAAATAATAGCTCTGTATCTGACCTCTACCCTCTGTTACACAGTCATATATTACTATCGATAATGGGTATGTAGCCCCCGCAATACATTTTCACCTTCACCTACGAATACACACTACTACATAAAATTTACTACTTCAAAAGTTCGAATACCATCTCTATTCAAATTCGACCCAGTCTACCATGATATATTACGAAATGTCTTGTCTCTTCAGTTATATGAGTCTAGCATTATACTAGTATTGTTAGGTTATCCATATGCCTACTTAGAGAAACACAACGAAAGTGTGAAAGATTTATCAAAAAGCCAACTTACTATTATCGACTTGCCACATGTTGATCTGGTTGCTGCTCACAGAGATAGGTACTTCTATACGGCGAATGCTGAACTAGATACAATCACATGCTACCGTCGTGACCTATCACCTCGATATAGTCGCTTGTAGAATTTTCATCCTGAGTTATTTCCCGTGATTCGGTACCCTACATGACACCCTTTACTGTAGTATCCCTCTTATCCACGTGTCTCGGCTGTACCTTTATACATATGACAGGATGCATCGCCATCCGTAACCGTCTTTAGCCACGTGTTTCAGCTGTATTCCTTAGACATGTGTCCGGGTGCAGTGTCATCTTTTGATCAGTTGAGTCATTAGCCACGTGATCCATGTGTATCTCTTAGACATATGACAGGATGCATTGTCAGTGTCTTTGACCGGTTTAGCCATTATACACGTGTTTAAGCTGTAGCCATTACACATGCGACCAGAAGCAGCGCCATATTTGATCGGATGTGACCATTACCCACGTGTGATTGGATGTAGCGCCATCTTTGTCCGATTTTAGCCAGTGAGCACGTGGTCTAGTTGTAGCCATTACACATGTGACCGGATGCAGCGCAATCTTTGACCGGCTTTAGCCAGTGGGTCCGCCGACTGGATGTGCCATTAACCACTTGTGATCGGGTGTATTCTTTAGATACGTGCCCCTATGGCAGGTTGTACACTATCACACAACGCAAGGACGAATCTTCTGTCTCTACCACTTCGCCATTGGTCTGATGACAGTGTTTAAGTCCCATCCACTACTGAAAGTAGTAAACGCTATTATAATACATAATCGGTTACTTTACAATAAATATACTGGAAAAGCCAAGAACTTCTGACGGTCGGCTCCGTAAATATGCAATGAAATTGTTAGTGGTAGACCTCCTACCCATACGGCCATCTTTACTTTTCACTTTACACATCAAAATAGAATTATTTTTTTTTAAATATTACTTTTAATAATTAAAGTTTTACTTTTTTAACTACACAAAACCGGAAGTAGTTATGTATCCTACCTCATAATTTGAAATATCAGCTGCTTAATGCTTGTTGCGTCGACACATAAGAGATATAAGAAAGTATTTCGGGTTCAGAGGTAAACCATAAATACGACTCGATAGCACCCTTTCATACTACTAGCATTCACACATATGTGATATTTATGTCAAACTCTAGGAATGGAATCACGCACATGTGATTAAAGGTAGTCAGACGTCGTGTTACTTTAAAAGATACATGGGTATTGTGATAACATTGATGTCTGTATAGCAAGTCTCTTTTACCATTATAGGCTGCATAACTTTTGTTAACGCTTTTGCGAGATTACTGCAAACTAAAGCAGATTTGTCAACATCCACGCATATCCACAGGTTTTGCCTTTCGAGACGTATCATTCCTGACATAAATTATAGTTATTTGTTCACATTTACCCAAAGTTTTCATGTGATTGCTTCATTAGTATACAATCAAAGTGCCTTTGAATATTTGTTTACACCTTCAACGATGAGCTTTCGATATTCAGCATAATGTGTAACCGCTATATTCCAAATTTCACTATTGTCCGTTAATTCTACTACGAGTTACCCTAATTTTAGAGTATTTTAGAGACATGCCCGAGGCTTGCCTCGCAAGACATGGAGCCAAGGAAAATAACTCGCATTATTTTCTTTAAAATATTTTAATTACTATTGTGCAAAATTCATTAATTATGTTATTTCAATTGATTGTATACGAATGAGATAAGTATTTAATTTTAAGCCAAGTAGAAATACAGCAATTTTATATGTTATTAAGCATGTTTGTGTGTGTGGTAATCTAACAATATATAGATTTAATAAATATAATTTCGCTTCAGTCTTTTTTCTAAAGTTAAAATTCCCGAATTACACATTGACATTGTCTATGGTCCTTTTGGCTCAGATCAAAGTGTAGTATTTACTGCACTTGGTCTGGCCAGAGGTCTCACTGATTGTCAAACTTCGCATTTCGGTGTGGGTTTAATGGCACTCTCTGGGGCAAAGGATAATAGCAGTGTTATGGGCCCATTCCCTCGCGCCCCACGTCAGTCTATTCCGTACACACGCATACGTATATATCTGTAGACCCCCGTGCCTGTGCACGTTTGGTCTACTTATACATATTAGTATTCCAGATGCCGTTGGTTTACCTCGCTGTATATGAGCGGTCCAGGGGGCTGTCGGGTCGGAGCGGAGGCGACCGACGGAGGCACCTCGGGCGGGAACACATACACACATTTTCCACCCATGAACCGGAAGTACCAATAACAACCGGAAGTAATACCGGAAGTACCCAACAAAACCGCCAATTTTTGAAAAATATGGAGTCGGTTTATGATGTCACGGATCTAAAGCCATACTCTTCATATAGTAGAATATGACGTCACAAATTTGGAGCGGCCCCAGATTTCCGCCTCCGTTGCCACTCGAGTTACTACTACTGCATAATAACAATAATTAGGCAGAGTCGCCAAGAGAAACCAGATACCACTGTATGGTTAGAGTCAGTCGTATAATTTCATCTGTCACCTGTTTCTTTTTTGCAATTCTATATTTAGGTGGCGCCGGTCTAACTGGCAGAGGAGTTAGCAGCTTTCTCCATAACCCCGTATACACTCGTGGTTGACGTGAGCGCACGAGAATTGGAAGCGGTTCGAGTCGCGCCAGTGACTTATGAGAGTATGGAGCCAGTCGCTCAGAATGGCAAACTACTGGGCGTAATCTTGCCAAGAATTCAACAATCAGCTGAAAGATGCTGATGTGTACAGCGATGTCCTGTAAAGGTTATGCAAAACATTTGTTATGTTTAGGTGGAATGATTTATTACCGCAACATATCTCATTGTTCACCTATGGTCTATATTATCTCCGTGGCATTCTATACGTTCTTTATAGTAAATGTGTACCTTTCTCTAATTTCTTTGGTTTAGTTAATGCTATATGTGACGAAACGACTGCGATAAGTCTGATCTCTGTATTATATCCCTTTGATGGGATCGCGACCGGTTAGTCTCCCTGGATTTAATAAGAATCACTAGGGGATTTCCCCGTCTAAAGTAGGTCGTGACGTCACATGTCGAGTGATTTCTAGAAGTATCTCGAATGCCCCAGGCAAGTGCGTACGTGGTTTTCTCGCACGAAGGACCCACAAGTGCCTCAAGGAACACTGGAGTGTGGAATTCTTCGTGACACTGGATTTCTCCGTGGCTCATGAAATTCACAGTTGATTATTGTGATTTCTGATATCACAGGATCTGTTATGGGTTAGATCCTATGAAGATTTAGAAGCTCAACCATAAGCTCCATGGGACTTGCTCACTCCAGTGCCTATCAAGATGAGATGTGAGGCGTTACTGGGAGCAGTCATCAGAATCTGTCTACTAATACTGGAAGTCAGTTGAATGGAGATTAGCCGGTAGGTCTAGGTTCAGACTACCGTCAAGAGTCTGACGAAGGTAGTCAAGCAATCCAGATAGGGTCAGAGACTAAAGCGTCTATAGGTTCTAACCAGCGAGGTCCTGGTACTTATCTCATTCAATGATAACTTGGTGATTTTCCAGGAAGTGAAGTTCAGGTGTTTAATTGAATGCCAATGGCCAGTTTATTAAGCTTCCGGCCCGGCTGGGTCGTCATGGGACACATTGTCTATAGTTCACGACACCGCAAGGGTGAATCAACAGTGGTGATCTCTTTTTGAAGCCATGAACCGGGTCATATGACCGGCAGCAGAGATTTGACATTCTGACGTACTATGCAGGTAGTTAATACCTACCGACCTGAGTCATTGAACAGACTTGATGAACTGATAGGGTAGTTCATACCTACCGAACTGTACGATAGCTGTATGAGTATATGTTCAGTATTAATTCACTTATTGAGTCAAGCAGTTGTGACATTGTGATAATATGGAGGCAGTGCTCCAGATATAGGTTGTTGCTAAGGTGTTTCCCAGGAACTGGCGAGACAGAGCAACCAGGCTCTTATAGATACTTGTGTAGTGTGCTATAAGACTTTTCTTTAGTTGGGGACATGAAGGGTTCTAGGGTTGACCCAGACGTCATCAGCGGAGTGAAACTAGTGATTTATCAGTCTTCGAGGGATGAACCTCAACAGTTGGTGAAGGGTCTGTCAGGCATCAGTCCTACGCCTGAGCATCCCGAGATCTGGATCCAAGTGGAAGAAGTGAACTGTGGAAAGGAGAGACACCTTGGAGTTCAGGTCCACTGGAGGTCCCGGGTGAGTCGTAACCACGCAGGACAACTGCACGAACTTAAGTCACAGTCTCCGTGATGAAGACGAATTATCCTTAGATCTTCTCTTGTACATATCATCTTCTAGTCAGGCTTTCAGCCATCCTTCTCTGTGTTGCAGTTGACGTAGTTATAAATTAAATTTTAATTTGGTAGCCATGGCTTTGTGTATTAGTATGACTGGTGTCTTGTCCGAGCCCCCTTTGTGTAGGAGTCCCTAAGTGGGGAAGGGGAGGTTCAGCTGTCCCGGCTTGTGTGGGGCCTGGTAGATGTAAAGTTCTATTGAGATGGTCGGAGCAAAGGCTGGGGATATTATCTATGGTAGTAAATCCGTCCAAGCCCCGGGGGTCTTGTTACAGGTCATAGAGTGGGGGCTCGTCCGGGATCTTCTCTTTGTTCTGACATCTCGTAGGGATAGGTTATAGTGTCATCTGTCCTATACCTATTGTCTACTTGACGAGTAGGGCTACTGATACCTTTTCTTCGACGTGGACAGACATTTAGTTAACTTAGTATAGATTGTTAGTTACATTGTTAGTTAGATTCATAGTTAGCATTGTACTTGTGTATTGCATATCTATACTAGGACTTAGTTACACTAAGTATGGCTACTCGGACTTTAGATTTAGCTAAGGTGCGGGCATCTGCAACGGAGATGGGATTGGAAGGTGATGCCTTCAAGGCATGTGTACTTGAAGTCGAACGAGACTTCAGAGCAGAAGAGAGGGAGCGAAGAAATTCAGAAGCTGAGCTTGAAGCTTGAAAGCTAGCACTTGAAGAGCAAAAGTTTGCTGCAGACCAACAGTCACAGAAACTTGCAGCTGAACTAGAATCTAAGAAATTAGAATCTAGGAAACTAGAAATGAAACATGAGTTCCGTATGAAGCAACTTGAGGTAGAGGCGAAATCTGTTGGTGAAACTGAGGGAGCAGTAGGTGGAGAAGCTTTACCTAGCTCTTCAGCAGCCAGCAGACCAGCGTACCATGCTATGAAATGGCCGTTACCACCATTTGAACCGGACAAAGAGAAGATTGATCAGTTCTTGGAGAAATTCGAGGCTATGTGTAAAGCTATGGGCTTAGAGCGTGAGCGGTGGAACTTGAAGCTTTCACAAGGACTCCGTGGAACCGCGTACGAAGAGTATGCGCGTCTTCCACCAGGGATGGAAAATGATTATCCAACCCTGAAGTCGGCTCTTTTGAAGAGATTCGAAATGACAGCCCATGCGTATAGGCGGAGGTTTAGAACTTCCCAACGAGAACCAGGTGAGATGTTCTCGGTCTATAGTGTGAGGTTGAACTCATACCTTTTGAAATGGATGGCGTTGGCCGGTTTCAAAGAGGATTATGAGAGTTTGAGAGATCTGATGGTGGTGGATCAGTTGAAAATGCAGATGTCCAAGCCTTTGAAAAATTTCTTGGGTGAGAATGGAGCGGAGAGGCTAGACATAGTAAATAAGTTAGCTGAGAGGTATGTGGAAGTCTATGGTGAGACTGGGGAGTCCAGTCAGACTGATCCACAGAAGAGACAGAAGGGGCAAGATAAGAAGCCCAAGACTAAGGTCCTACTGAATCATCCAAGGTAGCAGATCCTGTGGTAGATAAATCTTGTCAGAAAAATAATAAGCAAAGCCCTCCCGCCTCCCCAAAACGGAAGTGGTGTAAGAGGTGGTGTAATTACTGTAAGTCACCTTCCCATAATACAATAGAGTGTCTGAGGAAGCCGAAGGATATGCACTTTGCTTGTCTCGCCTCAAATAGGGGTAGACCTAGCGAGACCAAACATGAGGGTAGAGAGAAACCGGAGTCAGAGAGATCAACTGTGGTCGAAACGATAGAGGTGAGTGGGAAGCAGGTGGAATGTCTATACGATACAGGATTGCAGTTTGAGGCTGTAATCTCATCCCACCTTGTGAGCCCAGGGCAGCTCACCGGCGAGACAAGAGAATTCCAGCCGGCCATGAAGAGCTCCGTAGCTATGAACTTGCCGATTGCTCGGATTGACATTCGGTGCAAGTATGTTACGGGTAGCATCAAGGCGGCTGTGCTGCCTGATCCTATTTACCCTTTGATCCTCGGTCATCCACATGTATTCTTGGGGGCTCCCAGGAAACATGGCCTAGTGAGTGCTAGGCAGGCCAGGGCTAAGGATGGAGAAGGGCAGTGTGGTAAGTTGATTGACCATTCTCTTGCGAGGTTAGTGAGCAGTGCTCAAAGTAGGGACAAAATCTTGCGTCCTTACTTACTGGAGTTGTCCAAGAGTTCCGACCCGCAATCTCCGGGTCAGTTCTATGTAGAAAACCGGTTGCTTTATCGTAGGGCCGGTCAAGTGGATGGCCAGTACGGTCAGATGGTAGTCCCTACTGACTACAGATCCCGCTTGATACATAGAGTGCATACCTTATCCTTAACAGGACATAAGGATGTGGGTACAACGGTCCAGTGTCTTTCCAGCCACTACCACTGGCCTGGAATGACAGGCGACGTGCGGAGATACATCAGGTCGTGCTCAGAGTGTTGTCTGGCAGCACCAAAGCATAGGACCAGAAACGGATTATCTCTGCAGATCGGAGATAGGGTTCTCGCGCTTCTCCCAAATCGAAGGGGGGGGGGGAATTTGAACTCGGATGGCAGGGCCCTTTTCCTGTGGAACGGATAATGTACCGATCCACGTATGAGGTGAAGGTCCGCGGGGAATTGCGTAAGTTCCATTGTACTCTCCTTCAGAATCTGGAGAGGTCCGAGGTAGTTTCTCCACAACGCAGTGCGACTACCATCGCGCTAGATTCGGTTCTGGGTCCAGACGAGGGCGAGGTAGACTCAGTCCTACGCAGTAAATCCTGTGGGGAGGGTCTGCGGTCTCCTAAGTGTTCAACCGTGGTTAGGGCGAACAGGCTCCGTCGGGAAGAAGCCCATGGTGTTAAGCACACTGGGAATCGAGGTCGGACAGGCGAAGTCACATCTGGCACGACGGGATCGTCGGGTGACTTGACACGCCGACAGGCTCACTGTCCTTACTCGCGGGAGAGAAGGCAGGAGCAAGGGTACTCCAGACGAACCTGGAGTAAGCGACCATTCACTTCGGTCGACTTCCGCGAACAGTCCACAAGTGTGATGCCGAGTCGGGATAGGAAAAATCCTATTGTCAGAAGGGACGGACGAACCTTCAGTAAAGTAACCGATGGCCTACACCAGGTGGAGGCGGAACAGTCCAGTTTAGAGCGTAAGTCGATCACCAGGCCGTTACGTTTCGGGCCTAATCGCTGGAGATAACGTACGTCTGAGACGGTGGTTGGTGAACCAGCATCCCTACCCTACCGGTAGATCTCTCCGGGGAAAGTGAACGTTATGGAACGTCCTTTCCTGTAAATCCAGTCTCTGTAGAGGAGAGGTTCAGAGTTCAGACAGATCTTGGTCTAGTAAGTTCGACCGGGTCGACCATCTTAAGTGGGGGCCTATGTGACGAAACGACTGCGATAAGTCTGATCTCTGTATTATATCCCTTTGATGGGATCGCGACCGGTTAGTCTCCCTGGATTTAATAAGAATCACTAGGGGATTTCCCCGTCTAAAGTAGGTCGTGACGTCACATTTAGAGTGATTTCTAGAAGTATCTCGAATGCCCCAGGCAAGTGCGTACGTGGTTTTCTCGCACGAAGGACCCACAAGTGCCTCAAGGAACACTGGAGTGTGGAATTCTTCGTGACACTGGATTTCTCCGTGGCTCATGAAATTCACTGGGCCCGTCAAGGCATTGTGACAACGCACTTCGGTGATCTTGGAGTAGTCGCCAGTCAGACCTCAACGAAGTAAGATCGCAGTATTTAACTGCTGAGAGAGATGTCAGTGACCGCAGCCAGGCGGACATCGGCAGTTGATTATTGTGATTTCTGATATCACAGGATCTGTTATGGGTTAGATCCTATGAAGATTTAGGAGCTCAACCATAAGCTCCATGGGACTTGCTCACTCCAGTGCCTATCAAGATGAGATGTGAGGCGTTACTGGGAGCAGTCATCAGAATCTGTCTACTAATACTGGAAGTCAGTTGAATGGAGATTAGCCGGTAGGTCTAGGCTGATACCACCGTCAAGAGTCCGACGAAGGTAGTCAAGCGATCCAGATAGGGTCAGAGACTAAAACGTCTATAGGTTCTAACCAGCGAGGTCCTGGTACTTATCTCATTCAATGATAACTTGGTGATTTTCCAGGAAGTGAAGTTCAGGTGTTTAATTGAATGCCAATGGCCAGTTTATTAAGCTTCAGGCCCGGCTGGGTCATCATGGGACACATTGTCTATAGTTCACGACACCGCAAGGGTGAATCAGCAGTGGTGATCTCTTTTTGAAGCCATGAACCGGGTCATATGACCGGCAGCAGAGATTTGACATTCTGACGTACTATGCAGGTAGTTAATACCTACCGACCTGAGTCATTGAACAGACTTGATGAACTGATAGGGTAGTTCATACCTACCGAACTGTACGATAGCTGTATGAGTATATGTTCAGTGTTAATTCACTTATTGAGTCAAGCAGTTGTGACATTGTGATAATATGGAGGCAGTGCTCCAGATATAGGTTGTTGCTAAGGTGTTTCCCAGGAACTGGCGAGACAGAGCAACCAGGCTCTTATAGATACTTGTGTAGTGTCCTATAAGACTTTTCTTTAGTTGGGGACCTGGAGGGTTCTAGGGTTGACCCAGACGTCATCAGCGGAGTGGAACTAGTGATTTATCAGTCTTCGAGGGATGAACCTCAACAGTTGGTGAAGGGTCTGTCAGGCATCAGTCCTACGCCTGAGCATCCCGAGATCTGGATCCAAGTGGAAGAAGTGAACTGTGGAAAGGAGAGACATCTTGGAGTTCAGGTCCAGTGGAGGTCCCGGGTGAGTCGTAACCACGACAGGACAACTGCACGAACTTAAGTCACAGTCTCCGTGATGAAGACGAATCATCCGTAGATCTTCGCTTGTACATATCATCTTCTAGTCAGGCTTTCAGCCATCCTTCTCTGTGTTGCAGTTGACGTAGTAGACTGGTGTCTTGTCCGAGCCCCCTTTGGGTAGGAGTCCCTAAGTGGGGAAGGGGAGGTTCAGCTGTCCCGGCTTGTGTGGGGCCTGGTAGATGTAAAGTTCTATTGAGGTGGTCGGAGCAAAGGCTGGGAATATTATCTATGGTAGCAAACCCGTCCAAGCCCCGGGGATCTTGTTACACTATATCTAACTTGATGTTCTTTAGGGTTTTCTGTATGGTTTTTCAGTTTTAACCGCATCTTTCCTATAACTGACACATAGTCACTATGTCCGTATGCTCCTGGTCTATTTTGTCTCCTTCTAAACTGCTTATGATTCTTTTGGAATCAATATGTAGTCAATTTGATTGCGAATATTATCGCCATGGCTTTTCCACGCATATAATCGTCGAGGATATAGTTTAAACCAGGTATTACCAGTAAACAGCATGCCACAACAAGCAATGATGTACAGACCAGATGGAAACAGAGAAAGAGGCCGACCACGTAAACGTTGGACGGAAGGAATAGCAGTCCATGGGAATGTCGATATATGAAGCCCATAATCGGGCACTCTCACGAAGTTTATACTTCACCTCGACACCGCAAAGTACAAGAGGAACATGATGAGATGAGATGAGATTACCTATTTCCAAATCATGTTATTCTACTTATTGCTATTAATCTGTCACCTCTCTCATTCCTCTAGCCTAGGCCATAACCACAAGTCACACAGCTCACCTTTTCGTTGCCTACTTTGGCATTGAAATCCCCGAGTATGACAGTCATTTCAAAATGTTCCCACTGGTCCACGGCCATGTCTATTTCGTTATTTTATATATATATATATATATATATATATATATATATATATATATATATATATATATATATATATATATATATATATATATATATATATATATATCTTCTTCTTCTTCTTCTTCAGCGTTCCGAACCATTGTGGTTCTTTGCTGCAGATACAGTCCGTCTCCATTCGTCTCTCTGGTTGACCTTCTCTTGCCAGTCGTTGATTCCAAGTGCTTGTAGGTCTGTATATATATTATCTCTCCACCGTCTTCTTGGTCTACCTCGGGGTCTACGGTCATTTATATCCTGAGTGTAAGCGAGTTTTGTTTCCCTATTATCTTCCATTCTTTCTATATGCCCCAGCCATTGTAGTCTATTAGCCTTCATGATACCAGTGATTAGCGGGGACTTAAACAGATCATAAATGTCTTTGTTACTTCTTCTTTTCCACTCTCCACTTTGTGTATCCATAATGGGTCCAAAGATGCGTCTCAAAACTTTGTTCTCAAAGGTTTGTAGCAAGGCTTCGTCTCCTTTCGTTGTACTCCAGGTTTCAGAGCCATACAGCACAACTGGTCTGATCAGTGTTTTGTGTATTGTGATCTTGGTGTTACGAGATAGCGCCTTTGATTTTATTAGATGTTGTAGTGCATAGTATATCTTCCAGAATTGATTCTAGTTTGTATTTCTTCCCTTATGATGTTGGAGCTGTTGAAGATTGTACCCAGGTATTTGTATGTTTCCATTCTTTTAATGGTCATATTATCTATTTGTATGTGGCCAGAGTTTTTAGCCATTCCTTCTCTTGAAATTACCATATATTCTGTCTTATCTTGGTTGATAAAAAGCCCCATCTGTTGGGCTTTTTCCTTTAAGTGAGTCAATATTTCCAATGTCTTCTGTTAATTTTCCCCTACAATATCTATATCATCTGCATAACCAAGCAGCTTGGATGTTCCTCCAATATCACATTCCTCCTTTACCCTCCTTACAACTTTCTCTAGATCCAGATTGAAGAGTAGCGGCTATAGTGCATCACCCTGTTTCAAGCCAGATGTTATTTGGAAAGGGTCTTATTTCCTGCCTTTATATGTTACTATATTATATGTATCTTCCATGCATAGTCTACTCATGTTGATTAACTTCCTTGGTTTTCCAAATCCCCGCATAGCATTCCATAGACTATTCCTATGGACACTATCATAAGCCTTTTTAAAATCCACAAACATGTTATGGAGATCTCTTTTATATTCCCAATTTTTCTCGGCTATTTGTCGTAAGATAAATATCTGATCTATTTTTGATCTGTTTTGTCTAAAAACCCGCCTGGTAGTCACCTAATATGTATTCTGAATATGGTTTTAGTCTATTTAGTAGTACTGCGGATAGTATCTTATAGCTTATGGACAGTAGTGATAGTCCTCTATAATTTTCACGTTGGAACTTGTCTCCTTTCTTAAAGATAGGTATCAATAATGACTCTTTCCAGCCATGGGGTAATTCTTAACCTCCAGATTTTTATTATTAGTTCGTACAGCTTTAGATGTAATACATGGCCACCCGCCTTTATAAATTCAGCAGGAATTCCATCAGCCCCAGTTGCCTTATTGTTTTTAAGTCGTGTGATTACATATAGGATTTCTTCAAATGCAGGTTCTTCAATTTGTGGTTCACGCGTTAGAACCTCTTCCTGTGGGAAAGTGTTACTTGGAGCTTCACAATTTAGTAATTCAACAAAGTATTCTTTCCATGTGTTGCACATTTCCTCATTGGTATTTATCATATTCCTATTTTTGTCTTTTAAACCATGTGTGTTGTGTTGGTGCCCTAGTTTCATTGACTTAAGTTCTTTAAAAAAACTTTCTGGATTCGTTTTTCTGGTGATTAGTTTCCATATCTTTGATTATATTACTCATATATTCTCGCTTCTGCTGTCGAACTATTTTTGTAGCCTCTTTACATTCATTTCTTTATTGCTCTTCCTTTTGGATGTTGTTGATGTCATTTAGCCATAGCTGTCTGGCATTCTTTTTCCTAATGACTGCTTCTTCACATTTTGGATTGAACCATCTGTTCTTTCTATGGGCGGTTAACACACCGAGACATTCTTCTGCGGTAGATTGAATTGTATTCTTGATGTTCAACCAAGTTTGGTCAACGCTTTCCTTCAACGGGTTTTGTAGAATTTCAAGTTTACATTTTATTTCATTTCATCTGCAAATTTCTCTTTGACTGTGATATCTTGTAGTTTTCTCTCTGTTGTATGTTGGGTGTAACCTTTGTAGTTTAGCATAGAAAGCTCTCTTAAGTTGTATTTTAAATTTTGCCCGAACGAGGAAGTGGTCGCTGTGGCACTCAGCTCCACTATAGCTTCTAACTTGCTGTATGTTTGATGCATTTTTGTTGTTAATTAAAATGTGATCTATTTGATTATAGGTTCTCTTGTCACATGATTTCCAAGTTTGTTTATGTATATCCTTTCTTTGCAGTCTGGTACTGCTATTCTGCAGTCCTTTTGCTTCTGCTAGGTTGATGACTCTCCATCCATTATCATTTGAAGTTGTATGTTGGCTTTCCATACCGGCAACTTTTTTATGAGTTTGCTCTCTACCTATTTTTGCATTGAAGTCTCCCAGCACAATCAGGATGTCATGTTTGGGGATTTCTTCTATGACATCTTCCAGATCATTATAAAAGTCTTCTTTAATATCATCTTCTTTCTCTTCAGTAGGTGCATGTATATTAATCATCGTTATATCTTTTCCATTTACCTTTTATTCGTAATTTATTAATCCTGTCATTAACAGCTTTAAAGTTTAGAACGTTCCCCATAACTCTTTTTTAATGACAAATCCTGTTCCTAATTCATGTTTATTTTGGGTGTTTCCTCCATATATTATAATCATTCCATTTTGCTCTAAAGTACCCTCTCCTGGCCACCTAATTTCGTGAATTGCTGTTATATCCATTTTATACTCAACCAGCTCCCGGGTTAATTCTTCGGACGCTCCAGCTAGATATAGTGTCCGTACATTCCATGTTCCAAATCTCAAAAGTCCTTTAACGTTCCAATGTCGATGTCCAAATAAGTCAGTCCGAATTCGAGGCTCATGTATTTGTTTCGTAACATAATGGTTTTTACAAAGATGGGGATGTTAACCCCACGCTTCAACCCCCAACCTGGAGAACCAGGGTGTTTCTCTTTGTCTGTTCTCTACTCTTTGACCTGTCCGGCTTGGGAGGCCCTGCTGGTAGCTACGCTACCCCCGGCATAGCTCTCAGGGTAATTGAGAAACTCAAGCTCCCCCACCACGACAAGGTGGAAACAACATCGGGGGATATATATACATATACATATGTCACAAAATAAAACACCGCGTTTGACCAGCTGATTACTATAAGAGGATTTCTGATTAAACGGACTATCTGCAAAAGCGACAATTGTTTCAACGAATACAGAGAAAACATTCATGGTTGTGGCTGCACGTGTTCACAAACAGGTCGGGCATAAATAACAGCTGTACTTGTACATCTGGTCAGCAAACATAGGAACATTCGGAAGTGAGATGAATGCATACATCGCTTTGACAGTTTATCAACAGTCAGAGACAACCGGAATTGCCAGCTAGGGACAGGAAACAGTCCGTCTGTCATTTATAGTTTCCGGACATCACGCAGATTGGCAGATTGCTATTGACAACGGTTGTTGGGATCATACAGTAACTCGCTAGCTTGTTTTGGGAATCTAAACAACTGATGACAACTCTGACATTGATGGGGCCAGGGAAAATAGATTCTTGACAATGGATGATATGCCCAAATAACACCTGCAGGACATCAACCATGTCACGTGACCAATTTTAGGGGTTTGCCAGAAAACCATGATTGGAGAGGACAGTTGAACTCAAACCTTGGATTTTAGCGGACGTGCTTCGGCACTGCGGTTCTGATTGGAATAATGTCTACCGTGTGCTTATTAGTGGATTTAATAGTTCACGTGTCTGTCATGGCAATTTGTAGATGTGATTTGTTAGACTGCAGTGTTGCCTAAGGAAGTATACTATGTAATTAGTCCTAATTAATTTAGGCGGTAGCATGGTGAAAACTAGATAGATTAGTGAAGTGTTGATAGGCTCTACTAGTTGAGAATTGAGTAATGGGGGATAATTGGGATCTTCCAGTGGGTGCTCCCTGTTGGGGGGGGGGGGGGGGGGGTTCCGCACGCTGTTGGTTGTTTTTTTTTTTTTTCTTCTTGTCTTGGCCTGATGAAAGCCTATGTGTTCAGTTCATCTGTAACTGACAGAGTTAGGTTCATTGTATTTTGCTGAGCAAGGGCCAATGGCCACGATCATCTAATAGAGATCAGTGACGAAGAGGCTATCTATTTCACAGGTTCCCTCTAGTTGGAAGGAAGAACACGGAACCAAGGAAAAATCCGATCCCGGATAAAGTTTGGCACAGGAAGATTGGCCCGCAACTTCATCAATGGGCCTATGCTAGAGGAAGATGAGAAACATGGCTCAGGGGAGCTGAATGATAGAAGTATCCTACAGGATAAGTACAGAATGAGTTGTAGGTCATACCAGTCTTTAACACACCAATAGTGATTGAGGTTCACATTGGAGGAAAGATAACATTTAAGTGTAGTGGTTCCACATATCAAGAACATTATTACGTTAAGACAATAACGAGAAAATAAGGAAATCCATAGAACATTTCGCAAGAAGGACAAACGCCATGTTCATGGGACAGTGTTCTATTGTTTTTTTTACTGTGCAGGAATTAGGAGATCTCAGTTTTCTACAAACTATTAGGAACAGTTTTTGTTAGGAACAAACATTAATAGTGTTCCCCGACTGTAGTTTCGATTGGGACTCAGATTTCATGGTTATCAAGGTTCATGGAAGATAACAAGTCTGGCGGAAAAGAAGCGGCAATTGGTGAGGTCTATTGTACTGACTCGTGTGATGTGTAATCCTTGCCATGATGAGTGGACTCTGATCCTGAACTTTGAAGGCTGACCTATACATTTACATCAGAATACACGACACACATTTTCTTCACAGACACGTCTCATATACGTTACACTTTTCTTTTAATAAATTAATCTTTATTAATTTTTTGGAAGCAAGAGTTGTTGAGTATGTTGCGTTGGGGAAGTATGAGAGGGGGCATAGTACGACAGTGAGAGAGTGGTAGGAAAAGGTGTCCACGGGCTGATGGAGTGTGTTGGACGGAAGCTGGTGGATTCTCCAGGATATTGATAAAGGGAACAAAATATTATAATGTGGGTGTTGACTCTCTTCACTCCAGGGACGACACTTTAAAGGAGGACACGACATTATTGAGGGATCGATAACGGGATCTTTGGACAGCGGGATCTCTCGTAAACGGAATCCTTGGACAGCGGGATCTCTCGTAAACGTGATCCTTGGACAGCGGGATCTCTCGTAAACGTGATCTTTGGTCAGTTGGATCCTCGGACAACGGGGTCTGTTGACACGGGATCCTTAGTTATAAAACGGAGATATCATATTGGAGAATCCAGCTAGAGTGAATGTGGATAGGGGCTAGAACTAATATCTTACCTGTTCACACTTCACACGTCTGCATAGGTCTGTGGTCCTGATTCTACTCTTTTCACTGAGTGAATGTGCTGTGTGTTGTAATATCTAGATTTATAGTACTTGTTCATATATCTGTATAGTAATTTGCAGTTATATTGTACTCGACCTGCTAGCTTACCTCTCTGTAAAATGGCCACCCCTAAACTAAGCACAGCTGAATTAAGGGCAAAGGGGGAAGACATGGGATTGTCGGGTTCTGCTCTAACGGATTACATACAGGAAGTGGAGAGAGAGTATCGTCAAGCAGAAAGGGAAGATCGAAAGGCCGAGTTGGAATTGAGAATGATGGAGTTGGAACAAGAAGCTAGGAAATTGGAGACTCCAGACCAGGAAAAATCACCTGTAGTGGAATTGGTAGAGGTTAACGGTCGTCAAGTGGAGTGTTTGTACGACACAGGACTGGACGGGGAGGCCGTGATTTCTGCGGATCTGGTACATCCAGAACAATTCACAGGTGAAACCATGGAGATACAGCCTGCACAGAAGAGTGCTGTGACCATGAAGTTGCCTATTGCTAATGTGGAGATTCGGTCAAGGTACGTCACCGGCACCATCAGGGCTGCTGTATTGAACGATCCCATTTTTCCAGTAATCCTAGGTTGCCGGTATGTCTTTCTGGGAATGCCCAGGGAGCCAATCCATATGTGAGCAATGCAGAATCGCTCTCAGACGAGAACGGAAGAGGCAGAAGCAATTGTGACTAACCCAATGCCGGGGGAGCTACGAACTGCCCAGAGTGAGGATGATACTTTACGTCCTTGCTACAGAAAGCTGCAGAAAAGTGCTGATCCACCAGGACGGGGACAGTACTACATGAAGAACAGGATACTCTACAGGAGAGCAGGAAGGGGAGACAACCTATACGGTCAGTTGGTAGTCCCGAAAGCTCACCGGTCCCAGATTCTTCATATGGGGCATACCATCTCCTTTAGTGGACACATGGGTATTGCCGCCACCATGCAGCGGATTTCCTGCCATTACTATTGGCCGCGAATGACAGATGATGTGCGTCGGTATGTGAAGTCATGCCCTGAGTGCCAGAGGGTGGCACCGAAACACTGGACAGCACCGGTGGTCTTGGGTGAGATGCCCATCATGAAATCTCCTTTCGAGAGGGTAGCCATCGATATCGTGGGTCCACTTCCCAGGACTAGGAAGAGGAACATGTATATACTCACAATGGTGGATTGCTGTACAATGTGGGGTGAGGCCATACCGTTGACCACGATTGACTCGAAACGAGTGGCGGACGCACTGATGGAGGCCTTTACCAGATTAGGCTTTCCGGATCAAATTCTGACGGACAATGGGTCTCAGTTTTGTGGAAAACTCATGAAGGAGGTATTTAGGGTGTTTCACTCTAACCACATACATACCAGCCCTTACCACCCTCAAGCCAATGGACAAGTAGAGCGTTTCAACGGCACGTTGATGACAATGCTCGGGAAACTAGCGCAGGAAAAACCTGATAGGTGGGATGAATATATCCCAGCAGCCCTTTTTGCCTATCGGGAAGTTCCTCATGGCTCAACAGGACTACCACCCGCTACGTTGCTGTTTGGTCGTCCAATCAAAGGACCGTTGGAAGCCATGTTGAGGAGTTGGACTGAAGAGGGGACGTCAGAAGAAGTTATCTCATCCTATAAATACGTGGAGGAACGGAAAGAAAAACTCCACAAGGGATGGACTCAGGCAAATCAAAACTTGAAAAAGGCCAGAAAAAGACATGCGGCTTACTACAACCGTAGGTCTAAAGAAAGATCTCTAGAGGTGGGAGATAAAGTCTTGTTGCTACTCCCAACGGGAAACAACAAACTGGAGATAGGTTGGCAAGGACCATTTCCCATGGAAAGGGTGATATCCAGAACCAACTATCAGATCCGGATCCGGGGAAAGTCGAAGATTTTCCATATCAACCTCTTGCGGAAATACGAAGAGAGACCCGGAGACAAGGCAGCTCACCTCATGGCAATGGCAGTTGCAGTGGAGACTGAAGTGGGAACCAACGAGGGCAGGGAATATCCCTTGGTACACCAGGAAACCTATAGGGATGTGCAAGTGAACCCTGATCTGACCTCTCAGGAGAGGGAAAAGATAACCCAGGTTCTCAAGCCTCATAAGGAGATACTGACTGATAAACCAGGACGAACGAGGTTGGTGGAGTTCGAGATGACTTTGACCACACAGGAGCCTGTTCGTCAAAAGGTTTACCCAGTGCCATTCTCTAAAGAAAAGGCCCTGGAGGAGGAAATACAGAAACTTCTGGAGGATGACGTGATTGCACCATCCACATCCCCATACAATGCAGGGGTAGTTTTGTTACGGAAACCAAGTGGAGAACACCGGTTGTGTATAGATTACCGACTTCTGAACAGTCATACACAGTTTCAGGTGGAACCTTTGCCGAATCCAACTCAGTTATTCGCTGGGCTCCATAAGGCTCGGTACTTTTCAAAGGTAGATCTGAGTCGGGGGTACTATCAGATACCAGTCAAATCGGAGATTCGACCACTGTTGGCTTTTAGTACACCCAGTGGACACTATGAATTCAAGGTCATGCCCTTTGGACTCAGCAATGCACCTAGTGTGTTTACACGCATGATGAGGACTTTACTTGATCCTTTACAGGATCCGTCCATCATCTCTTTCATGGATGATATTCTGATTTCCAGTGACAGCTTGGATGACCACTTACAATCCTTGGAGAGAGTGTTTAATAGACTCAAGGAAGCAGGGCTTACTGCTCGTCCAACCAAGTGCATGATTGGTTACCAAACTCTGGAATTTCTAGGTCACACTATAACTCCAGGACACATCGTCCCAGAAGAGAAGAACCTGGAGAAAATCAGAAATGCACCAAGGCCAAAAACGAAGAAGGATGTGCGATCTTTTCTCTCGTTGTGTGGGTTCTACCACAAATTTATCCCACATTTCACTGAACTGGGAGCTCCATTGACGGAAACCTTGAAAAAGGGATTCCCGGACCAAATCATTTGGACACCAGAATGTGAGAATGCCTATAGTCAGTTAAAGGAGGCCTTGGTCAGAAAACCTGTATTACAGCTCCCGGACCTTTCCAACCCATTTGTGTTGAGAACGGATGCGAGTGCGATTGGAATTGGAGCCGCTTTGTTACAAGAAGGAAAAGACGATGCTTCGGTTTTGAAACCTGTGGCATGCGCAAGCAAGAAATTACTGCAGGCTGAGAGGAATTATTCAACCGTCGAGAGAGAGTGCTTGTCTCTCGTATAGGCAGTGCAAAAATTCCAGCCATATTTGTATGGAGTTAAGTTTCGGGTTCAGTCGGATCATCAGCCCCTGATGTTCCTGGCTACTTCTCAGAAGCTCAACGCCCGGTTGATGCGGTGGTCTTTGTTACTTCAACCCTATAATTTCACAGTGGAGTACATTCCTGGGAAGGAAAATGTTGGAGCGGACTTCTTGTCAAGACACCCAGCTCCTGAGGAAGAGGAATGAATCATCTGGATTAATCACGGTGTGGAAGAGTGAGATGGACTACTCTCTTAAGAGGGGGCCTATGTCACAAAATAAAACACCGCGTTTGACCAGCTGATTACTATAAGAGGATTTCTGATTAAACGGACTATCTGCAAAAGCGACAATTGTTTCAACGAATACAGAGAAAACATTCATGGTTGTGGCTGCACGTGTTCACAAACAGGTCGGGCATAAATAACAGCTGTACTTGTACATCTGGTCAGCAAACATAGGAACATTCGGAAGTGAGATGAATGTATACATCGCTTTGACAGTTTATCAACAGTCAGAGACAACCGGAATTGCCAGCTAGGGACAGGAAACAGTCTGTCTGTCATTTATAGTTTCCGGACATCACGCAGATTGGCAGATTGCTATTGACAACGGTTGTTGGGATCATACAGTAACTCGCTAGCTTGTTTTTTGGGAATCTAAACAACTGATGACAACTCTGACATTGATGGGGCCAGGGAAAATAGATTCTTGACAATGGATGATATGCCCAAATAACACCTGCAGGACATCAACCATGTCACGTGACCAATTTTAGGGGTTTGCCAGAAAACCATGATTGGAGAGGACAGTTGAACTCAAACCTTGGATTTTAGCGGACGTGCTTCGGCACTGCGGTTCTGATTGGAATAATGTCTACCGTGTGCTTATTAGTGGATTTAATGGTTCACGTGCCTGTCATGGCAATTTGTAGATGTGATTTGTTAGACTGCAGTGTTGCCTAAAGTAGTATACTATGTAATTAGTCCTAATTAATTTAGGCGGTAACATGGTGAAAACTAGATAGATTAGTGAAGTGTTGATAGGCTCTACTAGTTGAGAATTGAGTAATGGGGGATAATTGGGATCTTCCAGTGGGTGCTCCCTGTTGGGGGGGGGGGGGGGTTTCCGCACGCTGTTGGTTGTTTTTTTTTTCTTCTTGTCTTGGCCTGATGAAAGCCTATGTGTTCAGTTCATCTGTAACTGACAGAGTTAGGTTCATTGTATTTTGCTGAGCAAGGGCCAATGGCCACGATCATCTAATAGAGATCAGTGACGAAGAGGCTATCTATTTCACAGGTTCCCTCTAGTTGGAAGGAAGAACACGGAACCAAGGAAAAATCCGATCCCGGATAAAGTTTGGCGCAGGAAGATTGGCCCGCAACTTCATCAATGGGCCTATGCTAGAGGAAGATGAGAAACATGGCTCAGGGGAGCTGAATGATAGAAGTATCCTACAGGATAAGTACCGAATGAGTTGTAGGTCATACCAGTCTTTAACACACCAATAGTGATTGAGGTTCACATTGGAGGAAAGATAACTGTCATAGTCTTGCTCGTATCTAGGTAACTAAACCTGGGTTCATACAGGCAACAATAAATCTGTTCGTTATGAGATCGAATATTTATTGTATTTACATATACAGTATGCGTTGGCGCAGTGGGTAAACAGACCCGCGCTATATTACATATCCCACATAGTGAACATCAAACACATAAGTATCATTCAACAGTCTAGCAAACTATCTAGCCTATGTCTATATATCTATTGATATCTATAGAGTCCCTCAAAGGCAGGCCCTGTTGCCTCTCTCAAGTCCGTCTGTCCTCTGCCGGTCCACACGTGTCCCATTCCGACACGGGTGGTAACTCTGTCCGAGTTCCTCGTGGACCCCGCAATAGGCGGGCCACATCAGTGTCCACGGAACCCTGGACTTATTGGCCAGTCCTTCTAGAAGGCTCTAGATTACTCGGGCTCTGTTCTCTCCCTTGGGCTGGAGTTGTAGCCCTCTAACTACTATATCTAATGGTGAGGCGGTGACAGGATTCCCCCCTCCCCCCTAATATGGCTTGTTATTGGGTAATTAGATGTATTCTAATTCTGTCACCGAATCACATAAAGTTGGTGTTTGTAGATTGGTGGATAGTAACCTGGTAACCTATATACTGGCATTAAAACTCATGTATTCTCCCATACACCACTTCTCAGATTTGGTAAAGAGATCACCCTGTCTCCTGTGTCCTTAACAATGCTTATCAGACCGAAGTTACGTGACGTTTAAGTAGTTGTATTTACAACCCGCCCTTCTCAATTGTACCCAACTGGTACCCAGACAATTAACCTCTGTTAAGAGAGTTAACAAGACCGAAGTCCTGGCTAATTAAGTACACCTTCAAATCTTGATTTGTGTGTGCATTTCAATACACTTTTACTCTCGTATGTTATCTAATGCAAAATATGTAGTTACCTTGTTATTTTATCCCCCTCATACTACAAGTGTCCCTGTTGGCTTGTTAGTGTGCTTGACTAATAAGTTGATGTTTCTAATAAAGCGACTGTATTTTAACTTGATAGTGTTGAGTTTTAAGGTTTGTGTGTGTGCTGAATGTGTGGCGTATTTCCAAGCGTCACGAGTTGGGATAACCTCAATCATGAACTACTGCACTGTGTGCAATACATGATCAGGCATTCCAAGTAGTGGTGCTTAGATGTATCCTAACTGCTAAACTAAGTATATTAACTCACTATTAAACTAAGTACTACACATGTATTCACAAATTCGACAAGTCATGCAATTTACATGAAAGACGCAGACAAATTAAAATAAATACGGTTTGCATACAATTTGTCCGCCAAGTGTATCGTTCTCTCATTTAATCCATTCACACAGTCATTCACTCAATTTTCATTAAAAATAGTATTTGGTTAAAATATATAATTAAAGATGAGGTAAGTATTATTGCCCTTAGAAAAAATGGGCTAGGCGATATTTGCCCTTTAAGAAAATACGTACTTCTTGTACGATGACTCAAAAATGGGTTATAATTTAAACAGAGACAATTGTATAGGACGGTTCTTTAGCCTAGGAATGGTACCGTCTGTAATATTAATGTCGAATATGTACAAATTACAGGTTAATACAATTTATATACATCAATAATGGAAATATAATACATATTTAATCCTAAACTAATTAATTAATTAAATCCAACGATGATGTGCGCGTTCTCCTCCTGTTGCTAGCGTGTTATGCCATGAATGGTAAAGCTAGTATGGCTGTCTCTTGAGTGTTGTAGTCGATGTCGTTCTGTTTCGGCTGTTTGTAAAGTTACGTAGTAACAGCAAGTATGGAATGTTCTTAATGTCCCATATAACGAGTTCTTACAGAATTCGGAGTTAGTTCGCTGGTTGATCTTATTGGTTGACACAAACACAGTTACTGTTTCTTGCTGGAATCGTTCTAGCGTTTAGGCACTTGATGGTATAGTTCTCAAAGTAACGTATCATGTTCTTGGGTGTCGTAATTAAACTAATCACTGAGAGTACTCTAGCAGGTGTAGAGTTCCACTGTAATATGCAACCGACTAAAAGTATCACAGTTTATAGTATGGCTAATGGTCGATGTGATCAGAGTCATTCTACTGGCGCATTTATTTGGCGTGATAAAAGGTCAGCCATAATGTTGTCGGTGCCTCTGATATGGCGGATTTCGAAGTCGAAATCTTGAAGTAGAAGACGCCATCTTTGTAGCCGATGGTTTTTAGGCGACCCCTGGTTAAGGACCAATAATGGCGAACTGTCAGTGAGGACCACAAAGTGACTCCCTAAGAGGAACTTAGATAATCTCAATATACAAAACACTAGGCTCAGACACTCTAATTCAACTGTGGCATACCGAGTCTCAGCCTTCTTTAGTTTGCGGCTCACATAGAGAATTGGGTGTCTTATGCCATCCACTTCCTGCATCAAGCATCCTCCTATTGCGATAGCGCTCGCATCTGTGGTCAAAATAAAGGGTAAATTTATGTTGGGTAATCGTAAGATTGGTGGATTAGAAAAAATATGTTTCAATCTACACATTGCATCATCTAAGCTGGTACTTTTACAAATTTTTGATGGATGATTTTTAGTTAACATATCAGAAAAGACTGAGGTTAGTTCTGCCCAATGTGGAATGAATTTAGAATAATAGTTGATAAGGCCAAGTAAACTTCTGATCTGTTTCTTGGTGGTAGGCACTTCTAGATTAAGGATCTTAGAAACAATTTTATCATCTGTCAACAATTTGCCTTCAGAAATTCTGTGACCAAGGAAGTCTATTTGTGTATAACCTATTTCAACCTTGGAAGGTTTGATAGTAAGTCCAAAAAGAGAGATTTGGTTGAAGACTTGTTTGAGGGTAAGTAGATGAGAAGTCATATCAGAAGAATGGACGCATATATCATCAATATAGGCTACTACATCTTTCATTCCGTGTAATAACAATCTTGTTAATCTCACAAATGTGGCCGGTGCGTTCTTGAGCCCAAACGGAAGATATAGCCATTCGTACAAGCCGAGAGGTGTTGCGAATGCTGTTATATGTCTACAAGAAGGGTGTAGTGGAACTTGCCAATATCCTTTCGCTAAATCGGTCTTGGAAAATAAGGATGATTGAGCCATATTTAAGATAAGATCTTCACAGCTGTTCATTGGCTCTGCATCCGTTGTTGTTCTTGTATTTAATACTCTATAGTCGATGCACAAGCGAATTGTCTGGTCCTTTTTTTTCACCAGAACAATCGGTGATGAATATTGAGACATCGATTTTTGAATAATGCCATTTTTCTCTAAATCTAAAATTTCTTTATCTAACTTAGATCTGTAATGGAGAGGAATAGAATATGGTCTACATTTGACCGGTCTCAGATCTGTCAGCACAATTGAATGTGTTATTTTATCAGTGCGTCCAGGTTTATTAGAAAAGATAGATTTATACTCGTTCAGGATAGTCAAAATGTCTTGTCGCTGTTGTTGTGTCACAGTGTCAGAGATATGTATGTCATTTATACTTCCGTCGTCAGTCATGATTGGTACAGGGATTTCAGTGTTGTCCACGTCTGTCTGATTTATCACAGATGCTACTGTTTGTAAATTGTCTTCAATGTCATTGTCGTCGTCGTTGAGATCAATCGTTGTCAATATGTCGTCAAATTTGTCGTCGTTGTCGATATCACAGATTGTCGGTAATGTCCATATGTCTTCGTCGTTTTCGTCGTCGTAAGAGTGTGTCGGTAACGATGCTTCGTTTGTCGAGGTGTCATTTCGTTGGGAACTTGTCGTTTCGTCTCCGTCATCAGTTCGTTGAGTCAGTTCATTTGTCTCATTGTCCTGTCTAACATAATATGGTTTCAACATATTTATATGGGATAATTTCAAGTTTCTATTTAAAGAGAATGCAGTAGGGTTATTCCCCTTGTTGACCATTTTCTGACATTTAACACAAGATGTACAAAAGGTTTTAATGTGTTGGTCGAACTTTGGCCAATAAAACTGGGTCAGGACAATAGCCCTGGTCATTTCGTATGTCATATGACCTCCAAAAGGGGAGTCATGGGCTATTTTTAGAACTTTGTTTCGATGTGCTTGTGGTAACAGTACTTGCTGTATCGTGGTCTGCTTTGTTGTGTAAAATCTAGTTAAGATGTTGTTCTGTAGCCTAAATGTCCACGATGCGTTCTTTGTTAATTTTGGTTTAAGTCCTACTAACTTAAAGTATGGTGTTAGTGTAGGGTCATTTTTCTGTTCATTTCCAAAATTGATGTTGGTTGAGTTAGGTGCTACTATTTCTAAGGATTCCTGCAGTTGGTCAGTGTTGGTTTTGTGGGTTGTCTGTCGTGTTATTGCGTTTGTGTGTTGTGTGTTTTGCTGCACATTTACAGGTTTGATACTTGGTAGCTTGGTAGCATCCTCAATTCGAGGTTTTAATTCGGTCGTATCGCTCATAGATTCGACCGCCCCTGCATTGTACACCTCGGTGAATTCTTTTTGAATTACCTCAGTGGTTGTCTCCCTTGGTATTTTGGCAGAATGAGACAAGCAAGAATGGTGTTTCTCTTTAGTGTCGCTGTTTTTGTGGTGGATACCGTGTTTTTGCTCCCACTCTTTGATTTCCTTTTCAGAGCATGGATGTATGTTGGGTAAATTGCCAAGAATAATATCTGCGACTGGATTGTCAAGGATAGCGCACAACACTTGACCAGATATGAACGGTGTTCGAATTTCGACCAGAGCAAGGGGGTATCTCTCTATCGTACCTGAGAATGTGCGACAAGTCACATGTTTGTTCGTGTAGTCTTTAGTGTCTATTAATGTTTTCTTGACCCCACAGAGAGTTGCGCCGGAATCACGAATTAATGTGCACTTTTTGTTGTTAACAAACCCTGTAAAAAAAACTAGCTTGCCTGTAGATGACAAAGCAGCGTTGGCTGTTTCATTTGAAATAGGGATCGTGTGGCCACAATGTAGTGTTGTGTCTAGTTGGAACTTCGTACAGGTGTTGCACTTACTGTCTGTAATGGTGTTTATAATGTGTACAGCATTCCCAAGCTCGCTTTCATTGTCGTGTAGATTATCACATTCATTCAGAGATTCGAGATCTTCGTCAGACGACGTTTCTACTAATGCAGCATTGGCCTGTTTTAATAATTTACGGCCTTCACAAGTGCGACTAAAATGGCCCCAGCTATTGCAAAAATAACATTTAACCGCTCTGTGGTAAGCACTGCGTTTAGCTTTTTGTTTCTCCACCATCATTTTGAGGTGGTGAGGGTAGGTGGGTGCTTTGTCACACATCCCGTAACTGTCGTGATTAAACCCGCAATATTGGCATTTAACAAGTTTACTGACATTGGAGCGAGGTTTGAATTTACTCTCTGTTTGTTTGGAGTATTTGGTGTTCACTGCTGCAGCTGCTGTATCGTTGTGACTTATGTTTAGTTGAAAAATATCCCTATTTGCTGTGAAAAATGCATTCCCCTTGGCCTCTATTTCCTGAATACTTTTGCAATCCATTTGTTTTAAGAACTTGGCAAAAGGTGTGGGGATAGTGCTAACTATTTTGTCTATAATAATAAGCTCTTTAAGTTTGTCATGGCTATTGTTGGTTTTAGCCGAGTTGATCCATTTTGTGCATACGTCTTGGACTGTACTGACATAATCTATAAAAGTTTGGTTTGGTTGTGGTGATAATTTGGCAAATTGTTGTTGGTAACCTGCAGTATCTAAAGAAAAATGTTGGAGAATGCGTTGTTTTAAGTAATCATAGTCTTTTCGCATCTCCTGTGGTACTGTCTCTATTACTTTTAGTGGTTCAAGAGCTAAGTTCCTCATTAGAATAAATGCCCAATCTGATTTAATGATCTTATGGTAGGCCATGAGACACTCGAAATTTTCCAAGTAGGCGCTGATGGAATCTCCTGAGCAGAACGCTTTCACGAGGCCTTTATACTTATTATATTTTTGTTCTTCCTCTTTGCTTCTTAGCTTATTTATAGATATTTCTGCTGTAGACTCAAGCTCCATCTGTTTTAGTTTCACTTGTGTATCAGCGTTCAATTGGGCTTGCTTGGCCGCTGCGTCGAGCTCCATTTGTAATTTCTTTTCTGCGGCCTCCATCTGCATCTGAATTTTCTTTTCTTCTGCCTCCATCTGCATCTGAATTTTCTTTTCTTCTGCCTCCATCTGAAATTTCTTTTCTTCTGCCTCCATTTGAAATTTCTTTTCTTCTCGTTCTATCGCTCTTTCTTCACGGGCAATGTTTTCTGCGTGCGTTTTCTGTGCCCATTCTGACAATTTCTCTTCTTTATAACCTAACTTTATTCCTTGCTCAATGCATTTATCTAAGGAAGAAATTTTGTGTTTTACTTGTTTGTAATGTTTATAAAGTTAAATCCCTTAGAAAAAATGTTGTGTAGTCGAAAATTTGGTTAACTCCCTTACTTATTAATGTGTAAATCAAAATGCAAGGTTATGTTGGTGACAAGGTCATGAATATGCAACCAAATCAATATGAAACAACATAATACATTGATGAAAGATGAGAAGTACAGCTTAGAGTTACAATGGGTATGACATGAAACTTAGCTTTCAATTAGAGAACTCGCCGATGTTGTCCCAGAAAGCTTGTCTTGTAATCTCGCCACTGTTGTAAAGGTTACATAGGTTGCACGCGGCACTATTCACGGAACAATCTGCTCGTAGAGTGAGAAAACATTAGTAACAGTCAAAAAATGTCACAGTCATGTCAAAAATAGTGTACAAATCACAATAATGAGGCACACTGCTTAGGCACTGCTGAGATACTGCTGAGGGACTCAGATTAATCCTACTTTATTGCTAGATAGCTACTAATTTTTGTACACTTGTAAGTTAACAATTCTTTTGGTTTAAACAACTCAATGTGATATGATCAATTAAGTAATTTTACATGGCAATTAACAGAATTTTCACAAAACATTTTATGCCAAAACCGGAAAACTAGCCCCCAAAAAGCCTGTCATAGTCTTGCTCGTATCTAGGTAACTAAACCTGGGTTCATACAGGCAACAATAAATCTGTTCGTTATGAGATCGAATATTTATTGTATTTACATATACAGTATGCGTTGGCGCAGTGGGTAAACAGACCCGCGCTATATTACATATCCCACATAGTGAACATCAAACACATAAGTATCATTCAACAGTCTAGCAAACTATCTAGCCTATGTCTATATATCTATTGATATCTATAGAGTCCCTCAAAGGCAGGCCCTGTTGCCTCTCTCAAGTCCGTCTGTCCTCTGCCGGTCCACACGTGTCCCATTCCGACACGGGTGGTAACTCTGTCCGAGTTCCTCGTGGACCCCGCAATAGGCGGGCCACATCAGTGTCCACGGAACCCTGGACTTATTGGCCAGTCCTTCTAGAAGGCTATAGATTACTCGGGCTCTGTTCTCTCCCTTGGGCTGGAGTTGTAGCCCTCTAACTACTATATCTAATGGTGAGGCGGTGACAATAACATTTAAGTGTAGTGGTTCCACATATCAAGAACATTATTACGTTAAGACAATAACGAGAAAATAAGGAAATCCATAGAACATTTCGCAAGAAGGACAAACGCCATGTTCATGGGACAGTGTTCTATTGTTTTTTTTACTGTGCAGGAATTAGGAGATCTCAGTTTTCTACAAACTATTAGGAACAGTTTTTGTTAGGAACAAACATTAATAGTGTTCCCGGACTGTGGTTTCGATTGGGACTCAGATTTCATGGTTATCAAGGTTCATGGAAGATAACAAGTCTGGCGGAAAAGAAGCGGCAATTGGTGAGGTCTATTGTACTGACTCGTGTGATGTCGTGTAATCCTTGCCATGATGAGTGGACTCTGATCCTGAACTTTGAAGGCTGACCTATACATTTACATCAGAATACACGACACACATTTTCTTCACAGACACGTCTCATATACGTTACACTTTTCTTTTAATAAATTAATCTTTATTAATTTTTTGGAAGCAAGAGTTGTTGAGTATGTTGCGTTGGGGAAGTATGAGAGGGGGCATAGTACGACAGTGAGAGAGTGATAGGAAAAGGTGTCCACGGGCTGATGGAGTGTGTTGGACGGAAGCTGGTGGATTCTCCAGGATATTGATAAAGGGAACAAAATATTATAATGTGGGTGTTGACTCTCTTCACTCCAGGGACGACACTTTAAAGGAGGACACGACAACATATATATATATATATATATATATATATATATATATATATATATATATATATATATATATATATATATATATATATATACTTTCTTCTTTACAGTCTGCTGTTGGCGAATAGGCCTATACTTGTATTATGTTAATATACAGAGGTTTGCCACGAGTTTCACTAATAGTACTCTATCTCAGATTGTCTAATATTCTGTAACTGTCCCAGCATTCAATTGATCTAAAGTTATGCCAGGTGTAATTCTATACCTATCTAAATATTTGTCCCCAGCATCTGGCCATCACATTTCACTAATCCCTAATATATTTATCTTTATTCTTTCCATGACTTTCTTGGTATTATCTAATTTCTCATTCTGACTTAATGTTCCATCACTCAGTGTACCAACATTTGGTGTATTTTTAACCGTTAATTTCCATACAGTTGCTTGGCGACGATCGGGTATTTAAAATATCTTTAAAATGCATTCAAATCTAGCAAATTCATTACGTGGAAAGTAGTATCAAAAGTTTATTGTGTGGGCGTCATCACAGGTGAAAAACGTGTCCCAGTGGCACGAAATGGAATATTGCTTGGGTAGCAAATCCATTACGTGGAAAAATCAGGATCCACGGGAAGGTTAACCCGGACAACAATCGGCCACAGAAGTCAGATGTGTTGGCCTAAAGGCGCAGTATCGCAACTCGCTGTAAACAGGCACAACCCAATCACATTCGAAAAAGGACTCCGTATGAACGAAGAAGAAGAAGGTGAAGAAGAAGAAGAAGAAGAAGAAGAAGAAGAAGAAGAAGAAGAAGAAGAAGAAGAAGAAGAAGAAGAAGAAGAAGAAGAAGAAGAAGAAGAAGAAGAAGAAGAAGAAGAAGAAGAAGAAGAAGCTGAAGTGCATGTAAATTAAAGTCATTTGGAACAAAGGATGGAAGAAAATCGTTTGGCAATGGAAACCAAACAGTATGCTAATAATGGTCACACATGTTCTTGATACACAATGTCTGCGCCCTGAACATATAACCGATAAATGAGATAGGAATCTCACCGCGTGTATACATTTAGGTCAGATTCACAGTAAAAAAAAAAACTGGCACTGAGCTATTTCATGGATGGCTGACCATGTGTATTGAAGCGAACAACGCAGGAGATAACACAGAGATTCCGCCATCACCTGCTGGATATCCGTAAGCCGGTCTCTACCACGCTCCAACAGCACAGATCACCGGGGGGGGGGGGGGGGAGAGGGGGGGGGGGGTCCTGACTTGTTAGATTTACATGTATTTTACAGATATTTTAAATACCCAATCGTCGCCAAGCAAGTGTATGGAAATTAACGGTTAAAAATACATTAAATGTTGATACATGGAATGATGGAACAATTAGTCGGAATGGGAAATTAGATAATATCAAGAAAGACATGGAAAGAATTATCATCATCGTCATCATCATCATCATCATCATCATCATCATCATCATCATCATCATCATCATCATCATCATCATCATCATCATCATCTTCCACTTCTGCCGCCAAGCATCGCCGGGAGGATTAATTTGCGCTCTCGGGCGGCACTGGATAGTGTCATTTCGTGTGACTGTACACTGTCTTTGATGTCGTAAATCTATTTTCTTCTTGGACGTCCTCTTGGTCTCGTCGCAGATGATCTTTGATGTAAGGCCTGTGATGGTAGTTGATAGTGCTGCATTCTAACGACATGGCCAAACCCCTTGATCTTTCAATAAATGTGGCACAAGGTGTTGGTCCCACTGTCTGATAACAGTATTTGCCATTTCTTACTAGGTCTCGGATTGTTAAGTTGGCAGCTCTCCTCGGGCATCTCATCTCGAAGGTTTTGATTTTGCGAAAGTGTGATTTGGATAAAGTCCAAGTTTGAGATTGGTAGCATAGGGTTGGTGTGAATATGTTGTTTATTATGTCATCTATACATATTTATTCAGGCATACCTTCTTGTGTTCTTACTGCACTTCGGCTCGAGTGGTACATGGCTATGATGTTTTCTAGCAATTGTCCTTTTATCCCATAGTCTTCAAGAATGGTCCATAATTTGTATCCGTCTACTCTATCGAAAGCCTTTTCCTGATCTACAAACACAATATTCTGCTGGTCACTATATTCGATAGTTTTTTCACATATTTGTCTAAGTGTAAATAGTGCATCAGTGCAACTTTTACCATTCTGAAAACCGAATTGTACTTTGCTTAACTGTTGTTCAACTATGGGTCTAGCTCTTTGTTCCAATAGTTTTGCGTACATTTTCCCTATATGGCTCAGGAGTGATATACCTCCGTATATTTCGCACTCTCTCATACTGCCTTTCTTTTTCCATATTGGTACTAATATTGGCTTTTCTTTCTTCCTATGCTATATTAAAAAGTCTTGTTAGCCATTTAATTTCTGTTTCCCCACGACCCGAATAGCTTCTGTGGTTATTCCATCTGAACCCGGTGATTTGTTTTCTGCAGGTATGAAATTTGGTTCTTGTAGTCCATGGTTTTTAGGCGCAAAAGTGAGATTTTATGTTATTATGTGTGGTGTTAAGTAGTTCTTGAAAGTATTCTGCCCACCTTGCTAGTCTTTGATGTGGATTAAATATTGGTATACCTCTTTTGCTGTTTATGAAGGTAGTTGGGTTGTAGCATGCATCTCTGTTTCTCATTGTATTGATACGTTTATAAAATTCTCTTGGGTAGTCTTTGTTAAGGATCGCCATCTGTTCACCGTATATTCTCCAGGATTCATCATTGGATGCTCTAATTGTTCGTTTGACACTTCGTCGTGCTATTCTATAATTAACAGTCTTCTTCATATTTAGTTATGATCCATTTTTTTCAACGCTACCTTCTTTTTGAATATGCTATCCTTAACTTCGTTGTTCCACCAAGCTGTTCTTAATCTTTAGCCTTGCACTACTTTCTTTGTTCCGCATTTATTTTCCAGTGTGTCGAGCATGGCAGCCTTGCAAATTGTTCATCCCTTATCTACGCTTGAGTAGTCATCCGGTATGTTCTTATGTAGTTTTTTATTTCTATTTCTTGATTGAATTCGTCTTTAACCGTATTTTCCTGAAGCCTCCTATAATTGTTGACATGTGTTGTTACCTTTTTGTTTCTTATTTTCCTGTATGTTGAAATCTTTTTTATTATGACTGGTTTGTGATCAGTATCAACGTCTATATTTGGGAGTGCACTTGAATCCGATAGTAGTCTTCTGTCTGATTTGCTAAGTAGAATAAAGTCGGTTTGAGATGCTTAATGTATGTCATTCTATTTATACTAGGTTTTGATGTGACTACGTTGGAAAAAAAACTATTTGCTATTATTAGTCCGTGTTCGGAGCATATGTTGAGTAGGTGTTGACCATTGCCATTACATTCAGTCTCTGTGTAGCTAAATGGCTCCATGCATTCATCCCACGGTGTTCTCCGTGTGCCTATTCGTCCGTTGAAATCACCCATCACAATTAGATCATGTGTCTCCCTGACATTATTTAACGTGTCTGCAAGTTTTTCAAAATACGCGTCTTTGTCTTCATTGCTGTAAGTGTCGTTACATGGGGTGTATGTTTGTTTAAAAGTTGTTGTCCTATTTCCTTCTTTGGTCCATACTAGTATTATTCTTTCCGATATAAATTTAGTGTTGATAATGGCTTTCGCTTTTTCTAGATGTAACAAAAAACCCATTCCATGTGTCACAAGGTTGTTATGACAGAGTGACAGATAGAAGTGGCTGTGGTTATGTCTAGAGGATTTCAGTGTGAATACTGTGTTGGACGACTGATCAACCACGATTAATCAATATCGAATAGCAGACTGCGCACACACATAATTTTATTGCTCACAAAAAATCACGATGGAAAACATGACTTATTCCCGGAAACCATATTGGTTCAGGTAAATAAACACTACTGTCTATCGCTCACTTTACTCGGACTCGTTCCTGTGTCCAAACTTCCCTGTATGCCTGGCTGAGATTTCCTCATCAGCCCAGACACCCAATAACTGGTTAGTTCTCCTTAACGTAGCCCAAACACTACTGCCCCTGACTACCTGGTTAAGTCTCCAATACTTAGCCTCGGAATTTCACTGCCTGAAAAATCACCAGGCGGAGTTCTCCCTAACTCTGCCACAACTCAAGTGACTTATCTTGGCTGGTGTCCCTCACTCAGCCCAAGACTCCCTAACTCTCAAAGCCTAGACCTCTCTCTTTATCCCATCTTCCCGAGACCTCAGAAGAAGCAACATTTAACTCCTGATCTCACTTATCAGATCTAAGGAAAATTACATTTAGAATTGTCCGTTGTTTCTATATCGACTCGCACGATTTACCTTCTCACGGGTGATTTAAATCTAGACATTTACGTGATATCCTCACCTGTTGTTTCGGGGCTTCCCTCATTAGCTTGACGATCCCTATTGATGTGTACTGCCTTCACCATCACCTTGTCTGTGATTATCCCAGTTTGTTGCGGATTGTGATTAACCCTCCTGGCCTCACATCTGCACATTCTTTTCTGCCCCAGTTAACCCTACTATTATTAGAAAATTCCTGCCTCGCCCGTTAACCCCAGATTTGCATAAACAAACGCACTGTACACTATGTTTAGCTGTAGCTCGCTGATCGACGCCACTCCATATAAGAACGTAACTTTCTTGAGCTCGTTTTGTGTTCTGTCCCTTTTTCCTAGCATCTGCGAGTCCAAATATTTAAATATTTGATTTTTTCATAAACTCTAAGAGAGCTGGTTCCTTATTTCCTATACCAGCAACATTTCAAGAATATCTCCTTTCTGTTTCGTAATTTAGCTGTTGTTGGTCGCTTGTCGTAGTTGTTCGGAAAGAATAAAGATAAATATATTAGGGATTAGTGACATGCGATGGCCATCTTCCATCTAATCATGCTCGTTTGATGAAAGACATCGCAAAAAACAGAAAACTGTCTCATCTTTTTTATGGGTTGCCTATCACCACAAAGCCTTACATTCACCATCGTTTCATTTAATTGGCGGCACCACCCCCCTCCACCTTGCTTCCTCACTCTCCCAGTTGTCACTCCCTCCCTGTTTCTAACTATAGATATCGCCTACCCTGTCTCTCTCGGGGAGATTAGATGTTATCGTACAAGTATGAACTTACATGTAGTATATCCCTTTGCTACGTTTGGCACAACTATCGATAAAAATATAGTGTGCATCTATAAGGATGTACCCATTCCTCCTTGTCCAAAATCATCCTCCAAACGGAAAGCTGGAGATGCTGTTCTGTGTGTATGCGAAAACACACACACACACACACACACACACACACACACATATATATATATATATATATATATATATATATATATATATATATATATATATATATATATAAGAAGTATGTCAGGCGCAAATGCATGAGGAAATATGGATCCAGATACGTCTGATGACGTAGTATTTTACTATATAAAAAGTTATGATCCATCGTGATGACGTCAACAAGCGGATCCATTTCTGACCTCATTTTTGGAAAATTGGCGGGAATATACTTTTGGCTACTCCCGGTGTCACTTCCGGTTGACTACTTCCGGTCCCTGGGTACACCCTACCAACCTTCCCGCCCACACGTGCCCTTGCCGGCCGCCTCGGCTTCCCCCGACCGCCCCTCAAGACCATTCAAAGACAGCGAGGCAAGCCCAGGGCATGTGGAATACTCATATAGATAAGTAGATCAAATACGCACCAGACACTCGGGTTCGAGTCCCAGTTTATGGGTGTATGTGTGTGTGTGTAGCGATAGGCCGATGTTAGGGGCGCGAGGGAATGGGCCCCTACCCCGGATATTAGCCTTTGCCCTCCAGAGGAGGGCCATCAAAATTCACATCGAAATGCGAATAGTGATGGACAAGGGGGCCTTTGGATAGACAAGAGGCAGTATTTGGTAATACTACTTTCTTGATCTGAGCCAAAAAGACCCAAAAAATTGAGTCAGAGCCGTTCGAGCATATTCAACTTTAGGAAAAAAGACTGAAGCCAAATTACGGCTATTAATTCTATATATGGGTATATTGCCACAATTAATAAACACGTAATAACATATAGACAGTGATTAATTCTAGAGGACATACCACTAGAGACCTGTCTCAATAGTATACATGTAATTATATTAAGATAATCAGTGAAGTTTGCAAATTAATCATAAAAAATATTTTTTTTAAATAACGCCAGTTACTTCCCTTGTGTATTTTGGAAATAATTGATTCCCTTTGTACCGACAAGCCCGGGACATGTCATCTGCGCTTAGTGTAATATCGCAGTGACCGATTAACGCATGATGGTGAAATTTTGAATATAGCGGTTTTAAATGGTGCTGAATCGCGTTAGCACATCACAAAATGTATAAACAAATAATCTAAGGCACTTTGCTTGGGTACCAATGAAGAAATCACATGAAAAAGCTGCATAAATAGTAACACAAAACTACAATTTATGTAAGAAATTGTACATATCGAAACGGAAAAAAAATCCGAGGAAATGCGTGAAGTTTGACAAAGCGGCTTTTATTCTGACGTTGTCTCGCACAAATTTGTAAAACATTATGCTGCTTTCAACCCGCCGAAGGTGTAAACAAATATTGTAAGGTACTATGCGTGGGTGCTGATTATGTCAAAATTACGACAAGGCCGGAAATGTTAACAGAAAATCAACAAATAGTGTCAGAAATTGTACATATCAAAACGAAAAAAAAAAATCCGAGGAAATACGTGAAGTTTGACAAATCGGCGTAATTGTGCAGTAGTCGTGCAAAAATCGGTAAAACATTATTCTGCTAGAAAACCACAGAAGGTGTAAACAAATATGCTTGTTATGTGATGATTATATAAACAATACGAAAAGACCGGAAATCTCATCTCATCTCATCATGTTCCTCTTGTACCTTGCGGTGTCGAGGTATTAACTTCGTGAGAGTGCCCTTTTATGGGCTTCATATATCGATATTCCCATGGACTCTGCTATTCCATCCGTCCAACGTTTACGTGGTGGGCCTCTTCCTCTGTTTCCATCTGGTCTGTACATCATTGCTTGCTGTGGTATGCTGTTGTCTGGTAACCTACTTGCATGGCCAAACCATTTGACTTGCTGTTTTCTGATAAAATCTAGTGCTGCTTTAACCCCCACTTTAGTCCTGATTTCTTCATTTCTGATCTTATCTCTTCTTGATACGCTGAGTATTCTTCTCAGGAACCTCATTTCTGTTGTGATTTTTCTTTTCTCTTTTTTCTGTCATTGTCCAGGTTTGGCATTGGTAGCATAGAGTTGGTAGGAAGATTGTGTTGTAAAGTGCTTTCTTAGTAGTTATTGATACATGTTTGTTCTTTAGTATTGGTGCCATTTGTCCAATGAGTTGATTTGCCTTATTGCACCTATTTTCGATCTCGTCTTCTGATCTGCCATTTTATGATATTATACTTCCTAGGAACTTGAAACTCTTCACTTGTTTCAAGGGATGTTCGTTTAGGTGAATTGTTGTTGTTTGTTCTTCTTTAGTTATAGTCATTACCTCTGTTTTGCTTGTGCTAATTTTCATATTATGTTCCCTACACATTTCGTTTAGACTATTCATGTGGTCTTGTAATTCAGCTTCTGATTTTGCTATTAGTGCTTGGTCGTCCGCAAAAAGGAGTTCTCTAATGGTTAGATTTGCAGATGGTTCTTCTTCTGTGTTCTCGTCATGTGGTATTCTTGCTGTCTCTGCTTGGCTGGTTTCTTTACATATGTTGTCTATATATTTTATGAACAAGAGAGGGGACAGGACACAACCTTGTCGTACTCCAGATCTTATGGTGAAGGGTTCTGAGTGTCCTCCAGTTGCTCTCACTATGCATTCACTGTTGTTGTATAAACTTTTACATAGGTTTGTTAAATGTGTATTCACTCCATATTGTTTAAGGATTTGCCACAACTTGTTTCTATCTACTCTATCGAATGCCTTTTCTTGGTCGACAAAGGCTAAGTAGAGTGTTTCATTGAATTCGATTGATTTTTCTATAATTTGTCTAAGAGCAAAAATTGCATCTGTACATCCTTTTTTTTTTTTTTTTTTCCCCCCGCGTTTCCATCCTTTTCAGGATATTGCGGTCAACACCAGCATTTTTCAGCTGTATGTTGATTCCTAGGCTAGATTACGCTCATCAGCACGCCACGACTTTCTGAGCGACCGGCTCCATACTCTCATAAGTCACTTTTGCGATTCGAACCACTGCTAATTCTCGTCGCGTCACGTGACGAGAGTATTCGGGGTTAGCGGAGAAAGCTGCTAACTCCTCGGCCATGGAGCCGGCATTGTACATCCTTTGTTTTTCCTAAATCCAAGTTGTGTTTCGCTTAGCTGGGGTTCTAAAGTGGTTCGTAATCTTTTTTCAAGAATTTTGCAAAATATTTTCCCAGTATGACTCAACAGTGAAATGCCTCTGTATTGTGTGCAGTCTCTTTTGCTGCCTTTGTTTTTCCAAATTGGGATAATTATGGCATTTCCCCAATCTCGTGGTGTCTGTTGTTCTACCCAAACATGATTGAATAGTCTATGTAGCCACGCTGTTCCTACTTCTCTTGCTGCTTTAATTAGTTCATTTGGTATTTCATCCTGTCCTGGTCTATTTTTTGAATCGCTGATCCATCTCTTAGTCCATTAACATTGCCGGGTCGATATCCGTTTGGGTCAGTCCGTTTATACTTCTTAGTTTTTCTACGAGCAGTATGAAGATCCCCTGCCGGCTTGCTAGGCCAGTCGCAGACCGGAAATGTGAACAGAAAATCAACAAATACTGTCAGAAATTGTAAATCTCGAAAGACAAAACCTGTCGGTAGGCGTGGATTTTGACAACTCTGTTTTAGTTTGCAGTAATCTCACAAAAGTGTTAAGAATTGTACACCGCAATTATATCTGGGGGAAAAAAACACTCCGGATGAATGAATGAATGAATGAAGAAGAAGAAGAAGAAGAAGAAGAAGAAGAAGAAGAAGAAGAAGAAGAAGAAGAAGAAGAAGAAGAAGAAGAAGAAGAAGAAGAAGAAGAAGAAGAAGAAGAAGAAGAAGAAGAAGAAGAAGGAGGCAGCCAGTTGAACCAGGTCCAAGATTTTGGCAATCTTCCAAATAACGGTCCCAAATTATTTATTGTAAAAAGTATCCCTTACACGGCCTCATAGGGTGATATAATATTTTTTTTTTTTAAACATTAAATGTATAGAACTGAGATTGACATAACGAATCATATAATTGAATGTGTTGTCGGTCACTTACGGCTGAGTGTGTGGTGGATTGCTAGACCGATCGATCGATGCAATAAATATTTCTGGGCGCAGAGGGCCCTCATTGTCGTCAAAGTGTATATCCATATCTTGTGCTACTCGTCTTACAATGCGTATGTCCCATCTGTCTGCTCTCATCTCCATCGCAACGGAACGAGCATAATCACATAATGAGGCCCTGTAAGGGATACTTTCTACAGTAAATAATATGGGACCGTTATTAGGAATAGTGCCAAGATGTTTTTCTCTCCTTCTTTAAGTTGAGTCGAATTCCTTGATAGGAACTAAGCAGTTATAGGGGATTGAATAAAATACGACAGCGGCGGGTAGGACACACCGAGATTACCTGATAATGGTATATCTAGAAAGTCTATCCCCGGGAAGGTTAACCCGGTCAATAACGCCCGCAAAAGTCGGAAGTGTCGGCCTAAAGGCGCAGTATCCCAGCTTGCTGTAAACAGGCACAAAGCAATCACATCCGAAAAAAAGATTCCGGAAGAAGAAGAAGAAGAAGAAGAAGAAGAAGAAGAAGAAGAAGAAGAAGAAGAAGAAGAAGAAGAAGAAGAAGAAGAAGAAGAAGAAGAAGAAGGTGTATAACTCACAGGACCCTCGACATAGAGGGAGACCTAGAACACAAAGAAGAAAACTAGAGACAATGAGTAACATGGATAAGGCTTGCAGGGAGCTGAGCGAGATAGTGATAAAAGGGGTTTGCTGTTGTCGTGCTTATAATGGCGTCGAAAAAAATACAAAATATCACTAAGAAGCTCGACGAATGAATAACACATACACATATACAAACACCAATCCAGGAAAATGGAAATCCACACATTACCTAGAAACCAAATGGGAGATAATAGACAGAAGACTGCTCCGTAAAACTTCTTCTTGAAGAGCTGACACGCCTTCTCGTATCAAATCAGTGAGAATTCGACTCAACCGGTATATGACGCTTTAGCATACGTGATCAAATTTGTCGAGTTTTCATAGCTGAAAGAAGGCATCCTGCTATGTGGCTGGTTGTTTGTGAATTCTCGGAAAGACTGAATATTAACCCATGAGTTCTCAGAGTTATGATATGTTTACATGTCTGGTCTGTTTTTCCACCCGTTAACAGACCAAATCAATAGCTCTGTGTTCTTGTCTCGACATACTATGTGGTCAAGCCATCCAGGTATTTACTTCTTTGCCTTTACTTTGTTCTTTTCCTCCCAATCGTGTCAGTTGTCACCAAAGTGCACTACGGTAAATTACTGAACATAAAATGCCCTTGTAAGTCACAAACGGCCAATAGGCGCTGAGGTTGAATACAATGGGCATGCACATTAAAATTGTTTAAAGAAACAAAGTAAGTGATTGATTATAAATGCATCTACAATCTATCCGTCCTATGTAACCGCCTTATCAACTGATGAGATTCAGGGGGAAAAGGGGAGGACATAAAATACCGACGGCCTTCGATTCCTCTCCACGTCATAGTACACTTATGTTTTGTTCATGTGCAACAATGTAATGTCGTGGTTATAAACTCATGTATTAGGTAACCGCCCTACCTACATATCAGGTTATGGGCAAGGGGAAGAAGAAATAAAACCATCAAAACTGTGTATTCCTATCTCCGTGATCCGCTTTCTCTCAGTTGGCAATTTGTTTATTTGGTTAAATATGTGGAACACCAGAACGAGTTGATTATAAACGCATATAAGATGCAAGATGGGTGTGACATATTGCAATGGAACACCTAAAAAATAAAAAACAGATTGAGAATTAAACCACAATTGTGACAGTCGAGAAAGCACATTCCTACATGCCTATATTATGGTATTCAAGACAAACAACGCAAGTCCCAATTGTGTTATCATTAGCCAGGCCATTTTAAAACAGGCCACGCCGAGAGTTGGAATTTTTTTTTTTTTTTGCGTTTTACCCTCACAGTCCTATCAATCCGAAGGGGATTGTTGTCCACACGGGGTAATGGACATTTTGTAAGTTACATGGGTTTACATGATTTACCCCATGTGGACATCAGTCACCTTCGGATTGATAGGACTGTGAGGGTAAAACCATATTCATCTACTTTGGTGGCTGTCTAGTTACAGGACTATCTTTCTGAGCCGGTGATGGACCCTACTATAACTTCTCCTTAAAGTTGAACGGGGTAGGGCTAATGGTGGAATCGATCGATCGAAGGTCAAGCAGGATAGCTGTTTTAGTGCAATCAACATGCAAATTTGATTCAGACAAGGTGTTTGGTAATTCGAATTCCTATTTTATGAATATCATTCCCCCCTCTGCCGTGTATCCACCTTGACGAGGTAGAGGGGCGTGTGTGTTCCAATGACCCCAAGAGCTATGACGACGGTAGCACAGCTACTGGTAGGGTCACCCATGTCGGACAGGTCAAGGGAGAGGGACCAGACCAAGTAACACACAAACCTGCTGCCTTATAGGTATGAATAAAATTAGGTGGAACTGCGGTAAAGCTGTGAAAGTGTAAACAATATAAAATGACACAAAGTAGTGCAGCTTTACATAACAGAGTTAAGACACATACAGAACGTTGCGGCGATTAGCCTTCATCAGCAAACAAACACATTCACAAACACCACATACAGTCAAGGAGAACTCCTGTGACTACATTAGAAGGTGATGACAGGACGAGAGGAACAAATGCATGGAAAAATAGAAGCAATGAAGAGAAAATGAGAATTGAAAAAATGTTAATTGAAAAGAATGTTAGGTGAAGAAAATGTTTAATAGTAAAAATGTTAATAGAGAAAAAAACTGTATACTCACCTCACGTACGGATCTGTAAGTGACTGAGAAAATCTCGGGTGTAGTTATATCCGGTGCTGGGTGTTACTGTTCAGTGAGCACATAGAAAGAAGGGGGCGGGGTAGGAGGCGTGTAAAATTGAAGGTTGTATCAACTAAGACCCCGGACCTTGGGACTCGCCCCTGCGGTAACACAATGGGGTTTAATGGTTTTGGAAAGGGAAGACTGAAGCGTAGCAACTTTGTAGAAACTGCAAAACGAAAGATTAGGGCAGATCCTATACTTAACATATCAACAGTCAAACCCATTTACAATGCACACAAGTTCCAAGCTTGGAGACAGCAGGAACTGCCTGAGATAGAAAACATTCCTGGTATTGAGAAAAAGAACACTCAGCATGAAACCGAAAGAAGAGACATAACCCTAAACTACATAAAAGGACATTACCCAAGCAGCAATTGGACCCTTGCATATACAGATGGATCAGCCAAAATTTCAGTAGAGAATGGAGGAGGAGGAATTCTCCTAAATTTTAAAAAAATTGAGTGAAAAAAACACATTCAGTGGCACCTGGACAATTTTCAAGTAACTTCAAAGCGGAGGTAGAGGCTCTAAAAACTGCAGCAGAAATACTCTTGATGGAGGATAATAAAGAGAAGCAAATAGCTATCTTCACAGATGCAAAGTCAGCTGTCTCAATACTGAAGAGCAATAACAGCACAGAAATAGCTGACCTAATAGCAGCACTCCATGGTCTATGCCAGAAATCCAAAAAAAGTTGTAATACAGTGGATCCCATCACATTGCAGTATACATGGAAATGAAGAGGCTGACAGACTGGCAAAAGAGGGCGGACGACTACCACAGCCTGACATAGACATAACCTATAATGAGGTAAAGAGGTTGATAAAAAGCACTTATAGAACCAAATGGGAATCAGAGCATCCAGGCCACCAGAAGGATGATGCATATTACAAACTCGACCGAAGAGAACAAGTAGCAATCTTCAGACTCCGCACAGGACATACCAGGCTGAAATACCACTTGTTCAATAAACTAAAGATAGGAGATACCGATGAATGTAATTGTCGAACTGGAAAAATGAGAGCAAAACATATGCAGAACAGAGAAAGATATTTTGGCCCACGCCTGCTTCATTTGAGGACAAGCTCTATGGAGATATTAACAAGCTCAAGTTTACCGCAGCTTACTTTAACTATATACAGGTTGACATTTAAAGGTGCATAAAGAAGTATTCAGACTGCCACACTTCATACCATAGGTATGTCGTTTACAAAAGCGACCCAGAGGCATGAAATGGAATATTACTTGGATAGTTGGAAGTCCAAATGGAAAGCTCGCTGTGTGGGCTTCATAAAGGGTGGAAAAGTGTCCTAGTGGCACGAAATTGAATATTGCTTGGATAGCAAATCCATTATGTGGAAAGTCTTAATCGAAAGCTCACTGTGTGGATGTCATCAGCAGACTGCATTCTTCTGTTTTCCGGAAGAACAGCCTATGGTGAACGGAAAGCCCAATGTACGGAAGTGAGGCTAAGCAGCCATGTGCAGGACGTGACGATTCCTTGGGTGAGCCCAGTATCAGAGCGCTATGTGTTGGCTCTGCAAGTATGGAAGCCTCCTTGGATGGCGGGGAATGCCCATGGTCTGCCCCTGCCTTCCTTTTAGGGCTGACCAGGATGTCTTTGGCTGTTCTATTTGGTCCAGCTGGGATGGAGGATAACACCACATCAGTGAGAGTAAAATGTCCTAAGAAACCCCCGGCATGGTTAACCCGGTCAACAAATGCCCGCAGAAGTCGGATGTGTCGGCCTAACGGTGCAAGAACGCAACTTTGCTGTAAACAGGCACAACGCAATCACATCCGGAAAAAAAACTCTGGATGAATGCAGAAGAAGAAGACGAAGAATATCATTTCTATTTTAAGGATACTATAGATGGATTCCTGTTAACACAGGTTAGTGAACGCTTATGAATACCCAATTTATTATCAGAAGACTGTCTTTTAGGTGGGATTTGAACCCATTCTCTATGTGGAATGGAGTAGATTATGTCTCACAGGAAGACATATACTGAAGATCTATTAGGGATTATCTCCATTTTCTTATGAAAGATATCGGTTGTCTCTCTTTGATTATGGCTAGCATTTAAATCAATGACCTGTATAATCAGAGACAATAAATGCAACTTTATAGTCTTCATTTATATATTATGCTATTGTTGGTAGGGGGATGTACCAAGATATCTGTCTGTCTGTCTGTCCGTCCGCCCACCCGCCTGTCCGTCTGTCTGTCTGTCTTCTGAATGTGCATGCTCATTATACTATTGTGAATAATATGTCACTCATAATCGGAGTCATACCAGTACAATAGTCCAATGGGTAATTGAAGGTGCGACTGAGTATGATGCTCGTTGCACGAAAGGGATGAGACTTGTCTTGTAGACATGAAATGATGATTGCCTATGTCATGTGGTTATGAGTGTGAATTTGGTCACGTCAAATCATGGGGGTGGCAACATGTAGTGAAGACAGTCTGGCTGACTTACAGTTGTGTCGTAGTATGTACTACTTTTCCCTTTCCCCAAAACATTGTGAGGATGAATACAATGGTGTTGTACGTACTATGTTAACAGATGTGGGTGGTGGCCTCGGGCTTGCATATGGTGCTCCTGGACTGGGAGTGTTGAATTCATCTGTGAGGGATGAGTCTTTGCCTTTACCTTGAAGAGCAGAGGACAGTTCATCGGCTTTAGCACTCATAACTGCCCAGTGCCACTCAAGAATGAAGATAAGTGGCGTGATAAACCCATGTATCCTCATATACGACCAGAGACCAACAGTTAGACAAAACGGGGAGCTACAGTTAGCAAGATTAAAAAGAAGACGAACAAGAATGAACTCGTGAATATGAACTATTGTTGGCAGCCCTTAAATTAACCAAGGACACAACGGACAATAATACTTAATTTATTATGCTAGAACTTTTCCTGGTGTTCCGGAGTTTTCAGAGAATCACATTTTAGATAGTTAGGAATAAAGATATCTTGTGTATAATTTTTGTTATGTAACATTGTAATGCCCATGGAGCATACCCCTACCCCCACCCCATTTATTAATTACAATATAATCTTCGCCTACTGTGTTATTTAATTTCATCAAAGTACCTGGGCATTCTTCTTCTTCTTCAGCGTTCCGAGCCATTGAGGTTCTTTGCTGCAAATACAATCCGTCTCCATTCGTCTCTCTGGTGGACCTTCTCTTGCCAGTCGTTGATTCCAAGTGCTTGTAGGTCTGTACATGTATTATCTCTCCACCGCCTTCTTGGTCTACCTCGGGGTCTACGGTCATTTATTTCCTGAGTGTAAGCGAGTTTTGTTTCCCTATTATCTTCCATTCTTTCTATATGCCCCAGCCATTGTAGTCTATTAGCCTTCATGATACCAGTGATTAGCGGGGACTTAAGCAGATCATAAATGTCTTTGTTACTTCTTCTTTTCCACTCTCCACTTTGTGTATCCCTAATGGGTCCAAAGATGTGTCTTAAAATTTTGTTCTCACAGGTTTGTAACAAGGCTTCGTCTCCTTTCGTTGTACTCCAGGTTTCAGAGCCATACAGCACAACTGGTCTGATCAGTGTTTTGTATATTGTGATTTTGGTGTTACGAGATAGCGCCTTTGATTTTAGTAGATGTTGTAGTGCATAGTATATCTTATTTCCAGAGTTGATTCTGGTTTGTATTTCTTCCCTTATGATGTTGGAGCAGTTGAAGATCGTACCCAGGTATTTGTATGTTTCCGTTCTTTTAATGGTCATATTATCTATTTGTATGTGGCCAGAGTTTCTAGCCATTCCGTCTCTTGAAATTACCATATATTCTGTCTTATCTTGGTTGATAACCAGCCCCATCTGTTGGGCTTTTTCCTTTAAGTGAGTCAATATTTCCAATGTCTTTTGTTCACTTTGCCCTATAATATCTATATCATCTGCATAACCAAGCAGCTTGGATGTTCCTCCAATATCACATTCCTCCTTTACCTTCCTTACAACTTTCTCTAGAGCCAGATTGAAGAGTAGCGGCGATAGTGCATCACCCTGTTTCAAGCCAGATGTTATTTGGAAGGGGTCTGATTTCCTGCCTTTATATGTTACTATATTATAAGTATCTTCCATGCATAGTCTGGTCATGTTGATTAACTTCCTTGGTATTCCAAATTCCTGCATAGCATTCCATAGACTATTCCTATGGACACTATCATAAGCCTTTTTAAAATCCACAAAAATGTTATGGAGATCTCTTTTATATTCCCAATGTTTCTCGGCTATTTGTCGTAAGATAAATATCTGATCTATTGTTGATCTGTTTTGTCTAAAACCCGCCTGGTAGTCACCTAATATGTCTTCTGAATATGGTTTTAGTCTATTTAGTAATACTGCGGATAGTATCTTATAGCTTGTGGACAGTAGTGATATTCCTCTATAATTTCCACATTGGAACTTGTCTCCTTTCTTAAAGATAGGTATCAATAATGACTCTTTCCAGTCATGGGGTAATTCTTCTGTCCTCCAGATTTTTATTATTAGTTCGTATAGCTTTAGATGTAATGCAGGGCCACCTGCCTTTATAAATTCAGCAGCAATTCCATCAGTCCCAGTTGCCTTATTGTTTTTAAGTCGTGTGATTACATATAGGATTTCTTCAAATGTAGGTTCTTCAATTTGTGGTTCGCATGTTAGAACCTCTTCTTGTGAGAAAATGTTACTTGGAGCTTCACAATTTAGTAATTCAATAAAATATTCTTTCCATGTGTTGCACATTTCCTCATTGGTATTTATCATATTCCCATTTTTGTCTTTTAAACCATATGTGTTTTGTTGGTGCCCTCGTTTCATTGACTTCAGTTCTTTAAAAAATTTTCTGGATTCATTTTTCTGGTGATTAGTTTCCATATCTTTGAATATATTACTCATATATTCTCGCTTCTGCTGTCTGACTATTTTTGTAGCCTCTTTACATTCATTTCTATAATGCTCTTCCTTTTGGATGTTATTGATGTCATTTAACCATACATGTCTGGCATTCTTCTTCCTAATGACTGCTTCTTCACATTTTTGATTGAACCATCTGTTCTTTCTATGCGTGGTTAACACACCGAGACATTCTTCTACGGTAGACTGAATTGTATTCTTGATGTTCAACCAAGTTTGGTCAATGCTTTCCTCCAAAGGGTTTTGCAGAGTTTCAAGTTTACATTTTATTTCATCTGTAAATTTCTCTTTGACTGTAATGTCTTGCAGTTTTTCTCTGTTATATGTTGGGTGTAATCTTTGTAATTTAGTATAGAAAGCTCTCTTAAGTTTTATTTTAAATTTTGCTCCAACGAGGAAGTGGTCACTGTGGCACTCAGCTCCTCTATAACTTCTGACTTGCTGTATGTTTGATACATTTCTGTTGTTAATTAAAATGTGATCTATTTGATTATAGGTTCTCTTGTCACATGATTTCCAAGTTTGTTTGTGTATATCCTTTCTTTGTAGTCTGGTACTGCTAACCTGCAGTCCTTTGGCTTCTGCCAGGTTGATGACTCTCCATCCATTATCATTTGAAGTTGTATGTAGGCTTTCCATACCGGCCACTTTTTTATTAGTTTGCTCTCTACCTATTTTTGCATTGAAGTCTCCCAGCACAATCAGGATGTCCTGTTTGGGGGTTTCTTCTATGATATCTTCCAGATCATTATAAAAGTCTTCTTTAATATCATCTTCTTTCTCTTCAGTAGGTACATGTACATTAATCATCGTTATATTTTTCCATTTACCTTTTATTCGTAATTTACTAATCCTGTCATTAAAAGCTTTAAAGTTTAAAACGTTCCCCCATAACTCTTTTTTGATGACAAATCCTGTTCCTAATTCATGTTTATTTTGGGTGTTTCCTCCATATATTATAATCATTCCATTTTGTTCTAAAGTACCCTCTCCTGGCCACCTTATTTCTTGAATTGCTGTTATATCCATTTGATATTCAATCAGCTCCCGGGTTAGTTCTTCAGCCGCTCCAGCTCGATATAGTGTCCGTACATTCCATGTTCCAAATCTCAAAAGTCCTTTAACGTTCCAAGGTCGTTGTCCAGATAAGTCAGTCCGATATCGAGGCTCATGTATTTGTTTCGTAACAAAGAAAGGTTTTTACAAAAGTGGGGATGTTAACCCCACGCTTCAACCCCCAACCTGGAGGACCAAACCTGTGCATTACTGTGTTCAAATATAGAGTGATAGAGCTACTTCATTTGACAACAAAATCCAGAGAGCAGGTGGCAAGGGAAAAAACTCGCTTTCAGACTAACCAGAGTTCTAACTAGCGTGAGCATTCTCCTCTTCTGAGGGCAAAAATGTCCCTGTGCTCTCTTGGCATTCTACTGGAAAACCTGACATAATACATTAGTGGAATCTTACCATATGTGTATGTTCCAGTACTAGGGTTTTCATTTAGAAGTCGGCAACTGCGAATTGAGATATCTATCTCCCATTTCTATTTAACATGTCACAATGGGAAACATACTGACCAATAAAATGATGTCATTTGCAACGAGAAAAACAGTTTAGTTGCTATTTATAGAACATGTGCTTTTGTATAGATGTGAAGCGCAGACGATGAAGCAAACAGGCTGAAAATCATCTGATGGCTGTGGAAATTTGGTTTCTGAAGAAAATATAAAGAATACCATGGACGGACAGAAAAGTCCATGATCAAGTCCTACAAGAAACAAATGTGAATCGTAAACTGGTTAGAGAAATTAGATGTAGACAGTCAACGTGTTATCGTCACGTTATGAGAAGAGATACATTTGAGAACTTGGTACAACAGCAAGATCGATGGGAAGAGAACAAGGGGAAGGCGGAGAAGTAAATACATGGATGAATTGGCCAGTGGCAGATCGAGACAGGAAAACTGAGCTGATCCACGACTCTGGTGATCGAATGAGATGGCCAAGCATGACCGGCCATGCTTATCGGCATGGCACATGATGATCATTATGATGATCATGTAAACGGAGATTATGGGGAAGAAGGGGAGGATTTGAAACCACCAAGTGTCATGGAATCTTATCCTCTCTATAGTACACTTGTATGGTTTGTTAACGGTGTGAAACAAAGGGAAAGTCATGACTACAAACGCGACTGTCACGTAATAATGAATGAATTACACACGCACACACGCACACACGCACATACACACGCGCACACACACACACACAACATGAAGTAGAATAGGTGAGCTTTACTAGAACATGATTGTTTAATAATAATTCGCATATCCTTTACAGGACATCGCTGTCAACATCAGCATCTTTCAGCTGATTGTTGATTTCTTGGCAAGATTACGCTCAGTAGTTTGCCACTGCTTTCTGAGCGACCGGCTCACATACCTCGTAAGTTACCGACGCGGAAAGAACCCCTACCGATTCTCACGCAATGTCACGTTACTCACGAAAGTATACGGGATTACGGAGAAAGTCGTGTAACCTCTAGACCAGGGAGCCGGCATAATAATAAACTACTAATATTAATATTAATTAATTGGTGTCTGGGCACAATAGACGCACCTAAGCCTAAAGTATGTCTGAATCAACAATGTGGAGCTCAGGAAAAGCATAAACAAATATCAGTGAATCAAGAGGTGACGCAAGCATAAGATAGAACATCTTGGTATTAATGATTGATGACCTATGTCTCAATGGTTAGCGGTAGAAGAGACAGCCGAGAAAAACCGATGCTGGTCTAGGGCAGTGTTATGGAAGATTATCATCAATAAACACAAGTGACCGTGATCTGTGGAGAGACTCGAACGCCTTAGCCTTAGCCATATGGCAAGGCATATTTATGACGGTGATTGCAATGATTAAGCAAGAGCTTCGAAATGACGCTAACATTAAATAAGTTAAAAGATGTATGAATAAATTAAGTAATAGGCCTACCTGATAGAGTAGAGAAAATATCCTTAAGGCTTCCAGCGCCAAAGTCGGACACCAGTCATCAGAAACGGAGCACAGATTTTATTACTTTCACAGAGCTGTTCTAATGGGTAAGTTGAACGTATACGGGAAAGTTAACACGGAAAGCTAGCACCACGTGATTATGAGACCGACTCGCTACCTACTGCGCTAACCGAGTCAGATGAACACCACGTGTGAACTTCTGAACTTTTGTAATACTTTCACACGCAAGCAGTGAGACAGGCAGTCTGATAAACAGACCTCTAACTCACTGACCGACGGATGGGCAGACAGATAGATAACGCACAGGCTATAGAAAACACACAATACGTGTTTAGTGTGACGAGACAGCACGAGCATTGCTTACATAACTTTAATTAATCAAAGGTGCTGCAATAATAGCCTAGGCTGTTTACATTCCTCGGTTTTATCATTCACGTCATAAACATGAGTAGTGTTGATAGGTGTCCTAGTTTTTAAGGATTGTCCCAGAAGTGTATCCTTTATTGAAGATGATTCAAATGCAGCGGTATATCCTAATTTTCCTCATGTAGTCTAAGATTCAAGGTAATTAATTAGGGGGGGGGGGGGGAGGTTGAGATTATTAGATACACCAGACGATCAAGCAAATGAAAGTGTTTTCACACATGCCTTTTCTCCTCTTCTTTGAGTCCAACCAAAATTCATCAACATTTGCCATGACGATGGGAGTGGGCGGTCATGATTCGCCATCACATACGATCACGAGATTCTAGGATCAGATCCTTGTTCTTGTCCGCATTATGTCATGTGGCCAGGCGCAGTCTGTCTTTCTCTTGCTTTATTCCCATCATGCCTACCACTTGTCACTAAACTGTTAAGTTTATTTATTCTAATTGTTAGCTGCCTGTTTGTAACGGTGTTCCATATGGGATAAAAACCCGGTGCAATGAAGTCGACCCTGTCTACTTTTAAGCGACTTTAAGCGAATTTGTAACGGTGTTATATAGAATTGCGAATTTTTAACTGACAACGAGTACCCGCCACTTATTTTACCAATGCCATCTCCTTGTCAGCGACGGCATCAGTTGAGTTAGATTTTGCGACGCCTGCTCTTTCATCTGTAAACAGCAATGTATCCGGCGAATGTCTTATGTCTGGCCGGTTCTATCTGCCGTGCTGGCATCGCAGTCCATCTAACCGTGTTCGCCAGTGAGCATGATTTGTGTGTATAGTGTCATCATCTTGTGGGTGTGCCGGTCTGCAGGAGTTAGCGTGGAGTAATGTGCTTGCAAATTAAACTTCCAGTTTGCTGATGGTCGGGTAGTACCCCTGCACCGGTTAGTTGGACTTAAAAGTTGACTTTCTCGTTCAGACAGCAATTGTAAACTACCGAATGTACATTTGTTTAGTAGATGAACCTGGCTGTTGGGGTTCACCTGCGAAGGACATGCTTTTCTGTGTGTGTGTGCGTGCGTGCGTGTGTGTGTGTGTGTGTGTGCTTGCTTGCTGTCATTTGAGACTACCTTGTGCATAACGTGTGTTACCAAGAAACCTAACAACCATGAAAAAGAAAACATAATAAGAAAGACATCTGGTGGTGAGACCCCCAGGCTAGGCAGATCAGATAAGACTGGAGAAGCGTGTGACGCAGGGGTCAGTACTAGTAATTGTGATGACGGAGTTAATCCTGATTGTATTACCAAGGAAATCCCGTGTGTCAGACTAAGAGACTCGGAACATGGAATGTGAGAAGTATGTGTGAGAGAAAGCTCAACATAGTTTGTGATGAGCTTGAGAGGTTACATATTCAAATTGTAGGAAGTAGTGAACAAGACTGATTACTTCAAGGTGGCGGAGTAAACAGTGTTCGTTGCGATCTGGAGAAATAAGTATTTGCTTCGTGTGGGTTTCTAAGATCAGTGTGTTTACATAAGGATGAACCTTCGGCAGGTCCAGCAAACTGGTAAGGAATTTACTTGTTCACGTACTTTTGCTCAAGAATTATGGGGAAAATTGAAAGAGAATCGTGACTCAGCGCCCACATCAGAAACACACCGAACAAGCGAACAACAACAGCTAAAGTACGAAACAGAAAGGGAATATTCGGGACTTGAAATGTTAGTGGTCTAGGAGATAAAGAACCAACAATAGTAGAGTTTATGAAAACATAAAAATTCAAATATTAGGACTCGCAGATACGAGGCAAAAAGAGGCATAACACAAAACGAATACATGAAAATTACGTTCTAGTAAGAAGTGGTGTCGATCGGCGAGCAAAGACTAAGCATGGAGTGGCTTTTATTTTTAAAATTACACCCCGAAAAAGCGCAAGCCATTATCAACACTAAATTTATATAAGAAAGAATAATACTAATAAAGATTAAATAAGGCAGTAAAACAACTATTATATAGACATACGCTTCATGTAACGAAACTTACAGCGATGAAGACAAAAACGAATATTTCGGTAACCTTACATACACGTTAAACAATGCCACTGAGACAGGTGAATTTATATCTTAATATAGCAAAAACAAACATAATTCACATAGATAAAACTAATATGGAGACAGAAATATATGTTAATGTGGAGAAATTGGAGGTGGTGGGAGAATTTGAATATCTTGGGTCCCTAATTACCAACAATAGTGACACTATGAAGGACATTTAAAAAAAAAAACACGAATATCTATTGCTCTTCAAAAACTAAAACAACTAATAAATTGTGGAGTGGGACAGATAGGACTACACAATTTAGATTGGGAGAGTTTATACCGAGCTGGCTCTGAATAGACAGAGTAGTTTATACCGAGCTGGCTCGGAATAGACAGAGTAGTTTATACCGAGCTGGCTCTGAATAAACGGAGTAGTTTATACCGAGCTGAAGTATGAAGCTGTTTAAATATCAAGAATAATTTTCCAGATTGGTATCCCCAATAACAATAATTGTGTTCCCATGCGAGTTAAAGAATTGTTAACTTGTGTTTCTGTACACTTACTGTTTACAGGCTTCCATCTTTGTTGACATTACCGCCCTACTATTTCCTGCTATTGATGTCCTCCCCTCATAATTCCAGTCCAAGCTGACAGTAATATGCGTCGCCTCAGAAAGACATGATTAGGCAATTCAAACACCAGGCTTCCGACTTACTGGCCTGATGAATTAACAAATAAACAAGGAAATGCTACACACATAAAGTGCAGCAAAACCTGGTATATGTGAAGCAGGTTGAAAAGAGAGAGGAGCTAGATAGATAACGAAGCTAGTGTGAGAGACAGAGATATGAGAAAGATGTGTTGAAAGACATAAAAAAAGTGATAACTTTTATATAATATAAATAAGATAATATAAGTGACAAAACATCTGTTCATAATCATAGTTCCTAAATTTTTTTTTTATTAAAAAGTCGCTTGCAACCAATTAATTGCTGAAAAATAAAAAAAAATAAAAAGTGTCCAGCAGGGAATCGAACCAACAGCTCCCACTTATCAGGCAGAGACACTTACCACTGTGCTTCTGGGGATATGATCTTGAATCAACAAAAGTATGTAACATAGCCACGCTCATGTCCCGATGACGTCACATACGTTAAGTCACGTGACTAGGAAAATCACGTGACCAGGACCACCCGGGGTTTCCGGGACCGGGAAAAATCACGTGATAGTTTAGCTCTGAATAAACGGAGTAGTTTATACCAAGCTGGCTCGGAATAGACAGAGTAGTTTATACCGAGCTGGCTCGGAATAGACACTTTCATTTCGATTTTTAAGCGCATGCATCTTTTCCATGGCAACATAAGCCGGTGAAACCTAAACACCACTAAACAAACTGAACAGCGCATAATTGCCTTTGAATGTAAATGTTATAGACGGGTTCTAACAATATTTTGGATACAGAAAAGAATAAATGCATACACATGACAAGAAATTAATATTGAAGAAAGTTGGCTACTAAATACGATACAACACAGAAAACTAACAGTTTGGTCACTTGAAATGCCATGGAAGTTTCGAGAGAACAATCATGGAAGGGTGTATGACCGGGTAGAGACGAAGAGGAAGTCCAAAGAGAAAATGGGTACAGGATGTGGATGTGGCAGATGATCTACAGATGGGTGTATCGGATGCGGGACATTTTGCTTATGAACGAGAAGTTTTCCGGAGGGTTGTTATGGGAGCGAAGTTCTGCAAGGATTGTGCTACTGAATGAATGACTGTCATTTGCAAGGCATTCAACTGATGCGTAACTTCTGAGTTTTTTTAATTTTTTTTTTTTTTTTTCGTTCGCTCGCTTTGAAACCATGCTAGTTCTAGTAGTACTGAATGAATTTTGCGTGTGGATTAGCTTTCCCTACTACCAATGTTCCTCGCTTCGTGCGAAACCACTCCACATTCTGGGGTGCTTGTGATTTATGTTCCCACGTCAAGAACGAGAAGTCAACATTTTAGTCCATCTGACCGCTGTAGGTGTTGAACCCACTACTTTGGCATCAGCATACCGGAAGTTTATGAACGCGCGTTCTCATCCATTCGGCCATGATTGTGTCCTGACAGCTCCCACCTATTACGTCTCCGCTAATACGCAGTTAAAATATCCCTCTAAATATGATATCCCGTCGCCATACGAGTGTGAAAGTAAATTAACTATATTGTCGTCATAGAAGTCTAGATGGTGTCTGTAATCTTGTAGTATATATGTTTACTATGGTATATACGTGTACCTCATTGTTTTCCTGGAGTACTTCTATCCCGGATCCGGTGTGGCCTAGTGGTTAGTGGGCTTGCCTGTCAATATAGTGTTCTGGTTCTATCCCAAGCAGAGGCAAGATTATTTTTTGGACCAGTACTGTTCTGGGGTCTACCAAGCCTCTAAAATAGGCACTAATTAATTTTCAGAATTTTCTGAAAATTGTCTAGATATGAAAAGTGGCAAGGACGGGAGCTGGCAACACTACCTCATTATGCCATGGCCTTGAATATGTGAATACCTAATATTTCAAAATCCAAAGGTAACATCAGTTATGGGATTACCTGTACCTTTTTTTTAAAATGTAGCTGCAGCTGAACAGTCTGTGAAAAATACGCGTACATGGCAACAATAATCTTTGCTTCGAAACCCTTCTAAATAAAAATATAAAACATAGAGCAGATAAGGTAGTTTTAGTTTACATCTAAAATCAGTCCAGCCTGGTAGACATCAAGGCCCAGAGCTTATACTTTAGAACGTTAGACTTACCATTCGACAGACTAGTCAGACGTCAAGGCTCATAACTTGCACTTTACACATATCATTAGATAGACTAGGCAGAAGTCAAGGCCCAGTACTAGCACTTTAGACCCATCATTAGACCGACCTGGCAGATGTCAAGGCCCAGAACTTGTACATTAGACCTACCATTGCAATAAGTAGCACATTTTTTCCCCTTCAATTTTTCATTTTCTTTTCATTATTCTCATTGTTTTCTTCTTTCCATTGGGTTGACAAAATTCTAGAAGACCTGGACTTTGCCGACGATATAGTGCTTTTGAGTTCAACACACCCAGATGCCCAAGAGAAAATAAACCATCTCCAAAATGTTTCAGGACAATTTGGTCTACAAATTAACACCACAAAAACCAAAACTATCGATCTTACCAACAGTTCAGAAGACACCAAATTAAACAACTACGTTCTTGAAAAAGTCAACAGCTTCACATACCTAGGAAGCAAAATGACACCTACAGGGGACTCAACACCAGAAATATCATCTAGAATAGCACTAGCATCTGGTGCCTTCAATAAAATGTCAAACATCTGGGAGTCAAAAACACTCAGAAAACACACGAAACTTAAAATCTTCAACTCTTGTGTGATTCCAATGTTAACGTATGGATGTGAAAGTTGGAAATCAACGGTAGCTTTAGATTTTAAAAAAAATTAGATAATTTTGAGAACAAATGTCTTAGAAAAATTCTAAACATCCGCTGGACAGACTTCAGAACCAATACGCAAATAAGACAAGAGACTAAGCAAAAGATACAGTATCCAACTATATGAGAAGACTTCGTTGGAACTACATCGGCCATGTACTCAGAATGGACAAGACAAGACTCCCCTACCAAGATCTCATATGGTCACAGGTAAGGAAAAGAAAATGGGGAAGACCAAGAGAGATCCTGCGTAGAACCATCATCAGAGAAGGTTCATTCAACGACCAAGTATACATCCAAGATCTACAACAGGTAGCAGCGAGCCGCCAAGCATGGAGAGCCATGATTTCTGCCCTATGCGCCGCCTTGGGCTCAAAAGGAAAGACTAACTAACTAACTAACTAACTAATTCTTCTCATTCGGTAATTATAACTAAAAAATTTTAGTCAACTGTAGTGGCTTCCTCGTGTTTATATGTTGTGTGTTGTGTATTTTTGTGCTGACGAAGGCTAGTCGCCGAAACGTCCTACGTTTTCCGTAATTGTGTCCTGAAAGCTGCATTACTTCGTGTTATTTTATATTCTTTATATTCTCATATAACACTTTAATAATCTTTCTTTTGTTTAATACCATGAGGTAAACGGATGGTCTCAGGTGATGTTATAATTTTAGGGGCGTGGCTAACCATGAAACATTCTCTTCTGACACCTGATCACAAGATCGCACAAAATCTCACGGGGTAGTCTTTCAGTGCAAGTTCATCAATAGCGTATAATTTCGAACGAGCGTTCAATGTTGGCTATATCAAGTTCCTGGTTTCAGAAGGTTCTGATAGATTTTTACCTGTCGATTGTCCTCAAGAGTTTATGGGCGTGGGAAACGCTCTAACCTTTGAATAACAGACATGAGGGAAGAACATGCGCATTTAGAATTGCTATGTGAAGCCTGTCTCCGTGCTGATGGCGATTTGTAATGCCGCTTACCCGCGTTCGAAACACAGCGGTGACCGATTTGGCAGCAGACCGTGTCGCGCTGGTTTTAACGTGTTGGTATGGGAGCCGGTCGTTCAGAAATCAATGGCAAACTACTGAACGTAAAAATTGGTAAGACAACAACGGCAGTAAAATGTTGGTGTTGACTGCAACGTCCTGTAAGGGATATGCAACTTTTTAAAAATGTGAAAGAAGAGGTCAGCTTAGTCCAGAGGTCTAATCGCGCTTAAACTCCCTGTGTACTTCCGACGGAGTAGTAAGTTCTGTCCACACACCGGTCATTTAAACTTCAACTTTGACTGCTTTTTCAAACCGTTGACTTCTCGATCAGAGACAATGGCAAACTTCTTCTTAGTTAGTTGTATATCCTTTACGGACGTAGCAGTCAACTCCAGCATTTTTTGGCTGTTCGTGATTCCTGGGCAAGTTTACGTTCAGTAGTTTTCCATTGCTTTTTGAACGACCGGCACACATACCATTTCATAAAAACCAACACATCTGTGTTTCAAACGCGGTATGCGGGATTACGAGCTGCGTCCGTAACTTCTTCGCCACGGAGCGGATTAGGGCAAATTGATGAAGGTAAAATTGCCTAGAAAATCAACATGGAGTTGATTGCAGCGTCCTGCAAAGAATATGCAATATTGTTTATGTCACACTGAGGAATGTATGGCAAATTGCATTGTACAGACTGCGTTCAATATTAATACCTACAGGTCAGCTACAATGAGTAATCCAAATGCGTTGAAAGAGGTTAAGACACAAAGACAGTTTATCACAAACATTAGTAAGCAACAGCGTATAATTTCTAACGTCCTGTCAATGTTGGCGACGTCAAGTTTCTGGTCATAGAAGGGGTATTTTTAATTGTCAATTGTTCTTAAGAATATGCCAGCGATGGAAACGTTCTAAAAACGAATAACAGACAGGAGGAAAGAAACTGCATTTAGAATGGCTATGTGAAACACATTCCTGTTCAAATGTGTCGGCCAAAGCTCACGTATCGCGGCTTTGGTATAAACAGACACAATTCATTTACGTCAGAAACAAAACAATCGGACAAGCGAGACAAAAAAAAAAGACAAGCAGGAGAACCATTATCTGAATCGGCCAATATCTTGGCTTGTACTACTTCAGAGTGTGTCACTCTTAGTTATACACCTCAATGGTTAGCGTGTCCGACTTCAGCATGCATTTGTATAAGATTTGCTTCCTCTAGAAAGATTCCACCAACGGTAACAGGCTCTATTTACCCCTGGGTATGGTTTCTTTCCTAATAATTTTTCCCAAGGCAGCCGCTTTAAGGCCTACTCTTTGCAATGTCTAACTGCTGTTAGATTTTTAATGTGCACAACTTGCACACGGGACCTTATTTTGGTCGCCACTAACCGTGAAGGGTAAGTGTCTGATCTCACTACCAAGAAGATCGGGGAGTGTGTGATAACATTAGATATCGATGGTTCTTGGAAAATTTCCATTTCTATACTGGAATCGAACCCTGTACATTCTGACCCTAAGGCTGACACTGTAATCTCTCAGCCAAGACCCTCCCCTAACTTTTAGCCTACAGCGTCTGTAGCAATTCTAGTTACGACTAATCAATCAATCAATCATGTTCCATGCCGCAAAGCGTGGCGGTCACGACTCGCCATTTCACTCGATCACCAGAGTCGTGGATCAGCTCAGTGTTCTTGTCTCGACCATGCCATGTGGCCAAGCCATCCAGGTATTTACTTCTAGGTCTTCCCCTTGGTCTGTTCCCTTCGATCTTGCCAGTTGTCACCAAGTTCTCCAATTCATTTCTTTTCATAACATGTCCAAAAAAATTTGAGTGTCTACGTCTAATTTCTCTAATCAATTTAAGATTTTCATTTGTATCCTGTAGTACTTGGTCATTGGTTTTTCTGTCTGTCCATGGTATTCTTTGCATTCTCCTCAGAAACCATATTTCTGCAGCCATCAGATGTTTTTAGCTTGATTGCGCATTGTCAAAGTTTCACATCCATACAAAAGAACAGGCTCTATGTAGCACCCCAACACTCTTTTTCTCGTTTCAATTGACATCTTGTTATTGGTCAGTACGTTCTTCATCTTGCTAAAGGCTACTTTCGCTATGGCGATTCTTGTTATAATCTCTTCAAGGCATCTCCCATCAGATGTTATGACTGTTCCGAGATAATTGTACCGATTCACTTGTTGAAGAGTATTCCCATTTACTTGTATATTACATTGTGGTATTTCGTTCTTCCTAGTCGTCTTTTTACAATTTAATTCTAACCCCAGGTGTTCACTGTGTGCAACAACTGCGTCTACTAATTGTTGCAGATCCTGCTCATTGTCTGCAATCAATACTGTATCATCTGCATCTCATCTCATCTCATGTCATCTCATCATATTCCTCTTGTACCTTGTGGTGTCGAGGTGAAGTATAAACATCGTGAGAGTGCCCGATTATGGGCTTCGTATATCGATATTCCCATGGACTCTATTATTCCCTCCGCCCAACGTTTACGTGGTCGGCCTCTTCCTCTGTTTCCATCTGGTCTGTACATCATTGCTTGTTGTGGTATGCTGTTGACTGGTAACCTAATTGCATAGCTAAACCATTTGACTTGCTGCTTTCTAATAAAATCTAGTGCTGCTTTAACCCCCACTTTAGTCCTGATTTCTTCATTTCTGATCTTATCTCTTCTTGAAACGTTGAGTATTCTTCTCAGGAACCTAATTTCTATTGTTGTGATTTTCTTTTCTCTTTTTCTGTCAATGTCCAGGTTTGACATTGGTAACATAGAGTTGGTAGGAAGGTTGTGTTGTAAAGTGCTTTCTTAGTAGTTATTGGTACATGTTTGTTCTTTAGTATTGGTGCCATGTGTCCAATGAGTTGATTTGCCTTATTGCACCTATTTTCGATCTCGTCTTCTGATCTGCCATTTTATGATATTATACTTCCTAGGTACTTGAAACTCTTTACTTGTTTCAAGGGATGTTCGCTTAGGTGAATTGTTGTTGTTTGTTCTTCGTTAGTTATAGTCATTACCTCTGTTTTGTTTGTGCTAATTTTCATTTTATGTTCCTTACACATTTCGTTTAGACTATTCATATGGTCTTGTAATCCAGTTTCTAATTTTGCTATTAGTGCCTGGTCGTCCGCAAACAGGAGTCCTCTAATGGTTAGATTTGCAGATGGTTCTTCTTCTGTGTTCTCGTCATGCAGTATTCTTGCTGTCTCTGCTTGGCTGGTTTCTTTACATATGTTGTCTATATATGTTATGAACAAGAGAGGGTATAGGACACAACCTTGTCGTACTCCAGATCTTATGGTGAAGAGTTCTGAGTGTCCTCCAGTTGCTCTCACTATGCATTCACTGCTGTTGTATAAACTTCTATATAGGTTTGATAGATGTGTACTCACTCCATATAGTTTAAGGATTTCCCACAGATTGTCTCTATCTACTCTATCGAATGCCTTTTCTTGGTCGACACAGGCTAAGTAGAGTGTTTCATTGAATTCGATTGATTTTTCTATAAGTTGTCTAAGAGCAAAAATGGCATCTGTGCATCCTTTGTTTTTCCTAAATCCGAGTTGTGTTTCGCTTAGCTGGGGATCTAAAGTAGTTCGTAATCTTTTTTCAAGAATTTTGCAAAATATTTTCCCAGTATGACTCAACAGTGAAATGCCTCTATATTGTGTGCAGTCTCTTTTGCTGCCTTTGATTTTCCAAATTGGGATAATTATGGCGTTTCCCTAGTCTCGTGGTGTCTGTTGTTCTACCCAAACATGGTTGAATAGTCTATGTAGCCAAGCTGTTCGTACTTCTCTAGCTGCTTTAATTAGTTCATTTGGTATTTCATCCTATCCCGGTGATTTGTTCAATGGGGCTAATCTGATGGCTTCTATAATTTATTCTTTTAGTATGTCTGGTTCTAGTTCTTCGGTGACATCTTTGTAGGTCTCTTGAATTCCTGTGACATCTGAAGGGATGCTGAAAAGTTGTTCGAAATACTGCTTCCATCTTATTAGGATTTGTTTTTGTTCACTTATTGGTTCTCTATATTCGCTGTTAATTATTTCAGTTGGGTCAAAGGGTTCTCCTCTGGTTCGCATTGCACTTATCTTTTTGTAGAAGTTTCTAGTTGCCTCCTTGTAGTTTTTATTTAGGGTTTCTCCATACTCTTCCCAGTCTTTTTGTTTTCCCCTCTTTACTATTCTACTCACATGTCTTTTCGCTATTCTATATTCTATGTAATCGCTTTCCTGTTTGCTCTTCAACCACTTTTTATATTTTTCCTTTTTGGCATTTACCGCTTTCTTTACTTCTGCGTTCCACCAACTTGTTATTTTCTTTATCCGTGTTTTGCGTTTTTTCGTGGTTCCACATGTTATTTTTGCAGTATTTAAAATGCTTGGTTTGAACATCTCCCATTCTTCTTCCACTAGTTTTCTTTCTGTAGGTAATTTTACAAAGAGTTCAGTTAGTTCTTTCTCATAATTTTCCCTTACTGACTCGCCGTTAAGGTTTTTTTAAGTTTACTGATTCGCATGACATATATTTTCCTGCTCTTTGTTTTCTTCTTCTGATGGTTCTTATTGTGGCAACGACTGCTTTATGATCTGTGTTTATACTGAAATTGGGCACTGCCCTTGCATCTAATATATTTCTCTTTCTGTTATTTCTTGTTAATATAAAATCAATTTGGCTTTTAGTATCTAGATCGTTCCATTTATACCAGGTGTATACTATAGAATTTGTTTGTTATATAGAGGTCGTGTTGGCTGCAAAGCTCTATCAGTCTATTTCCGTTATCATTTCTTTCATTATGCTGATCTCCAAATGCTCCCAGTTGTTTTTCTATGCCCACTCTGTTATTTCCTAGTATTGCATTGAAGTCTCCCATAACTATGATGTTGTCCTGCTTATCTATTTTATTTAGTACGTAATGTATGTCTTCGTAGAAGTCCTCGCATTCTTGCTCATTATTGTTTGCATTTACATGGTGCGTATATTTGTGCATATGTTGTAATTTTTTGTTCTTTTATTCTCACTGTTATAATTCTTTCTGATATATATTTTATTTCTAGTATTCCTCTTGCTAGCCGTGGTTCGATGACTATTCCCATCTTGCCCTTCTTGCTGTTCTACTCCAGAGTAAACAAACGTGTCACTGTGGTGGAGCTCATTGCATCCTTTCCCTTTTGTTCTGGTGTCCGCTATTCCCATCAGTCCAATTTTCCTCTCTTCCATTGTTTCTATAAGCTCTTCTTCTTTACTATTGAAACCACAGACGTTCATTGTGCCTATTTTTTGAGTCGCTGATCTATCTTGTAGTCCATTAACATACCGGGTCGATATCCATTTGGGTCAGTCCGTTTATACTTCTTAGTTTTTCTACGAGCAGTATGAAGATCCCCTGCCGGCTTGCTGGACCAGTCGCAGGTTTAGGACACTAATCTGACCACAGGGAGGCCATCCCCTATGGCGAGCCATAGCCCCGTTAGCCCATGACCTCGCGGTCATGGTTGCCCGGTCTGCACCACGTTGAGGTGGGGGTTGACGTGTGTAGTCTGCGGGTCATCGGCAGGCTACTAATTTTCGCTCTCCACCCCTCCTGGGAGAGGCTAGCCGATTCTAACCCTGCTGGCTGCAGGGTCAGGCTCATTCCACACCTTGCAGACGCCTTGCTGAACGCAATATACGAGGGCGAGTCAATAAGTAAGTCACACAGTTCTATGGGATGGCAGGTAAATGTAGTTGGTGTTTTCTACAGGTGTCATTAGGTGACAGCAACATAGAACTTTATATTCCCGTTCATCAGGTAGCGCTAGGTGTCGCATGCGCATGCGCAGCGCATAAACAAAATGGCGACTGTACTTACGGAGTGTACAACCAAAGAGCAACGTGCTGTTGTGCATTATTTGTGGGCAAAAGGACTGCGTGCAAAGGACATTCATAAGGGAATGATTCATGTTTATGCTGACAAATCGTTGTCCCGTAAAGCTGTGCTTAGCTGGGTGGAAACATTTTCTCAAGGACGCTCTAAAATTGTTGATGAAATCCGATCTGGTCGTCCTGTTGAGATTGCAACAGAAGCATCCGTGCAGCATAAAAGTGAAACAGATAGGAGTCCCGGTAAGCCAACAGCCCGCACAGGTACACTGTGCATAATGCTGTCGCCAGAATGCCAACACAAAAGTCTTCTGATTTTGTGGTTGTTTCGGGATTTGAAATTTAAATATTGAGCACAACCCACTACTGGCAACGCCGGTCGCATTCTGATATGAACCTAAGGCCTATCCACGTCAATATGGAAGCACTATACTCGAGTTTCGCCCTCATTTGAGCTCGTCAGTAGTGCATATCCCTGACCGGATCCGGAAACAGTCCCGGATCACGCGTGTGAAGCGGGTGTGTAACCACGCGGCACACACTGGACACACCAAATTATCACAACAGAATATCACAACAATTTTGCCCACAAAAGTCTTCCACGAAAAAACAGTTCATCGTCGATGGAATCGGAAGTCACCAGAAAGACTTCATTGACCCGGGTTTTATCCCACATGGCTCAGTCTCCTTCCGCAGGAGGACCCGCCCAAAGCGCCGCACAAAGCATGAACTCCGTATCTCCAGCGACGACTCCCAGGAGTCTCCTTAAAAATGCACTCGTGAACCGAAAAGGCAAACCACTCAATTCAGCGACAGCCGGCCATTGTTCCTAACATGCAGTTCACTGTGCAAACAACAGCGGACAGGTATTAAAGCATTCGACACAACTCACAGTGACGAGCCAGGCACTCACTCAGTAGCTGGGCGACGGAACCATGTACTACCAGTCCAACATGAGAAAAATGCGAATGCAAACCGTAGCCACAAGCATAAACACCCCAGAGGCCTTAACGGATGAATGTCTAACCGCCAGGTTGGAGACCGGAAGTCCAAAGATCTACAAACTGATGGGAAAGACCTTAGACTTGTAAAAAACATATATTGGAAACAACAAGCTGCCATAAGGAATTGGTAATGAAGTAGGTCAATATCAGCCTAGTAAGAGAGGTGTGAGACAGGGATGTGTAATGTCTCTAGATCTTTATTCTCGGTACAGTGAAAATATTTTCAGAAATGTAGAAGATATAAGCAATCGTCATTGGAGGACAAAACATCAATAACATTAGATGCGGATGATACAGTATTGATTGCAAACAATGAGCAGGATGTGCAACATTTCATTTATTAGATGCGGTTGTTGCACACAGTGAACATCTAGGGTTAGAATTAAATTGTACAACGACACAGATTACGGTCGTCACTAGGAAGAAGGAAATACCACAATGTACAGTAATAACATCTGATGGGAGATGCCTTGAAGAGATTAGAACAAAAAACGCCATGGCAAAGGTAGCTTTTTGCAAGATGGAAAATATACTGACCAATAAAAGGATGTCATTTGCAACGAGACAAAGAGTGTTAATGTGCTTTATAGAACCTGTGCTTTTGTATGGATGTGAAGCGTGGACAACGAGCAAACAGACTGAAAAACACCTGATTGCTGTGGAAATTTGGTTTTTGAGGAGAATGCAAAGAATGCCATGGACAGACAGAAAAACCAACGATCAAGTCCTACAAGAAACAAATGAAAATCTAAACTGATTAGAGAAATTAGACGTAGAGAGCCACAATTTTTTGGTCACATTATGAGAATAAATAAATTGGAGAACTTGATGACAACTGGCAAGATCGAGGGGAAGAGAACAAGGGGAAGACAAGGAAGTAAATGCCTGGATGGCTTGGCCACGTGGCATGGTTGAATCAAGAACGTTGAGCTGATCCACGACTCTGGTGATCGAGTTAGATGGCGAAATATGACCGCCTACTTATCGACATGGCGCATGATGATGATGAAATTTGGTTTTTGAGGAGAATGCAAAGAATGCCATGGACAGACAGAAAAACCAACGATCAAGTCCTACAAGAAACAAATGAAAATCTAAACTGATTAGAGAAATTAGACGTAGAGAGCCACAATTTTTTGGTCACATTATGAGAATAAATAAATTGGAGAACTTGATGACAACTGGCAAGATCGAGGGGAAGAGAACAAGGGGAAGACAAGGAAGTAAATGCCTGGATGGCTTGGCCACGTGGCATGGTTGAATCAAGAACGTTGAGCTGATCCACGACTCTGGTGATCGAGTTAGATGGCGAAATATGACCGCCTACTTATCGACATGGCGCATGATGATGATGATAATGAAATCAGGAGCTCTTGATTTCAATAATTATCACAGAATCACATTACAAAGACTTTGCTTAAAATCACCATGTAATGGATAAGGAAGAAAATACAATCATAAGTAATGAGAGACCAGTGTGGGTGTGCAGAAACAAAGGTACATCAATTTCTGTATATTTGCTGGGAATATTTACATTGTTCGATAGAAGCGCATAAAAACCCACGTCTTAGCTTCATTGACTATGATAAAGATGCTCGCTGATCTAAAAATTTACTGGTAATAAGACAAGCAAAGCATATATACTGGAAGCAACATGCTGCTATAAAAATAGTAACGATGTTAACCAATGCAGAGAGCTGTACAACAGGCATATATATTGTCTTTTATTTTTCGTTTTCCATATACAGTGACAGAGTCTCGTAGCGGAGCGAGAACTGAGGCGGTTCGACCCCCGCTCGTGACTTGCGGGATACTGAGCCGGCCGCTCAGAAAGCAATGGCAAACTACTGAGCGTAATCTTGCCAAGAGATCAACATACAGCTGAAAGATGCTGGTGTTGACAGCTAAGTCCTGTAAAGGATATGCTAAAAAAAAAAAAAAAATATATATATATACAGTGAACATATGGGAAATTAAAAAGACACGAGAGGATTCGCCATCGGAGAACATAACATCAACAAAATAAGATACGCAGATTAATATTACACAGTTTTGATTCTAGACTTCCTTCTTCTTTTTCTTCGTTCGTTCGCTTGAAATGTATTGACTATATCTCCATTGCTTTTTCAGTCAACGCCAATGCCAATGCCAATTTTCCAAAAAAAAATTCCAAATTCGGCCTCGTCTAACCTGCTTCATCGCTGTGGTTATTGTTGAGAACCGTAGTTGTGTGGATTGTTAGTCCCAATTCCTACTAGTTTTATTGGTTCCGCTCTGTTCGTCGGATAGATTTGTTTTGTGCTGGTCCTGGTAAAGACCGGTCCTTGGTTGGGCCTGCATTCTCTCGTTTTTTGGCTTCTTTTCTCTGTTAGCACTGCTAACTGCTTGTAGTTTCTTGTGTTATTCTCATCGGGGCTAGTCCCGGTCATGTCCAGTCCTCATAAGGACTTGATGTAGGCAAGGGCAGAGCATTTAATTGCAAGTCTCAAGTTGTCCCCCCGGTCAGCGTTATAAAACTCCTTTACGCTTGTGAGTTTTGGCGGTTTTCTTCATCGCGTGTGGGTGTGGCGTGGCAACAAGATGACCAGGTCTCCCCGTCTTCCTAGTTCAGGTGCTCTACCGGAAGAGCCAACCCACCTTCCTGCCATTCATCCCGCCAGGTTTTTTTTTTTTTTTTGCTTTTTAAGGTCTAATACCACTCTTTTATTGTTCAATGTTAAACTGCTGAATCCAACGCCAACATCTCCGCACAAGGCCAAAGGTGTTATTTTACCTGACGCAAGTGTTTCAGCCAGGCACATAAACAACCGTTCCCTGACACCCGGTGACCTGACCACACCGGTGTTAATTACAGGCTGGAAACGTGTGGGGTATAGTTTCCCAGTTGGCGCCAGTAACACTTGCCGAATTGTCAGGGCACACCGTGAATAAGATAAGCAGATATATGCAAAATAAGATACGCAGATTAAACAGTTTTGATTCTAGACCTTCTTCTTCTTCTTCTTCTTCTTCTTCTTCTTCTTCTTCTTCTTCTTCTTCTTCTTCTTCTTCTTCTTCTTCTTCTTCTTCTTCTTCTTCTTCTTCTTCTTCTTCTTCTTCGTCTTCTTCTTCTTCGTTCGTTCGCTTGAAATGTATTGACTATATCTCCATTGTTTTTTTCAGGTCTTCTTCTTCTTCTGCGTTCATCCGGAGTTTTTTTCCGGATGTGATTGCGTTGTGCCTGTTTACAGCAGAGCTGCGTTCTTGCACCGTTAGGCCGACACATCCGACTTCTGCGGGCATTTGTTGACCGGGTTAACCTTCCCGGGGGTTTCTTAGGACGTTTGACTCTCACTGTTGTGGTGTTATCCCCCATCCTAGCTGGCCCATATAGAACAGCCAAAGACATCCTGGTCAGCCCTCAAGGGAAGGCAGGGGCAGACCATGGGCATTCGCCGCCATCCAAGGAGGCTTCCATACTTGCAGAGCCAACACACAGCGCTCTGGTACTGGGCTCACCCAAGGAATCGTCACGTCCTGCACATGGCTGCTTAGCCTCACTTCCGTATATTGGGCCTTCCGTTCACCATAGGCTGTTCTTCCGGAAACCAGAAGAATGCAGTGTGCAGATGACATCCACACAGTGAGCTTTCGATTCGGACTTTCCTCGTAATGGATTTGCTATCCAAGCAATATTCCATTTCGTGCCACTAGGACACTTTTTCCACCTTTTTTGAAGCTCCCACCGTGAGCTTTTGATTCGGACTTTCCACGTAATGGATCTGCTATCCAAGCAATATTCCATTGCATGACTCTGGGAGGCTTTTGTAACCAACATACTTGTGGTATGAAGTGTGGCAGTCTGAATACTTCTTCATACGCCTTTAAATGTTAACCTGTATGTAGTTAAAGAAAGCTACGGTCAACTTGAGCTTGTTGATATCTCCATAGAGCTTGTCCTCAAATGAAGCAGGTGTGGGCCAAAATATCTTTCTCTGTTCTGCATATATTGGGCAATCCTGCAGCAAATGTTTTGCTGTCATTTTTCCAGTTCGACAATTACATTCATCAGTATCTCCTATCTTTAGTTTATTGAACAAGTGGTATTTCAGCCTGTTATGTCCTGTGCGGAGTCTGAAGATTGCTACTTGTTCTCTTCGGTCGAGTTTGTAATATGCATCATCCTTCTGGTGGCCTGGATGCTCTGATTCCCATTTGGTTCTATAGGTGCTTTTTATCAACCTCTTTGCCTCATTATAGGTTATGTCTATGTCAGGCTATGGTAGTCGTCCGCCCTCTTTTGTCAGTCTGTCAGCCTCTTCATTTCCAGGTATACTGCAATGTGATGGGATCCACTGTATTACAACATTTTTTGATTTCTGGCATAGACCATGGAGTGCTGCTCTTAGGTCAGCTATTTCTGTGCTGTTATTGCTCTTCAGTATTGAGACAGCTGACTTTGCATCTGTGAAGATAGCTATTTGCTTCTCTTTATTTTCCTCCATCAAGAGCATTTCTGCTGCAGTTTTCTTTTTCAGGTCTAATACCACTCTTTTATTGTTCAATTGTTAAACTGCTGAATCCATCGCCAACATCTCCGCACAAGGCCAAAGGTGTTATTTTACCTGACGCAAGTGTTTCAGCCGGGCACATAAACAACCGTTCCCTGACACCCAGTGACCTGACCACACCGGTGTTAATTACAGGCTGGAAACGTGTGGGGTATAGTTTCCCAGTTGGCGCCAGTAACACTTGCCGAATTGTCAGGGTCGTCAGATAAAAGCCACAAGGGCAGACCCCGAAACATGGGATAATTCCATCCATCCATCATATGCCATGCCGGTAAGCGTGGGCGGTCATGATTCGCCATTTCACTCGATCACCAGATCGAACATGCCACGTGGTCAGGCCATCCAGTTATTTACTTCTCTGTCTTCCCCTAGTTCTCTTCCCCTCGATCTTGCCAATTGTCACCAAGTTCTCCAATGTATTTCTTCTCATAACATGTCTAAAAAGGGTTAACATGGGATAATTAGTGCAGTCAATAGATAGTCTCCTGTACATTTATAATTTCCATTCTGACTCGACACTCTATCGAGAAGAAAATCGCAAACTGACAAAGCAGAGGAAGGCTCGCACTAAAGCCGCCGCTAAAATACATGAGATGTATGCAGCCGGGAAAAAGAAGACAGAGGCGAGGAAGACTGCTAGGGCTGCTGACCCTGTGACAACATACAGCAATCCCACTTCTATACCAGCTGAAGCTGTTCCCGAAACACAACTTGCTCCAGAGACCACAACTGAAGCCGGCAGCATTGGTGAAGTTCATAACCTCACTAATGAGAAGCAGCCAAGCAGCTCAACCAAAAGTCTCCGCACAGGAGAACAGCACAACCGAGGACTTCACCGGAGAACGAGCTTGGAAGGCACAGCATCGCCCAGCTGCGCAATACACCGGATGGAGTAGTGGTCTCCATCAACAAGACAACAAAGATCACCTCATTGTTACAGAAAATCTCACAGAGAGAGAAAGCCGACATCAAGCTTCCCCACGACGATCAAGCAAGGAGTACTGTCGAGAGTAACTCGGCACTGAAGATCACCGGTGCTCAGCGGATCTTCGGCAAACATAACACCCCCTCCGCAGTCGTCATCATCACTGTGGAGGACCGAGTGATGCCATATATCACATGGGACAAAATAGTGCAAGCCCCGGATTGTTGCAGTGCTCCAGGTGCCAGAAGTTTTGGCACACCCGTGCCACATGCAAATGTGAGGTGTAGATCTGCAGGTATTGTTCCCCACCACACCCATACAGAAAGTGCCCTCATGCAAAGATCGACACGGACTTCAGGAGGCCGAACGCCAATAGAAGGTGCGCTAACCCGCTCGGATACCATGGCGCCAGATACCTCGGTTGCCCTTGCCACATAGACAGCAAGGAAACAATTAAATTTGCAGTCAAGTCAAACTTACCATATAAAGAGGCAAGGAGGCAGTACGAGGCGACAACCAACCTAACAAAGTGCGGCACAGCACAATTGGAAGGCCAACTGAAGGCCCTGAGATCGAAGTTTACCAGCATGGAGTAGAAGAGAGACCAGACACAAGAGACACAGATAACAGCCGTTCAGCGCATCCTGGATGAAGTGCAGCAGAAGATTGAAAAGGGTGTCGCTTGAATGCCTGCAATCAAAGCCGAGACATAAAAAGATTCAAGAAAAAAGAGAACAGATAGAACGGCTCAAGACAAAGAATGAAACATGAGAAAGAGAAGACATCATGCAGCTGAATAGAATGCGGGATTGCGAAACAGTTGGCAACAAATAATGAAATCAACATCGATTTAATCAATATTGAGATAACAGGAAAGAAACTATTAGAAGTGCTAAATTACAGACGCCGCTCTCCCTGGCCTAGAGGTTAACATCTTTCTCCGTAATCCCATATATTCTCGTGAGTAACGTAACCTGCGCGAGAATCGGTAGCGGTTCTCGCCGCGTTGGTAACTTACGGGATATGTGAGCCGGTCGCCCAGAAAGCAATGGCAAACTACTGAGCGTAATATTGCCTAGTACATAAACAGCAGCTGAAAAATGCTGATGTTGACTGCAACGTCCTGTAAGGGATATGAAAAAAAAATACAGTAGTATTCAACTCCAGCATGTTTTGGCTGTTTGTGATTCCTGGGTAAGTTTACGTTTAGTAGTTTGCCATTGCTTTCTGAACGACCGGTGCTCATACCATTGTCTGGAAACCAAAGCAACACTGTCTGCTTCCAAATCTCCCACAGCTGTGTTTCGAACGCTGTATGAGGGATTACAAATTGTCAGATAAGAGTCATCCATCAGATGGGAGTGATGCTCCCATTTTTTTTTTTTTCAATAGCACCCACAAACGTGTATCTGTGGTCAGTTTCATTAGCCTCGTCTACAGTAGGCCAACATAATCAGAGGACACAATTAATGTAAGAGGCATAACTTTGTCATTTTACGAATCATGTCATTCTTATAAATTGTAGTTTACGTTAAAATTCTTGAACATATATTTAGGCTATGAATTATAAACATCATCTGGGTTTACAGAAATCATAAAATGTATTCGTGCCGAATAGTTGCAAATATAAACAATATGGACAACTCTTGGTAGTACCACGTTGAAAAGTTGATACTTTGGACCAATTACCTCCCTGGGGACAGGTCACAGTAAATGCTAGTTATAAATCTCCGCTTCTTGTCCCCCAAACAAAAAGTCTTCTCGGCCATTGGCTAAGGTCAAGTGTAGATTTATCTGTCTGCTAGAGGAAAGAGATGGTCACCAATTACCTAACTTGACTCACCGTCTACTAACACGATCCTTCAGTTTGGCCTTCCAATTGGGCCTTGTCGATTTTTGTTACGCGGGTGGTAACCTTATACTGCCTCCTAGCCTCTTTATGAGGTAGATTGGTTATGGTGGCGATTATCATGGCTTCCTTGCTGTCTTGGTGGCAGGGGAAGCCGAGGTACCTGGCGCCGTGATTGCCGAAGCAGTTGACGCATTTTTTGTTTGGGTTAGGCCTTCTGAAGTTCGCGTCGATCTTAGCTTGAGGGCACTGACTGTATGGGTGTGGTCCTGAGCTGTACCTGCATACCTCCACCTCACTTTTGCAAGTGGCACGGGTGTGCCAAAACTTCTAGTACCCGGAACACTACAGCATTCGATGTATGTAGTGTTCTGGAGCTTGTTCTCGTCTGTCCCATCTTATGGTGGGAGGGATCATCCAGTCCTCCGATGTGATGATGACGACTTTTTTTTTTGGGGGGGGGGGGGGGGGGGGTTGTTCTTCACGATGAACCTCTCTACACTGGTAATGTTTAATGTCAAGTTCTCTCTCGACAGCATCTCCCTGATCTGATCATATGCGAGATGGGTCTTAACTCGCTTGATGGCCCACCGTTTGATCGTGCTGTGTCGAGTGGCTTCCACTGATATGCCGTGGGGGAGGCTTGATATCGGCTTTCTCTTGTTGTGATATCTTCTTCATTAGTGTGGTGGTGTCAGAGTCTTGCGTAGAGCAAGATAAGTAGCTCGTTTTCTGGCAAGTGTGAAGCAGTATCAAACTATCAAATCACACGAAGTGAATATCCGAAACTGTTATTTACAAGCTTTATTTACGCGCTGCCTTCATTATCGCACAGACATCGCGCAGTGACAATCCATAGCAATCATTACAATATGAACAATATCAATACAATACATAAGGATACATGCAATCAATATACATATCACTTACAAGCCAAAATACTCAAGCGTTCGAACCAGTCTCCCACTGTCACACAGGCTAGCTCTCAATGCAGATTCAAAACCACTCGCAGACTCATGCGACCTGTCCATACAAACGCCTAACCCGGTCTGCCTGGCCTTTCGTTCTACACGCTAGTCGGCGCTCAAGTCAGCTGGTGTGACCCCTGCAAGGTTCACGGGGTGTGCCGCTGGCCAGCGGTTATTTTAGCGTCGCTCAGTTGCTGTGCTTGGCTGCTTATACAGGCGTCGTCGAAGACGCCGCATTCCCTCTGTAGTGTTTAACATCACTCAGGGTTGCGCGTTGTTATGTCGCCTGGCGTTGGCACAGCCAACGCGTCGCAACCTCAGATGTGAGACTTTGACACTCTCCACACCCCTTTTTCATGAAAGGATTTCCTTTCATGTACAATATACATAGGTGTTATTAAACTTGTCTAAATCGAACATTGTATTTTGTCTGCATAACTTAATAGTTATTATAAATATATACAGGTGAATAGTCGACAATATGTATACAACAATTATGTTGCACCATGAAGTACAACAGTCAAGTACAATCTATTTGATGGACATTACCTCGCTGTGACACAGCTCGTCCGGTAGGTCACGGCTAAACTGGCCCCTACCTCAACAACCAAGAACAAAAATACTAAAATCATCAGGTTAAACTGTGAGCATCTCCCTCTGAGATAGCTCCGTCATCAGACCTCAGTTTAGAGTTTCTAATGAAGGTCAACAGTTTTGGCAATATATTGTCCATATGTAAATGACGTCACATTGACGTGTTATCTATCAAGTACACATGTTAATGGTTACAATACATATTTACACATCACCAAGAATTTAGAGTACTGTCCCTTTGTTATTATACAAAAAATTTGGAACAATAATTTATCGTCGTTTACATGACATAAATTACTACTACAACTTTATTTCTTAGTGTCATAATTTGATACTTATTGACAAATGTGTACAAAAAGTCACGTTTGTAAAGAAGTAATCAAGTTACGATGCTGAGATTACATATTATAAAGATCGACATATACAATTCCGTATATGGAAATATTTTAAATCACATTTTAATACAATCGTCATAAATTTATTGACTTTTTAGTGTAGTCTGCTAACTTTTAAATTAATATGCAAAAAATACCGGAAGTATACAGCTGTGCTATTTTACACATGTGTTGTGGTGTCATTCACACGACGTTGTTCCGTTCTGGATGGATATTATATAAACGGAGTATCAGTTGTTACTATCAGCTGTTGGATCGTTTCTTCCGCCTTCTGCTTCGGATTGTAATGTCACAGTCATCTTTCGTACCTTGTTAAAATGTCTTGGACACATCGGTCTGGATACATTCAGGATTACTTCACGCTGTAGTGGCTTGGTAAGTTCCTGGATCCTGTAGTGTTGTCCAGTGACACTTGTCTTTGTAGTGTCTGGTTATTACAATATTTATGTATTTAAAATAATAATCACATTCTTTCTTATATCTTACAGTTATACATCACATTAGTTTACATAATAATGATTCCATTCTTTCACATATCTCACAATTATACACGCATTCATTCGCATCATAATGATAATAATAAGAATCCAAATATGTACATAAGTTATATACATTGGGAGATACAATCTACCCCATCACATTGTTGTACACAGCGTTACTGACACATTGTCACAATTGGCTGTGGTACTGAGCACTATCTACGTTGCAGTTTTATACACCCTCTGCACTGTGCTCTGGTGTTGACTGGGTATTAGGTTCGTCGTATGGACATCTCGACAAAAGATCTGCAAGACAGTTTTGGGAACCCTTTATATGGTTAATCTCATAGCTATAGTCCTGCAGAAGAAGGGACCATCTTGCCACCTTGCTGTTACTTGGCGTTCCTCTGGTAACAATTGTCAGCGGGCTATTATCTGTTTCAATGAGGAAATGTTTACCTAACAGAAATCTAGAAAGTTTACGTACCGAAAATACCATGGCAAGAGCCTCGAGTTCCGGTGTATTGTAATTTCGTTCGCTGGTGTTCAGTTTTCGAGAGACGTAGTATACTGGGTACAAGATTTGGTCGCGTTCCTGGAGAAGCACACCTCCAATGGCTACGGAGCTCGCGTCACATCTTAATCTAAAAGTAATATTCAAATTTGGCAATTTTAGAATAGGTGCTCTAGAAAAATATGAAAGAATCTTCGTAAATGCTGGCCTCAAACATTCGCTGTTTACAATAACATTGGGATGTTTATTTGTTAGTAAATCAGTGAAACATTTGGTCAATTCAGCAAAATGAGGAATAAATTGTCTATAATAGTTTAAAAGACCTAACACACTTCGCAACTGTTTCTTAGTTGTCGGAAGCGACAATTTCAAAATTCTAGACATGATGTTATCGTCAGTTGATATAAAACCATTTGAGATCTTATAGCCCAAAAATGAAATTTCTTGAAAGGCTATATCAACTTTGGAAGGTTTCACAGTCAGTCCATGATGTCTAATCCTGTCAAATGTCTGCTGTAGTGCTGTTATGTGATCTGTCATGTCCTTTGTGTGTATGCAAATGTCGTCCATGTACCAAATGATGTTAGCAATGTCTGTCAAAAGAATTCTTGTCATTCTGACGAAGGTAGCCGGTGCATTGACTAATCCGAAAGGTAGTTTACACCATTCGTATAAACCCCACGGTGTGGCAAATGCAGTCAGATGTATACTATCAGGATGTACAGCTATCTGCCAGTAACCTTTTGTCATGTCAAGTTTAGTAAAATAACGTGAGTCAGATAGTTCAGTCAGGATGTCTTCACGGTTGCTCATTGGTTCTAAATCCAACTGTGTAATGCTGTTGAGTTTCCGATAGTACACACAGAGTCTGATAGTTTGGCCTTTTTCCTTACTAAAACTATTGGTGAACAAAAATGAGATTGTGAACGTCGAATGATATGATTTGCTTCTAAATCAATGATTTCTTGATGTAATTTTTCCTTATAGTGTATAGGGATAGAATACGGTCTACACTTGATAGGAATGTCGGATGTCAAGATGATTTGGTGCTGAACTAAATCTGTCTGTCCTGGGCTGTCAGAAAAGATTGTCTTGTACTCTTGTATTAGTTGTCTGCAACTGTCAGTCTGTGTCAGCGTCAGTTTAGGATTTACCTTAATGTCCTGTAAGTTGGTCGTCGTGTCAAGAACTGGTGTCGGTATCTCGTCAGTGTCGTTGTCGTCTGTCTGGTCCACTATGGTGGTGCCTGCTGCAGTTTCTACTTGGTCGTCCTGCCTGTGGTAATATGGTTTGAGCATGTTAATGTGGAAAATTTTGTGTTTGTCCCTAACTGCAATTTCGTAATCTACCGTCGAAATTTGTCGTAGTACTTTGAACGGTCCTTGCCATGAGTCAGTGAGGAGATGTCTATCACTCGGCAAAAGAAGAAGAACGTCCTGTCCTGGTGTCAGTGTAATAGTTCTATTTCCTCTGTTAGCATATTGTCGGTAGATAGCTCCTGATTTTTGGAGAGCTTCTTTAGCTAACACACATGATTTCATAATTCTATCACGCAATGATGTTACATGTTCATATGATGAAATGGGTTTAGGCAAAGTTGTACTTTCAGTCAACATAGATTCATACAGAGATAATGGGCCGCGTGGTTGTGCACCATATAACATTTCAAATGGTGAGAACCCAGTGCTGGAATGGGGCACTTCCCTATATGCAAACAAAATTGCAGGCAGATAAGTATCCCAATCTTCAGGGTGTTCTTGGGTTACTTTAGAGAGCATATGTTTTATAACGCCGTTAATCTTTTCCACGATACCGGTCGAATGCGGGTGATAGGGACTGTTGAAGCATTGTTTAACACCCAACATCTTGGTAAAGGCTTGTGTAGCTGAGGCAATAAACTGGCTACCCCGATCTGAAAGGATGGTATCAGGGAATCCTACCCTCGCAAAAATATGAAAGAACACTTCCATGATGTCTTTGGAAGTTATGTTCTTCATTGGAATCGCTTCTGGCCACCGAGTGCATAGATCAATGTGTGTTACAATGTACCTATTACCTCTCGATGTTACATGGTTACGAGGACCAACTATATCGACCGAGATCTTTTCAAACGGTCTACTAGCCAAATCAGTAATTTGCAATTCAGCTTGTGGGTGTTTACCCTTTTTGACAAGCTTTTAGCAGATGTCACATGATCTGCAATACTGTTTGGTATCGTTGCAAAACTTAGGCCAATAAAATTGAGTAAGTAACCTTGCTCTAGTTTTAGCATACGCCATGTGTCCTGCAAAGGTATGTCATGAGCTATATTCAATGCTTGCTTGCGGTTTTCTAACGGTAGCACTGTTTGTTCTATAGTGCTGGAACCTTTGGTGTAGTACCGTGTTAGAATTCCGTTCTTCAGAGCAAAGTACCATTGAGCATTCTTTGCTACTCTTGGCTTTTGGCCTACAAGTTTAAAATAATTTTGCAAAGATCGATCGGCTTTCTGAGATGTTATAAACTTCTCCCTAGTTGTCTCAGGAGATGTTACAACTGGACTTACTCGCTGTAAAGCCTCTGTCTGATCGATTAGATCTTGCATCTGTGCAGTAGATCTAGTTACTGCATTTATTACATCACAACGATCATTCTCATCACACGTTGATGTCACATTCACACAATTACATGTATGTTCTGGCGTAGCCAGATTGGTATTTGTACATTCAATTACAGGTGGTAATATATCATGAATGGTGATTTGTGATGAAGGTGAAATGGTAGTATCAATATTACAAATTACAGTTGATGTAATACTGTCATGTGGCATGTCATTCACTTCAGGAAGGTTTCCAATGATAACATCGCAACAAGGATTGGTTAATGCTGCGCATTTAACCTTTCCTGTAAGGAATGGTGTAGTTATATATGCCCATGCAAGTGGATATTTCTCTATGTTACCTGAGAACGTCCTGCATGTGACATATTTACCACTATATTGTGATGGTAAAATATGATCTCTCTTCACGCCAATGAGCGTACTTCCGCTATCATGTAAAACTGTGGCAGCTCTACCATTAACATACCCCTGGTGGATGTTTAGTTTACCTTAGGAGTTTACTACAAAATTGGCCTCCTCATTGGTAACAGGTATAGAATGGCCGCATGTTAACACGCCATCCTCATGAAATTGATCACAAATGGTACATTTTTCATGATGGAACACATCAATGGAATGTGCTGAGTTTACTGGGTGATCTTGTACACTTTCATCTTCTGAAGAAGAACTGTCAAACATGGCTGCATTAGCCTTTCTGGTCATTGCCTTGCCCTTACAATTCTTACGCCAGTGACCAAAAGCCTTACAAAGATAACATTTGGTAAGATTTCTGTAGTTCTTCCTTTCTTTATCTTGCTTAGAAATGTATTTCTGCAAGTAAACAGTGTACCCAGGATGTTTGTCACACATATCATTCTCATTGTGTGATAAGTGGCAATATCTGCACTGATAAAATTTCTCTGCAGCTTGTTTATAAGGTCTTTGTTTGTTATTTGACCCTGATTGACATTTGCCATATGTAGCTGCTGCAACAAAGTCTGTGCTGGTCAGACTACTAGAGAAACATTGCTTATTGGCTGCAAAATAACCAGAGCCACGACTTTCAATCTGTTGGACACTTTCACACTGACATTCCAACAAAAATTTCGAAAATGGGGGTGGGAGAGATGTGATAATCTTATCCCTCAACATAAGATCAACTAATTTGTCATAACTTCCATTTACTTTGGCTGCTGACAGCCATTTAGAAAAAATATTCTGAATTTCTGAGATGTAATCAGAGAACGTGTGTGTAGGCTTAGGAGACAACTTCCTAAACTGTTCTCTATAACCTGATTCATCTAGTAAAAAATGTGACATAATTTTCGCCTTAATGTACAGATAATCTTCTTTCAGGTCATTTGGGATTGACTCTATGACTTTCAGAGGTTCCCCAGAAAGACTTCTTACATATACTATACCCCATTCAGGTTTTGGAATTTTATAATGATCCATGACAAATTCAAAATTTTGGGTGAATGCTGCTATGCAATCACCTGTGTTGTAACTTTTAATCAGACCTTTGTATTTCTTGTAAGGTTGATCTTTGTCTGTTTCTCTATTATTTTTATCTTTAGAAGATTCAGCTTTTAGCTGTTCAATTTTCAGTTGTGTTTCTTGCTCTTCTCTCTTGCTTTGGGCTAAGATCTCAGCTTGCCTCACTGCAGCTTCTGACTGTTTTAGAGCAGCTTCTGATTGTGCCTGTTGAAGCTTTAGAGCAGCTTCTGATTCCTTTAGAGCAGCTTCTGATTGTTTTAGAGCAGCTTCTGATTGTGCCTTTAACGCCCTTTCGGCTGCTCTTTCATTTCGCTCACCAATTTGCTCCTGTTTCAAGAGATATTCTGCATATTTACTTTCACTCCATGTTCTCAATCCCTCACCAGACATATTCATTTTTAAACCCATTTCAATGAAATCGTTTAAAGAAGACATGATGAACAATACGTATGATGAAATGAATATAAACAAAATTACTTATGGTGTTAGTAATTTATAAATATTTCTAGCACAGTTGATGTTTAAAGCCAGACTAACGAAAGTATAAAGAGGAATGAAAAAAATTTTATACTCAAGTAATCCTTGGGCAATGTGCTGTTCAGTGGTGCTCGAAATCACACTGGAACGTCCTTCGGGTTGACGCACAAAAAAATTTTGAAGTTCACGAGGTTCAGGTAAAGTTGACCCAAAAAACCTGTACTTTTGAAACTAAACGAAATTAGAACGTTTGTAAATGTATGGTGTATGTAATGTCACTGAAGTCTGTATAGGTTTGTATGCTGTCAAGTATTATTGTTAGTCGTTACCACAATCAACAACTTTCACGCTCACACTAACCCTACTCAATGACATTTTGGATTTTAGGTACAAAATTGGTTGAATTTGGCGATAAGTCTGAAGACGCCTCGGTTGGCTTCAAATAATGTCTTCACACTTATAATTTAATGAAATCAACACTATTTAACCGTTACTTTACCCTAATCTATGACTTGCGCACTTCTATTAACATCTTCATATTCGATTCAAAAACTCGGAAAAAATCTACAAGTTCGCATTCAGTTCAAAACTCGGACGAGAAACCCACGTTCGCACTTGTCAGAGTCTTGCGTAGAGCAAGATAAGTAGCTCGTTTTCTGGCAAGTGTGAAGCAGTATCAAACTATCAAATCACACGAAGTGAATATCCGAAACTGTTATTTACAAGCTTTATTTACGCGCTGCCTTCATTATCGCACAGACATCGCGCAATGACAATCCATAGCAATCATTACAACATGAACAATATCAATACAATACATAAGGATACATGCAATCAATATACATATCACTTACAAGCCAAAATACTCAAGCGTTCGAACCAGTCTCCCACTGTCACACAGGCTAGCTCTCAATGCAGATTCAAAACCACTCGCAGACTCATGCGACCTGTCCATACAAACGCCTAACCCGGTCTGCCTGGCCTTTCGTTCTACACGCTAGTCGGCGCTCAAGTCAGCTGGTGTGACCCCTGCAAGGTTCACGGGGTGTGCCGCTGACCAGCGGTTATTTTAGCGTCGCTCAGTTGCTGTGCTTGGCTGCTTATACAGGCGTCGTCGAAGACGCCGCATTCCCTCTGTAGTGTTTAACATCACTCAGGGTTGCGCGTTGTTATGTCGCCTGGCGTTGGCACAGCCAACGCGTCGCAACCTCAGATGTGAGACTTTGACAGGTGGTCTCTGAGTTCTTGTTGATGGAGACTACTATTCCATCAGATGCCTTGCGCAGCTGGGCGATGCTGTATCTTTCCAGCTCGTTATCCAACAAACTCAGTATTTTGTCTATTGGTAGCGCTGAGTTTAGTCTCCCTAATGCTGGTCTGTTTCAGCAGGATTTTGCCGGTCCTGGGTTGTGGTTTCCTCCTGTGTGGAGGTCTTTGCTGAGCTGCGTAGAGTTTTTCGTTGGTGTGGTTGTGAACTTCCGCTGCTGCTGGCTTCAGTTGTACTCTCTGGCGTTGGTTCAGTGACGGGAACAGCTTCAGCTGGTGTATGAGTTGGATTGATGTGTGTCGCCACAGGATCAGCAGTCGCAGCAGCCATCCTCGCCTCTGCCTTCTATATTCCTAGCAGTATACATTGCGTTTCTTTTCGCGGCACTTTTAATGCGAGGCATCCTCTACACTGTCAGATTGCGATCTGCTTCTCGATAGAGCGTCGAGTGATGTTTTAGAAGTAGTGTGTATGGTCCATGAATGAGTTCAAAGCGAGCAAGCGCCAAAAAAAAAAAAAAAAAAAAAAAAAAAAAAACGAACTAGAAAATAATACATGTCAACAACCAATGCAGGATAAAAGAGTTAGTAGAGACCACCAACATGCAGACAATTTACAAGACTGCTAGACCACTCTGTTTCTGGGATTTAAGGATCTTGGAAAGGAAAGACTAACATGAAACAACTTTCCAGAATCTGCGGGGGAGAAAAAAAAAAACAAGAATTAGACAGATCCCATGTCAGCAAGAAAAATATTAATTTATTTTCTTCTTGTGATATCTAACTCGGCAGTATGCACCTGACTGTAAGCAGCGAAAGATGTCAGGCAATAATTACAGTATGCGACTGTGTGGGAATAGTCATTGAACCACGGCTAGCAAGAGGAATACTAGAAATAAAATATATATCAGAAAGAATCATAATAGTGGGAATAAAAGAACAAACAATTACAACATATTTACACATTTTTTTGTTTTGCATATCCTTTACAGGACATCGCTGTCAACACCAGCATCTTTCAGCTGTATGTTGATTTCTTGGCAAGATTACGCTCAGTAGTTTGCCATTGCTTTCTAAGCGGCCGGTGTAAGTTACCGATGCGATTCGAACCACTGCTGATTCTCACCGTCATCATGTTACCTACGAGAGTATACGAGATTGCGGAGAAAAGTCGCTAACCTCTAAGCCACGAAGCCGGCATGTACACATATACACACCATGTAATACAAACAATAATGACCAAGGATGCGAGGACTTCTACGAAGACACCTGTCATGGAATCACTGTGTATTAACCAGATGATGACAATACAGACAGTTTGATTCGCAACTACAAGTTGTTTACGACGGAGGAGTCGGCGAGATCAATCAATACGGGCATCTTTGAAAATCCCCACAAGACATAAAAATGTGTGGGCTTGTTATTGTGAACCGAATTGGGACAATGCAGGAACTCGCTACCTTGTTTTGGATGATGAAACAAGGGGGACAATTTTTGCATTGATTAAAGAGGGGAGCTAAGAGAAGATTGCTGAAATAGTTAGTGCCCCTGAAACCATCTGTTGTATTTTGTTGGTTGTCATAACCAAGAAAGACAACTCTTACATTGATTACACAAAAGGGAGATAAGATTCTGGAATTAGCTAGGGCCCTTGAGAGACACCTGCGTGACATCAAAGATTTCACTGGAACACTCCCAGTTCTTGACAGATACAAGACTTGTGTACATTAGTGTGGACCAAAAAGTTGACTGGGATTGACGTGTTGTGTTACCACAGTTAGGAAATTCGGAGAGCATCTATTGTGCTAGATTTAAGTAACATTAAATAACATATGCCTTAATGGCAAGTTATAGATGCCATCCAGGATTAATGCGGGTTTACATAAGGTACCAAATATAGTATATTTAGGCATAATTAATATAGGCAGTAGCCTTGTTAAAATTAGAGTGTGATGATTAGCTCTGTTAGTTGAATATAGAATGGTGAAGTGAGAAGTAGTTCTGCTAGGGTGAATAGTGTAGCGGGGTGATATTTGGAGAGATTGAAGATAGGTTGGGAGATAGGGAAAGTTTCCAATGGGGGAATCTTTCAGTGGTTTGCCCACTGGGGTTTTGCACTCTGTTTATTGGTCTTTCCTTGTCATAGCCTGATTCGGACCTAGATGAGGAGCTAATCTGCTCTATGACAGAGTTTAGTTAGCGGAAAATTATCAGAGCAAGGTAATAGGCTTACACTCAGCCGGTAGGATCAGTGACTAGTGCTATCACCAGATGTGTTGTTTCTCTAACAGGTTCCCTGCCAGTTATGAGGAAGTTCAACACTCGTTTTGAAGAAGTTCAACTCCAATTGGGAAGAACACCAGTTGAACAGTCAAATGTTTTCTTACGGAAAATGAATAACGTCCGAGAAGAAAGGTGGTATAATAATGTTTACGCTGGACTCATGATCAGGAGGGTCCACCATAACATGGCTCAGAAGAGCAAACCAATATAACGATTCCTGTGTGTTAAGATTCACCTAGGATGGGTGATGATTGTTGATACATCACACATCATACAAACATTATTAATTAAACGAGAACTTTAGATGTAACATTCACATGGTGTGGTAGATTCCAGTGAAATATTACAGGAGACATTGTACTTGAGACTATATAGACACTAGTTAGGATCAAGTATATTAACAATAACAGTGATCCATAATTTCACAATATAAAGGATTTGTACATTCTTTAGGAACGATAAGAACTTATAATGTGCAGTGAAAAACCGGTCCATGATCAGTCATAAATTACAAACTGTATCTATTTCGGATGATCAAGAAGATGGATTACCAGGTAGCTACAGAAGAGAGTCAGTATCCGGCAGGAGAGATACAGCACTGGGTGAGGTGGACTTGTTCTGACTTATCGTGATGTGGTGTGTCCTTGCAAGGATGAACTGACTGGGCTATTATCTGAGGGTCCGATTCTACACACTTTATAGAACACGTCACACATTCTTCGCATACGCTTCTCACATACATTACACTTTTCTTTTAATAAATTAATTGTTATTAATTTTTAGAAGCTAGAGTTGTTGGGTATGTTGCGTTGGGGAAGAATGAGAGGGGGCACGATACAGAAGTGAGATAGATAGAGAGAGAGAGAGAGAGAGAGAGAGAGAGAGAGAGAGAGAGAGAGAGAGAGAGAGAGAGAGAGAGAGAGAGAGAGAGAGAGAGAGAGAGAGAGAGAGAGAGAGAGAGAGAGAGAGAGAGAGAGAGAGAGAGAGAGAGAGAGGTATCCATGAATTGACGGAGTTTTGTGGACGGATTCTAGGGGTTTCTCCAGGATATTGATAAGGGGTTAAATATAATGTGGGTGTTGACTCCCCTCACTCCAGGGACGACACTTTAAAGTAAGACACGATAACATCCATGACGTGCTAAATAAAATAGATAAGCAGGACCACATCATAGTTGTGGGAGACTTCAATGCAAGAACAGGACATAACAGAGCGGGTATAGAAAAACATCTTGGAGCATTTGGAGACCAACATAATGAAATAAATGATAGGAAGTAGACTGATAGAGCTATGCAGTCAACACGATCTCTATATAACAAATACATTCCATAAACATAAAGACTCACAAATATAGGCTACACCTAGTATAAATGGAACGATCTAGATACTAAAAGCCAAGTTGATTTTATATTAACAAGAAATCACTGAAAAAGAAATATATTAGATGCAAGGGCAGTGCCCAATTTAGGTATAAACACAGACCACAAAGCAGTCGTTGCCACAATAAGAACCATCAGTAGAAAGAAGCACAGACCAGGAAAATGCATGCCATGCAAATCAGTAAACTTAAAAAATCTCAAAGACTAGGCAGTGAGGGGAAATTATGAAAAAGAGCTAACTGAAATCTTTATAAAATTACCTATAGAAAGAAAGACAGTAAAAGAATAATTGGAAAAAGCATTTTAAATACTGTAAAGATAACACGCGGAACTACGAAAAAATGCAAAACACGGATAAAGAAAATAACAAGTTGGTAGGACGCAGAAGTAAAGAAAGCTGTGAAAGACAAAAAGGAAAAATATAAAAAGTGGTCGAAGAGCAAACAGGAATGCGATTACATAGAATATAGAATAGCGAGAAGACATGTGAATAGAATAGTAAAGAGAGAAAAACAAAAAGACTGGGAGGAGTATGGAGAAACTCTAATTAAAAACTTCAAGGAGGCGATGAGGAAACGCCATAATTGCCCCAATTTGGAAAAAACAAAGGCAGCAAAAGAGACTGCACACAAAACAGAGGCATTTCACTGTTGAGTCATACTGGGAAAATATTTTGCAAAATTCTTGAGAAAAGATTACGAACTATTATAGAACCCCAGCTAAGTGAAACGCAACTTGGTTTTAGGAAAAACAAAGGATGCACAGATGCCATTTTTGCTCTTAGACAGCTTATAGAAAAATCAATCGAATTCAATGAAACACTCTACTTAGCCTTTGTCAATCAAGAAAAGGCATTCGATAAAGTAGATAGAAACAAGCTGTGGGAAATCCTTAAACAAAATGGAGTGAGTACACATCTAACAAACCTATGTAAAAGCTTACAGTGTATACAGTGAATGCATAGTGAGGACAACTGGAGGACACTAAGAACTCTTCACCATAAGATCTGGAGTACGTCAAGGTTGTGTCCTGTCCACTCTCTTGTTTATAACATATATAGACAACATATGTAAAGAAACTAGCCAAACAGAGACCGCAAGAACACCGCATGACAAGAACACAGAAGAAGAGCCATGAGCAAATCTAACCATTATAGAACTCCTATTTACGGACGACCAAGCACTAATAGCAAAATCAGAAGCTGAATTACAAGACCACATGAATAGTCTAAACGAAATGTGTAGGAAACATAACATGAAAATTAGCACAAGTAAAACAGAGGTATTGACTATAAGTAAAGAAGAAAAAGCAACAACGATTCACCTAAAAGAACATTCCTTTGAAACAAGTAAAGAGTTTCAAATACTTAGGAAGTATAATATCATCAAATGGCAAATCAGGAGACGAGATCGAAAATAGATGCAATATGGCAAACCAACTTATTGGACAAATGGCACCAATACTAAAGAACAAATATGTATCAATAACTACTAAGAAAGCACTTTACAACACAATCTTCCTACCAACTCTATGTTACCAGTGCCAAACCTGGACATTGACAGAAAAAGAGAGAGAGGGAACAAAAAAATCACAACAGAAATGAGAAGAATACTCAATATATCAAGAAGAGATAAGATCAGAAAGTGGGGGTTATAGCTGCACTAGATTTTATTAGAAGGCAGCAAGTCACATGGTTTGGCCATGCAAGTAGGTTACCAACTAAACAGTATACCACAACAAGCAATGATGTACAGACCAGAGGGAAGCAGAGGAAGAGGCCGACCTGTTTATACTTCACCTCGACACCGCAAGGTACAAGAGGAACCTGATGAGATGAGATGAGATGAGATGAGACTGTTTATGGCTTCTTTGGCTTCAATATAACATAACACAAAGTAATATGCAGCCTTACCAAAAAAAAAAAAGGAATTACGAAACATACAGGACGTTGCTGCGACTAGCCTTCATCAGCAAACAAATACATATACAAAACACAACATATAGTCACGGAGAAAACCCTTAGGTGACTACATTAAGGCACAAAGACGGGATGAGAAAAATAAAAAAGATAAAAAAATAAGAACAATGAAGAGAAAATAAAAATTTAAAAAAAAATGTTGCTCCTTTGGCTTCAATGAATTGTTTCGGTTGATGGCTGCCGACTGACACATTTTTTAACCGCTGCAATGTCTACTCCGCAATTTAAAGTAGTCAATAAACAATATGGTGGGATACAAATATCAAATAGCGTAATTTAGTTTAAACAACAACGTCCCTTTCTTTATGGGCAAATTGTTACCTCACGTAGATGTAACATTTGAGAAATTGGTAAGCGACGCCACTCTCCCTAAAGCTGTATGGCATCCCAAGGATATGCTAAAATGGATCACACAATGGTCAAAGACGTAAAATCGTTGCTTTGGGGTTCGGGTTCGTCGTTGAAAGAGGATGTTTTCTCACGATGGACACAAGGTGCTTCATTATGTAAAAAACGTCATTATGTAAAAGATTATGTTCATATGTAAAAATGATGAACATGTCTCAAAGTTTTTATTTACTTCTTCGCTCTCACTGTTCGTTTTATTACCTTCTAACATGCAAGCGTCATCATGTTTTTAATAAAACTGTTATCTCCTCCAAAGATCAATGCTGAGAACAGTTTGGGAATACCCACCATTCTAAATAAATAAAATTCTTTTCTTATTTCTATTCTATTCTAGTAGAATTTATACTATACTAAGCTGCTAGTTTTACTATTACTAATACACTATCAATAGTATCGCCTGCCTCGTCTCTAGTCGCACTGCTTTGCAGCTTTGTTGCAATATTATTGTGAATGTTTAGGAAGTGTCTATTCAGACTCCAGCTCCGTATAAACTACTCCGTTTATTCAGAGCTGAACTATCACGTGATTTTTCCCGGTCCCGGAAACCCCGGGTGGTCCTGGTCACGTGATTTGCCTAGTCACGTGACTTAACGTATGTGACGTCATCGGGACATGAGCGTGGCTATGTTATATACTTTTGTTGATTCAAAATCATATCCTCAGTAGCACAGTGGTAAGTGTCTCTGCCTGATAAGCGGGAGCTGTTGGTTCGATTCCCTGCTGGACACATATTTTTTTTAAATTTTTCAGCAATTAATTGGGTGCAAGCGACTTTTTAATAAAAAAATATTAGGAACTATGATTATGAACACTTTTTTATGTCTTTCAACACATCTTTCTCATATCTCTGTCTCTCACACTAGCTTCGTTATCTATCTATCTCCTCTCTCTTTTCAACCTGCTTCACATATACCAGGTTTTCCTGCACTTTATGTGCGTAGCATTTACTTGTTTATTTGTTAATTCATCAGGCCAGTAAGTCGGAAGCCTGGTATTTGAATTGCCTAATCATGTCTTTCTGAGGCGACGCATATTACTGTCAGCTTGGACCGGAATTATGAGGACCAGGGTTGTCACTTTTTTTGGGGACCAAAAGTATCTAGAAATGGCCCAAACAACATCCATAAATATCTAGATTTCGTTGGAAAGTATCTAGGAAAAATATCCAGATTGAGAAAGTAAGAAATTACATATGTATTGATGTGACTGCCGCTCTCCCTGGCGAAAAGTTTACGGCTGTCGCCGTTATTCCGTATATTCTCGTGAGTAATGCAGCTGCGCCCGAACTGACAGCGGTTTGAGCCGCGCTGGTAACTTACAGGGGTATGTGAGCTGGTCGCTCAGAAAGCAATGGCAAACTACTGAGCGTAATCTTGCCTTGTACATCAACAGCAGCTGAAAAATTCTTATGTTGACTGCACCATCCTGTAAGGGATATGCAACATTAAAAAGAAAATTGATGTGACTTACCTATAGAATCATGTCCTCATCTTCATTGATGTCTGTCTCACAAGATGCACTTAGCTTGGATGATGAAGTTGAAGCTTCACATTCAAAATGACTCTGGTGTACTTTAGCTGTTCCAATTTCTTTTATTATATGATCAGGGAGCTGATAAGTTGAACAGCATTTTCCTGCTCTCATCAGGCCAAATCTTATTGTCAATATAGCATTTAAGAGATCAAGTTTCATCCTGTTTCTTAGTTTACATTTTGTATAATTCACAGTACTGAAAACTCTTTCCGCATCAGCTTTTGAATGGGGTAGTATCATGGCAGACATCGCACATTCAAAGAGCTTACAGAATGGACTGTTACCTGAGACATCTTTAAATTGTCTTACTTCACTCCAAAAAGCTTCAGTTTCTGTTCTGTTTGTCCAGTCAACCAAATTTATTTTTGTTAACTAATATTCTGCTTCCGCCACACTAGCCCCTAAAAATGTAATAACTTGACAATATTTAGGTATGTCCTTTACTGGCTGAGGTATGTTGTTAATAGAAAAGAGTGAAATATTTTTCAATACATCTAAATTTTCAGGAAGTCTCTGCTTCAGTTGATCGAATAATGAGACAAGAAAATCTTGACAGCGCTTTCTTAAGTTGTTCTCTTCATTTTCTGTTAACAGTCCTTTTGTTTTTAAACCATCAATTTTTGATTCGATTTGGTATCCCAGGTATGGCTTGGGAGCCAAATAGCTCTCTATAGTGCAAGTGAACAAGTCCGCTTTACAAGTTGGCAATATAAGTCTTTTACCAATTGAGTGAAATAGCAAAGTGAGGTCGTCAAGTAATTTAACTTTATCAACATTTTGAGATTCAAATAGTTTATTAACTTTTTGCACTTCACTTAAAATGGGTTGTGAAAAGAGAAGGAATGCCAAATTTTTTTCATCACTGTACATTCCATATAGTTAGTTAGTTAGTCGCAGTTCCAACTTCACAGCAACGGGTTGACCCCATTATGCTCCGTTCCTGTGCCAGTGAATATCATATACATTCCATATAGTATTTCAGCTGTGTAGCACTTTTCATTTTGTCTTGTTTTTTCGAAGTGTGGATACTGGAATTGTCGCAGTGCCAGACAGAGAGGTCCTGTATTGGAGAGACTAATATATGATTTTGACGTCCTCTTGCTCCAGGAGCTAAATACAGACAAATACCATTGCCCTGGGTAAGCCAGTTATATAAACCCTACTGGGCAGAAGAGACATGGACAAGGTCTGCTGGTGAAGGAAGGAGTGAAGCATGTGGTACTCGACTTGAGCCAGTGGAATCACAGTGCAACAGAGGTCCAGGGTATACAAATGGAGATTGGTGGTTTAAGTTGGAAAATCATAAATGTATATGCCACAGTGGACTATTTTGTCAGAAAGAAACATTGGGACTGGCTTAAGGAACTGGAGGAATTACCAGGTGATAGGCTACTCATATGTGGAGACTTCAATGCAAGGAACAGATTGGGACAGTAGTGGAGAAAACCGACAGGGAATTGCCCTTGCATATGCCATGGTTGACTCCAATGTGGTCCGCATAAATAATGGTAGGCCGACAAGAATGGCAATGAGGCCTGGCGATGCAGACAAAGCTATTGACTTGGCACTTGTCTCCCAGTCATCAGTCCTTGATGTAAAATGGAATGTTTTGTATGACCATGGGAGTGATCCCAAAATACATTTGGGAAGGTCTTAGAGAAGATAGTCACTGTCAAGCTGCAAGAGTTTTTGGAAAGCGGGAAGCTTCTTCCAAGAGGCCTCGGGAGCTACAGGCCAGGAAAAGATACCTGGTCAAATGCAGCCACTTTTGCCTTTGATGTTTATGAGGGGTTCCAGAGTAGACAGGAAACGATGGCGGTAGCGCTTGATCTCGAGGATGCGTACAATAGAGTTCGATATGATATTTTGATGACCGCACTGATGGAGAAGGGGGTCAATCCCTGGTTGGTGAACTGGATAGCAGCCGTCCTGCACTCTCGTCGGGTTGCTCTCCGTCTGGGCGCATGGACCTCAGAGCCACATATGTTAACCCCGGGACTGCCACAGGGAACTGCAGTCTCACCGGTGCTCTTTAATGTGTATACGAGCAAGATTGCAAACCTAGAAGCACCAGGGGTTGGAAGAATATTAACATTTGCAGATGATATTCTTGCATATAGGCAGGGGAGAGATAGGGAGCAAACAGCCCAGGAGTTACAGGCGACAGTAGATAAAGTGATCGACTGGTGCACAGAAATGAGTGCTGTCATCCACCCGGAAAAGGCGGCTGTTTTGTGGTGCTCTCTGGACAACAGGATTGTAAGAGCTGATGTTCCAAGCCTCACGATAGATGGTAGAAATGTCAGTAGAGAGAACAAACTGAAGTATCTGGGGATCACATTTGACAGGAAGGAGCCTATCCTTCAAGGACCATGTGGAGACGGTCGTGACAAGATCTCAAAAGGGACTCAATGCACTTAAAACTATGGCTGCAATGGACATAGAGCAGAGAATGCTTTTCACACTATACCAGCACTTGATCCTCTCAGTAATTGATTATGGATTAGGTCTGCTCACTGTCTCAGAGAGTCAGCTGGTGAAGTTAGAGCGCATACAGAATGAAGCTATGCGGGTCATTCTGGGATGCACTAGAGACACCCCAGTAGTGTGTATGCGTTACATCCTTGGTCTGCCGACTGTTGCTGGTAGGCTCAAGGTGATGCAGGCGAAGGCATACCTCAGAGTAGCTGCAGACACAGACCACCCACTGCATGAGGCGCTGGACGCAGTTAAGAGTCAGTGACTGATAAGAGGGAAATCATGGATGGCTCAGGCGGAGGATACGATCAGACAGGTGTGCCCCTTGGAGAACATTAGGCGAGGAGAGGAGTGGATCAGAGTGCCAGCGGAGCAGTCAGACTTGTGCAGAGTTATAATCACATTAAGCCGGGAGTTCAGATTGTTGAGCGTTGATCCAAGTCAGTTCAAAGTTTAAATAATGGCAGTTACCATAATTTACGCGCGTCCAGACCGAACATAAAATGGGTAAGTGACACCGAAAGAAAAGTAAAATCTAGAAAGTATTCAAAATATCCGACTCCAAATGAAAAGTATCTAGAATTGCATCCAGCATCCAAACGTCAGAAAATGGTATCCAGATGCCGGCAAAAACCTCTAGATCTGGATATAAAATATCTAGAATGGCAACTATGATGAGGACATCAATAGCAGGAAATAGTAGGTCGGTAATGTAAACAAAGATGGAAGCCTGTAAACAGTAAGAGTACAGAAACGCAAGTTAACAATTCTTTAACTTGCATGGGGACACAATTATTTTTATTGGGGATACCAATCTGGAAAATTATTCTTGATATTTAAACAGCTTCATACCTCAGCTACGTCTAAACTACTCTGTTTATTCAGACTCCAGCTCCGTATAAACTACTTTGTTTATTCAGACTCTAGCTCCGTATAAACTCTCCCGAATGTTTATGGTATTTATTCACTTTTAAACAGGTTAGTTATGAACACAAGATTAACCATCAGTGTAGTTTACTGCTATTGTTAACAGTTAGTTGCATATCCTTTACTTTGGACTTTACAGGACGTTGCAGTCAACCTCAGCCTTTTTTTTTTTGCTGTTCGTGATCTCTTGGCAAACCTACATTCAGGTTTCTGAACAACTACCACCCAATGAAAAAACCAGTGCTAGGTGATCTGCTGCCAAATCGCCAGCAGCTGTGTTTCAAATGTGGTATGCGAGATTACGAACTGCGCCCGTAATCCCTTCACCATGGTGAATAATTTATGCTGAATGTCTGTGGCAGGCATTGCAGAAACTTCAAATCAATGTCCTGAAATACTTTGATTTGTATTTCAGTTAGAAATAACTCCAACCTTCAGTGACTAGCACCTTTAGTTTTCAACATTCTTCACAAAAACCACTTCTCCACTAGGGGGCTGAGTGGTCTCGAGGCATGGTGTCCGCCTCGAGTGCTGGAGGTCCAGGGTTCAAGCCCCTGTGAAGGCCGGGACTTCTAGTGGACTTTCACGTGGACTTCTAATAACAAAATTTTCCCTGGTGTCTGGGTAGTGAGATCGGACGCCTGTGTGTATTGTTGTGCATGTAAAAAATCCCTTAGCAGCTGGAAATCGAAAAAGAGTAGCCTAACTGCGCTGCCAGGGCAAAATTTCAAGTTAAAAAATCTACCCAAAGTATTTCAGGATCTTCGCCGGTGCTACAGAGTTCATGCACTGAGCTCAGATTCTCTGGACTCAGGCTTGAGTTAGGAGTAGAATAGAGCACTTATGGGTTACACCCATGTGCTGTGATGTTGATCCATTGACTAAACTAAACTAAACTTCTCCACTGCTACCAACCTACAAGATTTTCATCACTCATAACCTGTGGTGATGCTACCCACAAAGAACAGTTTAAAGGATATTCTATTTGAATAATGAAGGCACCATATGCTCTACAATTTATTGCCTGGCATATTTTACTGTATCTCATCAGGTGCATATAACAGAACTGGCTCAACATAGTAAAGCAATATAAGATGAATCCTGTTAGCTGAAATAGACAAAAACACAGTGTCATTTTTCATTGTAGTTTTAAAGAGACTATCATGTCTTTCTGTTTACATAATTGCAATGTACCTGAAAATATTATATTTGCAGCAAGCATTGTCTGTAGAATTTTAGAAAAAATTCCAGTAGATAATTTATTTTGTAGATAAACTATTACAAATGCTGTTCTAGATTGCCTGATGTGCTTTTTTCCCCTTAAATATGAACAGTAATTCTTATGTATTGCACTGGTACCTTGCTGTCTTGACAGACGATAGTTTGTTATATTGTGTGTAAAAAAAGGCATAATAACTATGACCCATGGCAGAAGTGAATGTGACTTATCACACCAAATCGCACAGTAAATGTTTGACCACAATAGATGCATGTGAACACATGGTCATTTCCACCATCATGCACCATCTTCATCTCACACACTCAGTGTGTGTCCTATCTGCAATTATTTTCTTCGTCTTTGTTTCATTTCTGATCTTTGCCCTTCATGCAATGTGATCAGGGTGATGTGCTCCCAAGGTGCAATATTAATACCTGTATCAATCATGTCCCGCTTACCGTTATAGAGGTAGACCCTGAGATCTTTTACTCATATGTAATTCACAAAAAAGATGTCCTTTATGATTCTACCATTGTCCATCCTAATGTGTTCTATCCAAATCTATGAAGACTGAGTATGGAATAAACCATTACACAACCTAATTTTTCCAATACCTCAGTATTATTGTTGCTACCTTACCAATCCTGATGTTAATTTCTTGATCTAGGAATAATTTGCTATTTACCTCCAATTCTAGATATGTGAAATGGTCAACGATCTCCAGCTCTGTGTCGTCAATAAAGATTGATGGCACCCCATTTGCACCTTGATCTTATGTATTAATCATTATATAATTTATCAAAGTAAACCTAATAATCAGTGTCCTATTTTTCCCCTTGTCTGAGAAGTCCAGATGCCCAAATAACTATTCAGAGGCACCAAATTCACTGCTCAGAGATCAGGTATTTTTATGACTCACTTGCTTGACCAAATGGCCATGTCTTAAACTAGGTCCACTAATTAGACAAAAATATGCATTCATGCATAATGGATATATGGTGCTAGTGCCATATTTTTGTAAACCATGGTTTGGTGCCCATTTAGATTGGGTAAACCTGGGAGTTGAAAAAAATCTGCCTCCATGGGGATTTGAACACATGACTACTTGACTGGCAGGCAAGCGTGCTTGTCACTGTGTTACCGCAACTTCCAGGTTTACTGATACTTTAATTGTAATATCTGTGCCAATATGACAGTTAAGTTTAATATTATTTTATATATAAAAGTAATAATATTTGACATAAATACTTGTTTACTATGTTGTTAATGCTGCAGTAGTATAGTATAGCTTGTTTGAGTTGTGAGATTTGTTGATTTTGGCAGGTTTTGTGTTCAGTGATGTGGCACCAACAGCTTTAGTGCAGCGTGATGGAGGGCCTTGTGCAGTACTAGCTCCAGTGCAGGCATTTATTATCAAATGTGCCCTTTTTGGAGAAGGGGAACCGGATATTATGGCTCTCAAAGCTGTCTCAAGTAATTTAATATTTATTTAAGTTATATTTTGTTCTCATATTTTAAAACATACTTGACTGCTATGCTGTAAATAATAAACAGTTGTACTCACAACAGTGAATGAAGAAAATGGAAAACCTCAGTAGGAAATAATTGAAAACCTGAGAACACCAATGAAGACAGGGCAGAAAGAGTTCAGACCCAGCCCATCAAGATTCACCAGTCCTGTAAAGGAAGTGAGTTGTCACACTTTCTTGAGAGCAAGATTAAGACTTCACAGATGACGGACTAATGGAATAGCAGTGGCAGCGAACATAACCTGGTGTACAGCCCACACAAGGACCTGGCCCAAAAAGCTCTTTCTAACCTGACACTGAAAGACGTAATGGACATTGAACAGAAGAGATATTTTCATCTGAACTGATGGACTACCACACACATTCACTAAATGGAACAAAGATTGGTTTGTAGTAACCGAAACATCAGGCTTGTGTGGCATGTTTTCACAAATTTATTCTTACCTTTTTTTTCAACATTTTTATACACAAAAAAGTCTGTTAATAGTATAACTAGAAAGTTCTTAGTCTGGAACCCACAGGGTAAATTAAAAGAGGAAAACCATAAACACATAGAGAAGAAAATTAGAGGCAGAGATGTATAATATGGGGAGGATTATTGCTTGGTTAGTAAATCCATTATGTGGAAAGTCCAAATCAAAAGCTCATTGTGTGGGCGTCATCAAAGATGGAAAAAACGTCCCAATGGCACGAAATGGAATATTGCTTGGATAGCAAATCCATTACGTGGAAAGTCCGAATCGAAAGCTCACTATGTGGGCATCATCAAAGGTGGAAAAAGTGTCCTAGTGGCACGAAATGGAATATTGCTTGGATAGCAAATCCATTGTGCTAACCCATGTCATGCTAACATTCCAAGCATAGTCATGCCTCTCCACAGCTGTGAAATTCTAGTGCCGGTCTTGTACATCCAGCTGGTATGTAAGCTTAGAAGAGTAAAGGAATGCTTTCCAACACAGTCCCTTAGGGATGGCACTTTGGTACTAGGTTTGGAGAAAGTATGTACATCTACCTCTCTCTGATAGACACAAACTGTTTTCAGTGCTGAGATGGCCAATGCATCCAACTTAAGAGTTGAAAATCAGTCTTCCTGAGGATTCACAGTCAGCCAAATAAAGATTTCCTTTGGCCACACATATCCTATCTGACACTTTGGCAGCTGAACTCTACTCAGCCTGTATTGTAAAAAAGGAGCACCTTTTAAAGTCTTACTTACCCCACTTTTGTGCCTTCTTGACAACAGAGGAGTTGTGTTTATTTTATAATTTTGTGTTTATTTCTTTATATCTGTTTATGTTGTAGATTCTTTGAATCAAAATGTCTATTGTCCTTTGTGTCCTATAATACTTATGTTTTTATTTTATTACTTCGTTATTATATATTTGTTGATTTTTTTTGTTGATAATTGTCCTTGTTTCACATGTAATAAGTCCATTTTAAGGTATTTATACTATGTCTGTGTTTAGTATGTCTCATCTTCTCACAGGAGGTAAACATAAATAATTGTTTGTAATTCATAGTGTAATATCTTGCTGCAGCAGCTGCTTCTTTTGTTCAAAGATTTAAATAATCTGTCAAAGATGTCATTGTCATTGTGCTTTTAAGTTACCAGGTCCAGGTGGGGTGAGAGTCTGGTGTTCTGGAGCATCAAAACACACAAAGACTCACACAAACTCTCATTCTATTATTTTGCCAGAGTTATTTAAGTCTATCTTCTTGATACAACATCTTTTAAAAATAATACAGGTTTATAATATATATTTGCCAAATTCAGTTGTTTTGTGTGTGTATGGGTAGAATTATCCTTGTAGAATTAAAGTGATTTGTATGAGATTTGAACACGGTGATTGTGCCCAGCTAGTAAACATATACATAATCTCCTTAATATTATCTATGTGTGGTTAAAACATGATGGCTGTGCCCATACAGTAAACAAACACAAATCTGCTTTTATTCTTTTATCTGTATCTGATTAGAACAAGAAACTATACTCAGACAGTCAATATTTGCATATCTTTCTTAATTTTATTTGTGAGGAATTAGGGCAAGATGATTGTGCCCAGATTTTAAACATGTACATAATTTTATCTGTGTATCAGATAGTCATGCCCTTACAGTAAATAAACATGCATGCTAAAGTTAGTTGCATATCCTTTGCAGGATGTTGCAATCAACCCCAGCATTTCTTGGCTGTTTGTGATTCACTAAGCAGTTTTTATGTTCAGTAATTTGCCAGTGCTTTCTGAATGACTGGCGCCTCATACTATCTAAACCAACGCAAAATTGTCTGCTTTCAAATTGCCCACAGCTGATTTTGAATCCTTAATTTGGTATGTTGGGGAATTGTGACACATGTCCACAGCCACAGTTCTGGCAAACATGCATGTTTAAGTTAGTTGCATATTTCTTTACAGGACATTTGCAGTCAACATCAGCTTTCTTTGCTGTTGTTTATGTCTTGGCAAGGTTACGTTCAATAGTTTGCCATTGCTTTCTGAATGACCGGCACCCATACTATTTCATAAAAAACAGCGCAACACGGCCTGCTGCCAAATTGTGTGTAGCTGTGTTTCGAACACTGGTATGCGGGATCACGAACTGCGTCCGTAACCCCTTCGTCACGGAGACCGGCATACATGCATGTGTCTTTCTTAATTTTTATTTGTGTAGGATTAGGACAAGATAACCATGCCCATATAGTAAACATTTGCATATCTTTCTTAATTGTATTTGTTAAGAATTAGAACAAAGTGATGTGATTGTTCCCACAGACTAACGATGTGAATATCTGTCTTAATTATATCTGTGGAATTAGAACAAGTTGATTCTGCCCAACCACTAAATATGCACATATATGTCTTCTAACTTAGATGAAAGAGCCAACAGTTTGTTGCTTGAAGCCTTAAAAGAAATACTGGTGCAACTGAACAGTTCAGAGTATGTATTAGTTGGTCTAGACAGACAAGGCTTGCAAGATCAACAGACTGCCTCATCAAACAGGATTATGGAGGACATTGGTGGAAGTAGTACCCTTCCAACAGAAGAAACATTGATGATGATCAGTGGATCAGCATCTGTGTTGCAGTGTCAAGAATCCTTTCATTCCAGTTTACGGTAAAGTGTTATGTAGTAGATTCATTACACTTCAGAAAGCTATTTAGTTACTGAAGCTTGATTATTTCTACACCAACTAAGTGTTTAGATATATGTAAAGTCTTCTTTTTCATCTTAGTACATGTTCAGATCCGAATATATTTAAAGAAAGCAGCTGTTAACTTGAGGTTATTGATAGCTCCATAGAGTTTGTCCTGGAATGCAGCTGGCAAAGGCCAAAGACTGTTTTCTGTTCAGTTCTAAATAAATACTTAACCATAATGTTACTACAGTTCTTCTTTTCTCTGATACACATATGTATTTTAGATAAACATGTACATGATTTTTTATAAATTTCTCTTAGAAATGTATTTTTGATTATCACTTAAACATCTTTTATAAATAACAATTAGACATGCTGTTTCCTGCCTTTAGCTTGTTGAATAGGTTGTATCTTAGCCTGTTGTGCAGAGTCTGAAGTATTCTAATTGCTAGCTTTTGTGAATGGGTAATGTGCATCATCATCCTGATAGCCTGGATGCTCTGATTTCCACTCATTTCTGTAGTGGCTTATGAATCTCTAGACTTCATCATAAGTTTTGTTTATGTCAATCTATGGTAGTCTTCCACCTTCTTTTGCTAATTTGTCAGCCTCTTCCTTGCTAGGTATGTTGAAACAAGATGGTTTGGTTTAGTTTTGGTTAAAGATCATTTTCACTGCACATAGATGTCTCCATAAGTGCTCCAGTCTCCTCCCATAGATCACACAAAGAGAATCTCGGCACAGTACGTGAATTCCATAACACTGGCAAGGATCCAGATGTGTCTTTACCAGAATCGCACATGCTATGCATTTTCTTGTGTGTGTGTGTGTGTGTATAATTTTTCTAATGTTGAAATGTTTGCCTGAGCAATGGGCTATTTGGTTTGCTATTTTTGATGTCCAACTGCAGATGGATTTTTAACCTGTGCCACATGGACATGTGTCTCCAAGAAATTTTTGCCCTTATCTGGGTAGGCTAGAGTCTGAACCACTACCTCAGGGTCAGGAGGGTGTATGCCATCCTTTTTTGTAAAAATTTAGTCAACACCATTAAATGATACCAGGTCATTCCAGCAGACAAGATCCGTGTATTATAATCCTTTTGACACACTTCATTGAGTACTGCTCTTAAGTCTGCTAATTGTACACTATTTTTAGAGGTTTTCAGACTGGGGACAATTAAAGCCTACGAAAGGGAAACTTACAAGAAATATCTATTGAGTAAATAGGTAATCTATTGTCAAGATGTCAAGGATATTGGTTGTCATTGTGCAATGTGAAATTATTTTTGCTATAGCATTGCTATATTCATTCTTGCACCATTTAGTAATTGAAACAGCCAAAGACCGAAATTCGTGGCGTGCATCATTACGCAAGGGTGCAGTCATATGTGAGGCAACCAGGACTGCAAGAGCTGTGAAGAAAAGGCAGGACAGAAAAACCACTGCAGGAAATCCTCCCCCAGAAATGTCAAGCATTCTTTGTCCACATTGTCAAAGAACATTTTGAGCCAAAATAGGCCTTATCAGCCGTCTTAGAACTCACGGCTCCATACTTTCAACCCCACTGGATGAAATGAATGGTCATCATCATTCTTGATGGACAAACAACAACAGTAATTGCAAAGAGAACCACTCTATGAATATGACAACTGGCAAAAATAGCATACCTATCATTAGGTGGAGTCAAAACATTATTAACGTTGCATTTATCAATACTTTACACTTTTGAAATATCAATATTCTTTCTTAATGTATAACATTTGTTTTCATTTTCTCACTAGGTTTTATAAATGCAGTAACCTCGATGATTTACATACAGCTTTGTCAAGAGCCATACCAGAATTTCAGTCCAGTTTTGGTGTTCTTCTATATCTGTATTCAATATTGCTCACAAAAGTAAATATGTTTCTGTTTGATTTAGGCATTTATTATCTTGATGTATGTACATTCAAAACAATATATTCCTTAGTGAATTTAAACACACATGCCATAAATAAAATATTGCATGATTTCTTGCCTGGCATATTTCGCTGCATCTATGTATGTAATCGAAAATGGTGGTTTGTTGCTGCAGAGCTGTTACTGGAGTCCAAATGAAAACATAAAATATGACTAAAGAGCTCAGCATATGGGAAAACAAAGATACAAGCAGTCATTTCCAGCAGCTTTTATCAATGGGACAACAAAAAGAAAACAATAACATACAGATAACACGAAGAATACTTATCTTTTCAGAGGAAATCCGATTGATATGATTGAACATTTGAAAAGCGTCAAAGGTGAAGTGTGTGTTCTCCCATTCTTTGAGCTTCTGAGTAATATTTTGTGTTTGTATTCAGACTCTAGATGTATGTAAGCTGTCTACCTGATCATTTGTTTTAGTACATCTGTTTCCTTTGGTGAGGTGATGGCTTCCTTTTGAGTTATAGGTTTAAATCTCTTATGTGCCTGCCTTATTTCTTTGTTGTTATTGTTGTGTTATTCATCCACTGACACCTGTCTTTATCCTGTTCTATGTGCCTTAGTCATTACCTATACATTTATTTATCCTGTTTTTGTCCTGTCTTAAGTGTAGCCGGATGTGCAAAGGGGCTACGGACGCAGTGTATAATCCTGCACACTGTGTTTGAAACAGCTGATTTGGCAGCAGACCACCTTGTGTTGGTTTTTATAAAATGGTATGAATGTCTGTAGTTCAGAAAGCGAATGGCAAACTACTGAACGTAAACTTGCCAAGAAATCTCAAACAGCCAAACAACGCTGGGTTTGATTGTGACGTCCTGTAAAGGATATGCAACAAATTTTTAAGTGTATTAGTCATTACTTTTAGATTTATTTTTTGCATTAACCCTTTACAGGGCAGACGCTTGTCCGTTTTTTAGCCCTGAACGGGCAAGATTTTTTCAGGTTTGGTAAAATTTCAGGTCGCGTTAGTAAAAACATCACAAATAAGGTGTTAGTCAACCGATTTTAGTTAAATAAACAACACAAGGAAGGGAAAAGCATGCAGAATATGTTACTCATGTGATTGTTGTTGGTAATCCATATATGAACACAAATATTTACGAAATACAGCATGTTGTTTGTGATTTTCCGTCATCTATACGGCAATTTACAAACACATTTTCAGAATCATAATCACATTCTTTAAAGTCCGACTCAGACTGCTAATGCAAAGTAACGCTTTGCACTGATATCTAGCTCTGATTAATAGTCAACTTCGTGCCCTTTAATGTCATTTAAATTGAACCTAGCGAAATCTCGGCTATCACTTGAAGAATCGCCGAAATCCATTTTGAAAAACAGCGTAAAAATCCCGAAAACTATCAAAAAAAGTCCGTAAAAGTCCGTTAAAATTCATACTATCGTGTTTACAAATGGCGGCCACGTTGTCAAGCTGTCGGCGAAAGTAGCCATCGGAAGTGTCGGAAAGCCGAGAGATCGCGTTTTTACAATGCATTATAATATCGGACGTAAATGGCCGCTATGCTCGTTTAAGTGATCGGCCGGTAATGGCCGCTCTGCCCTGTAAAGGGTTAAGGATTTCAAGAAATTCCTCCTATATTTTTAATGCTATGGAATTGATGATTCTGGTAGGTAAAATGTCTTAAATCAGTTATTTTTCCCCTAGCCAAATGTCCTGTTCCTAAGTCCATTAGTGAAAAGGAAACAGACATAAAATCTTTATTCTTGTACACTTCAGAGATAGTATTTGAAAAAAAAAATATTCTGTAGACTGTATTGTGACCACCTGGGCAAGCCCTCCCCACAGACACAAGCAATAGAATAAAATACACAATTATACTTATTGAGTTTTTTTAAAATTTGAAACCCACATATCTGCTATGGGCATATTGGTGTAACAGTTACGATGTTATGCTGATATTGTTATGAGTGCATTCAGGCAGGTTCAGTGCCTGCTCTCACCATTCGCTACATGAGGGAAAGATTAGACACCTATTTCTCCGTGCACTCTGGCCTAAAACGATGTGATGGTCCCAACACTTCACATAGCCACAACAAGTTCCTGCTACGAGATTTTTATATATTTGTTATAAAGGCGCTGCTGTAGTGCAATTCTAGAAAAACTTGGAATGAAAAGAGAGTTGATGGCAGAAATTTAAAAAAAGTAGGCAAGTGAAATATTTTGGCCACGTTAAAAGACATACCACTCTCATAAAAAAACATACAGGAGGGTAAGATTGAAGGCAAGCGAGCAAGAGGTAGACAAAAATACAAGTGGGAAGATAACATCAAGAGATGGACAAACATCAATCTGACAGAATGTACAGTCAGGGCAAGAGACAGACGGTGTTGGAGATGCATTGCAGCCAACTTCCACTGTGGAGATGGCACCTGATTGATTGATTGTAGTTCAGTGGTAAGCACGCTTGCCTGCCTGGAGATTTGCTATAAGTGACCAGGGTCCTTATGTCGACCCAGCCTAAAATGTGCACCAGGACACTTCCTGGGAAGTAAATGCAGCCAACGCAATATTTACCACATTGCCCAATTAGTACCGAAAAGTCAGAATATGAGGAATATCTATACACAGTATGCATATGGTGTGGAAAGAAGACCTTTCTTATATCTGCAATAGAATTATGGGGATTTATTGTAGAATTATGGGGATTTATTGAGTGTTTATATCAATTACAAGCACATGTTGGACTGCTTTATTTTAAAACATATACATATTTTATATTGAACTCTGCAATACAATATGCACAGCTGTTTTTGTCCATCCCTGAAAAAAGTTTGTAGCAACTGTTTAGTATCTATATCTATAAAACAGTGTATGTTTGTGGGTATTTATGTATTGGATGCGTTCAATAACGGTACATCCGATTGAGATGAAATTTTCTACACGTCTTCCTTTCATTCCTGTGCAACCGACTATAATAATTTCTTAATGTAAAATCTTCTACTTATTTAATAACATTTACATTTCCATTTTCATTATATAATGTCTATATAGCAGGGGGACTTCACTCTAGAAAAGTTATTTCAAGGGGCATAACTTTTAATAACATTTCTATATACTTTATAGTCATATTGTTGGACTTACTTGCACTATTGTTAAACTCTTTGTCTATAGTTATTTTCAGGCATATGAGTTATAATAAATAATGATATAATCTTTAAGGCATTTTCAAAGTTTTCATAAAAATAATGCATAATATTGTAACCCATCTTTTTCTACAGTTTTCATTGAATGGTGTGTGGAAGGACATTCTTTTAAGTTACTGTGCGCCAGGAGCTGGGCGAAACCACGCCGGGTCAGATAGATAGACAGATAGTCGGGAACGGAAGCTTATTTGACTACTTATATGAATTAGATGACATGCTCCCCACCAGGGACTGGGTGAAGCCGGGCCGGGTCAGACAGACAGACAGACAGTCGGGAACGGGAGAGCTTATATGACTACGTATATGAATTAAATTAGATGCTCCCCACCAGGGACTGGGTGAAGCCGGGCCGGGACAGACAGATAGACAGACAAACAGATAGTCGGGAACGGGAGAGCTTATATGACTACGTATATGAATTAAATGAGATGCTCCCCACCAGGGACTGGGTGAAGCCGGGCCCGGTCAGACAGATAGACAGACAGACAGACAGATAGTCAGGAACGGGAGAGCTTATATGACTACTTATATGAATTAAATGAGATGCTCCCCACCAGGGACTGGGTGAAGCCGGGCTGGGTCAGCCAGACAGACAGACAAACAAGCAGACAGACAGACTGATAGATAGATAGATCCCCTCCAGGGCCTGGGCGAAGCCGGGCCGGGTCAGCTAGTATTTTAATAAAATACAATGTTTGATTGTTTCATTAAAAATTGTTTTCTTTAGGGCATTCAACAAATAAAGAATGAAATTGAAGACCCAACAGAGCCACTCATTGATGGTATTTATGGACATGGAAGGTTAGCAGATTATTTATTTCTTTAAAAACGACACTGGACAATCATTAAATAAACATATGAAAACTGTAAATTGATTGGAGAAATTAAACGTAGACAGTCAAGATGTTTTGGACACATTGTAAGGAGAAATAAACTTGACACTTAGTGACAACTGGCAAACTTCATGGGGAAAGAGCAAGAGGAAGACAAACAGATACATATCTGGATGCTTGGCCACATGGCATAATTGTATAAGAGCACTGACTTGATCTAACACTGGTGATTGGTTGAGACTGTACTTCATTTGCTTAACAGCATGGCACATGATGATGATGAGTGTCCATTTGGCTACATACAGTAAGTAGTTTGAATTGTAGAGCAGTGCATAGGACTTTCAGCATGCATTTTCAGTGTTGAGCTTTCACAGTTAAGATTAGCTACATTAGTATGGTATAATGAAATGAAGTGTGTGCTTGCTTTTAGTGTGGCTTGCTGTTTAAGGTGAAACAAACACGAGCTTGCTAATATTGGTTCTATGAAAAAATGGACTTCAGTATTTGTAGACATCTTTTCTGTCATCATCGCATATGAGGGGCAGAGATTTGGACCACTGCCAAGCGACATCCAGGGGTTTAACATAATTTTAAACATTGCAAACTTCATTACACAATATGGCTCATCAACATTAGTCGCCAACTGCAGGTGTAGAAGCCAACGAACGAAATGACAAGAGTCCACACTGAAGAACGTTGTCAGTTAATATGCCGTTTATTATCGGAGCGCAGGCCTACTGTAATCATAATGAGAATAATAATAATAATAAATAATTACATACTGATATTGATCCTGTTGTATCCAGGAGGGGCAATATACTTAGTATATATAAAATAGCTCATATGTTACTGGCCATCTCTGCTTGAACATTGACTGTCATTGCTCTTCCTTCTTTCCATCTTCTAAGTCCTTCCTGCCGTTTCAGACATAGCATTTTCTGCATTCGTCCGTGTGTTTGCTAATGCTTCTATGCACGTTGTCCTCCTTGATCATCTCGTCCATTTCCAGGCATACTTTAATCACTAACGTGATATCCAGCCAATCTTAAGCCAACCGAGTCACATAAGCTGCCGCCTTTGAGAACGTCCCAAGTTTGTCTGTTTTGGTTGTTGTTCACATTTTTCCATGATTTCTTTGTGTACTGACGTAATATGCCTCGATACATTAGCGTTTCTGTTCTGGGATTCTTTGGTCCCTTTTATTTACGTCATTATGCAGAGTTCAAGGCTTCATTACTGACACCTATCATGATGGAGTGGTAACCAACATATATAACATGTAATGTTTACATATTATTAAATAAAGTTACTTTTCTGGGAGACCCGGTTTGTGTGTGCAAGCATTGATATCTATGTATCCTGAAAAGAAACCAGGCAGTATCTTTAGAAATGTCTAAAATAGAAATGTGTGAATGAGAGTGAGTAATGAAACCAAAGAGGTCATGAAAACTATTTAACAGTAAGCCATGCATAATGGTGGAATTTGGTTACAGAAGAGAATTATAATAATAAAATTCAGCTAAGGGTATATAATAATGGGTGGTGTTTGAAATGATGCATTTCGTTAGGAAGAAAAAAAAATTATGGTGATATTTTAATTTGAAAGTTTTTGGTTTATGCTTCTGTTTAACACATTTTACTTTGTTAACTCGGCTTTGAGAACATAATCTGCTAGGTCTCCGTTTGATTGTGAATGATTGTTTTCTATGAGAGATGTGCTTGTTAAACTGATGACCAACACTCTGGGCAGTGGGTTGAAGTTGGCTGACAGTGGTGACCTAAAACCCATGAAGGAAACATGACCCACCTATTATGCCAATCCCAGCCAAAGCTGGTTATATCCTAATACGTCTTCCCGCAGATATGAATTTACAATACCAGTCATGGACACTTCGCTGCTTTCTGAGCTTGGAGAAGGGAAAGAGTGCTCTGTAACACAGCCTGGGTGGAGCTGGTTCTTTGGTACAGTCAGAAAGAAAGTCTCTACATTACCCACACTCCAATAGATGCATGCCTTTTTTAAGACTCAAAAACAACCTGAACATTAATGCACCAGACATGAAAGGTGAGACTTGTTCTTCCAGAAGATTCACCAGCCAGCCAACTTACTAAACTGATGATCTGCTTGCAGAAGAGGTTACTGCCCAGATTAAATTTCAAAAGGAGAAAACCATAACCACAACAGAATATGTACAGCATGTGTAACGAGAGTCTCTGTGACGAAGTAGTCAAGCCGTTTGACTTGTGCTCCGAAGGTTGTGGGTTCGATTTCGGGCCGCATCCTTCGGTTCACGAGTGAAATTTTTCGGAGACTCCTGTGGGTCGTCGCTAGAGCTACGGAGTTCATGCTTTGTGCGACGCTTTCCGCTCTGTGGAAAGAGACCGAGCCATATGGGATAAGTCCCGGTGCAATGAAGTCGACCCTGTCGACATTTAAACGAATTTTGTGTGTGACTCTTGCATAGACACATTGTATCTTTCATGTAAGTTCATAGACTGTTGCAGTTCTTCTGGTGTGAATGATGAGAAGAGTCTGAGGGTCTTATGTAGATGTCTTTGTGCAATAAAAGTGATCCATCACAAACAAAATTGTTGATCATATTTTGATTCACAGCCAAGGTCTCATTAATCTGCTGCTGACATCACAAGCAACCTCCAATGTATGGGACAATGACCAAGAAATTTCAGGCCTGAGTAGGTTGTTTTAAAATGTGTTGTAGCGTATGTATTAAATTGTGTTATTGTTTATGATGGAGTCTGAGGGCTGGTGATTGTGGGTGCATCCATATATGGGTGGCTGGATGGGTGAATATTGGAAGCGGTAATGGTAGCAAGAATTTTACAATTAAAGTCAACATTATTTTTCGGGACATGCAACCATTAAAATATTTTGGTACTGGATAACTTCAGATGGAAGAATGAATGAACCAACAAACTTTATTTTAAAAGGGATAAGATTAGGGCATGCCCTTTGTTTCATTAGTCATATTATATATACAAAATAGGGTTTACCAAAGTAAGTATGTAAGTACAGAAATGTTTTTACTTCTATAGCTCTTTCTGATAGTGTACTGAGAATGTAAATGGCAGTGCTTGTGCCTTTTCCCTCTGCAAATCCCCCACTAATTTCTGGTTTAAATTTGTTCCTGATTCTTCTCATAATTATTCTCAGTAACAGCTTTGTCATGTGACCGATAAGACTTATATACATACAAGTGTGTTGTCTTAACCTTTTTAGGACGGAACAACATTGGGCCAAATTTAGCTTTCCCTATGAAGAAGACGGAGTCATTTTTTTGGAGTACAGAAATGACTGAAGTGACAATTTTGAAAATTACCAAAAAAATATTAGAACCCTATATATGTATATAAAAGTATATATATTCTTAAAGAGGATATAGTAAAGTTTATTTCTGTGTATGCTTGAAGTTGTTTTGTTCATGTTTATGCAAATTTGATGACCTCATTTGTATTTTGTGAAAAATAAAATATTTCATACCACTATGTATGAATTGGTACTAAATATTTAAACAAAAATGGTACTGACCTAACATTTTCTCATTGAATACCTACACCACTTTAGAATAATTTTAAACACTTATGGTTAAAAAAAACAACAACCATGAAGTCCCTTTTGACATTTGTAATAGGTGGGCTATAATCTGGTGACATGTTTTTTGGTCCGGACATCGCCATGAATGGATATAGATGAACACGATCCTCTTTATTCCCAATACACAAAACCACGGGGACACGAGGTCGAAATCCTCATGGGCACTTTCTGTATCACTAAAGTTGTTATCTGACAGTCCTGAACTGTCAAAATAGCTACTATCAGAGCTAGTCAATGCTAGCACATCTTCGGGTTCAAAGCTGGCCATTTTAAATATAAAAAATCCACGAAAATACGGGTTACTTCGGAAAGAAAGCACAAAATAATATCTACTTGTTTAAATTGCGCTAACCAAACGGCCATTTGCAGCTAAAATGGCTGAGGATTGCAAGGAAGCATTTTATTGGTCTGTACTATTAAAAGCAAACCAATCAAAGCAGTTCTTACAAGAGCGGCCGATCAAATCGGCCGTCCGTCGTCTTCAATAGTCATGTGATGTCACGAGATCGCCGATTTTTCGGCCCGGTCAGAGTAAAAGAGTTAATTTCATTAATTTCTTTGACAACGAGTTGAAATTTGATTTAAAAGATTTTAAAAAAGGGCATCATAGCAGATACTGTCATTTGGGCGTGAAGTGGTAGGCTTTCACATATTCTAGGGCAGGATGTAATGAGATGGAGTGATAAATTTCCTTCTTCGTTGCTTTTACTTTCCAGGCAATTTTCAAACAATATAAAATAACACAAAGTAATGCAGCTTTACAGAACAGAATTACGAACAAGTGTTCATAATTCTGTTATGTAAAGCTGCATTACTTTGTGTTATTTTATATTGTTTACATTTCCACAGCTTTACAGCAGCTCCACTAATTTTGTTCATACTTAGACAATTTTCAGAACATTTTTAAGATGATCTGGTACCCATCTTTATGAAGCTGAACTGATAGGAAAAGGTAATCCTGCCTCTGCTAGGTGTTGAACCCTTCCCAATATCATGGCAGGCAAGGCACTAACCACTAAGCCACAGTGGCTTCTTAAAATTATATTGAAAGATAAATATACTACAAATTTAACAGACAGAATTAATTAATATCGATGTAAGTTACAAGTACCTCAGAAGTCACAGTGTGTTCGCCTGATGGCGAGGGACACTGGTAATAGGGAAAGCTAATCCACACGCAAAAATCAGCCCTGTGCACTAGAAGAAGTAGCACGTCTATGGATTACGCTTAAGTTCAAAGCGAACGAGTGGAAAAAGAATATTGTGTTCAAATGAAATAAACATGAAACAAGAGGTAAGTAAATACCTAATCTACAGATCATAATGTCTAGGTTATAACGTGCATATTTTAGTGTGGCTACATTTGTGTCTTTACTCTAATACACATTTTTCCACTGTCATTTACAATGATATTGATTTGATTTTGTTCCCTTGCCCCATATTTCTCGAAATATCAATAAAACTACCATGCAGAAAAAAAGCAAATATATTATTAACATGGGAGGTCGGCATGGCCGAATGGATAATGGAACTTGATCTTAAACATCCGGTGAGCTGATGCCAAGGTAGCGGGTTCAACCCCTACTCCGGTCAGTTGGACTAAAATGTTGATTTCTTGCCCTTGACTTGGGGACATAAATTACAAGTACCTCTGAAGTCGGAGTGAACTCGTCTGATGGCGAGGGACATTAGTAATAGGGAAAGGCAATCCACTTGCAAAAATCAATCCAATGTACTGGAAGCAGTAGTACATGTATGGATTACGCTTGAGTTCAAAGCGAGCAAATGAAAAAAAAAATATTAACATGTAACACATGGACTTTAGAATAGAGACCAAATAGATCTCAGTTCATCTGGACGATATCTGCTGAAGAGAATGTGAAACTTTTGTAGTTATCAAATGAAGTTGGACACTAATTTTATTCATGCATTTTTATAATGATGATTTGTTTCCTTCAGAACTGAAAGGTATTCAGAAACAGTCTACAATAGGATTTCTGACTCTACTTGAGCACATGAGATACTGTGAGGTAATATGCTTTATTTAATTTCTTTGACTCCATCAATAAACTGACAATCATGGCTCACAATCTCACATATTCACCAGAGTCTTGAATCAAGTCTGTATTTCTGACATGACGTTTTGACTAAGCTATCTTTGAGTCACTTTTGCTCTTTCACCCAAGTTTGCCAGTTGTCACTAAGTTTTGAGTTTACTATTTCTCATAACATGCTGGAAACCTTGATTGTCTACATCTAATTTCTCCTTTCAATTTATGGTTTTGTCCAAATCGAATCAAGTAAAAAAACAGAAGAGAACAAAGATAAAACAATGCAATTTTCATCTGTAAATAGAAAGTCTCATTTTTCTTGATCCATTAATTCTTTGCATTGTGTTAGAAACCACATATAAATACAGGTCACTATTTTAATAACAACACTTTCTCTTGCAAATGGAACATTAAAATTAGTTTCCAGATCATCATCATTGAATTTGTGCTGCAGTTCCTCTTCGTGTTTATGTGTATGCATGCACATGTGTTTGGTTTTTGATAACTGGTGCCTTGACAACAGCCAATGAGACAATGATTCACAGATTATCTAGACCATGAAAAGTAGAGAATATGGAAGAGTAGGGAAGGTTTGAATATAATAGGGATAAGATAGAAAATGACAGTAAGTAGGATCTGCAGTTGTATACCAGATTATGAAATTGCCCAAATGTATTACTGTTATTGGCAGTGTCCTAGACAGTCTGTGCATGTAGCCTGCTTGTAACATAAACATCTTCTGAGATGACAACAAACAATTTGGTCTAGATATACACACTATTTTTTTTTTTTTCATTTGCTCGCTTTGAACTCAAGCGTAGTCTATACACGTGCTACTACTTCGAGTGAACTGACTGATTTTTGTGTGTAGATTAGCTTTCCCTATTACCAGTGATCCTTGTCATCAGGCGAACCCATTCCGACTTCTGAGGTACTTGTAATTTACGTCCCCAAGTCAAGGACATTTTAGTCCAACTGTCCGATGTAGCTCTCTCACACTTGATTTTTAACTAAATTGCATAAGAAAGAAATCTACACGATCTGGTTAACATTGTGTATTGCATACAAATTGTGAAGGTAATGTTTAGACACATTGTTTTGTGCATATGTTCTAATTTCATGTCAAACCCCATGGAGTAATTCAGAATAAACCAGTGCTAAAGTCGTAGTGCCAGTCTCCCTGGTCTAGGTTTTAATGTCTTTCTTCGTAATCCTGTATATTCTCGTGAGTAACGTAACCTGCGCGAGAATTGGTAGCGGTTCTCGCCATGTTGGTAACTTACGGGGTATGTGAGCCGGTCGCTCAGAGAGCAGTGGCAAACTACTGAGGGTAATCTTGCCTAGTACATCAACAGCAGCTGAAAAATGCTGATGTTGACTGCAACATCCTGTAAGGGATATGCAAAAAAAAAAAGTCTTAGTCTTTGAAGATTCTATTGAACTGATGAGAAGAAACAAAATCAGTATTCTTATCCATTAGTGCATGTATTAACAAATGCTTAAATCTGTTGAATTCAGTAGTTGTAGCAGTTAAGAATGAATAAAAACACTATAGACATATTGATAGATTTTGGACCATATTTTGAAAAGAAAACCGAGAGTTAAGTTTCTCTTGTAATGTAAATTTTATAAATAAAGTGAGTTAAGGCAGTTATTTCTTATGCATAGTTTTATTTACAATGTTTTTATTATCTATCCAATTAGGTTGGTTGGTTTTTCAAAAACCCAAAGTTCCCTGTTTGGCTTTTGGGAAGCGAGACACACCTGACTGTTTTATTTTCTACTGTAAGTTAGTGTCTTCACTTTTGTGTGTTGAATACACTGTCTATCTGTAGTACTGATGAATGTACTGGCCTTGCTTATCTTATTATGCTTTAGACAGCTCCCAGTGCTTTCTTGCAAAGTAGTGGGCTTGTGTTTTTTTTAGTCTGGTGCCTACAGTTGATTTGTCTGATTTGGGAGATCATGTCAATATAGCGTTTCACGTCTTGGGAACAAATAAGGTCATCTGCCTGAACAAGTGGAACTGTGTAGCGCAGTATCTAGCACGCTTGCCTACCATCCCAGTGGTCACATGTTCAAATCCCTTTTAGGGCAGTTTTATATTAAGTGACCCTGGCTTCCTGGTCGACCCTGCCTAAAATAAGTACCAGGAAATTCTCAGTGAAATAACAGCCTCCGGTGTGATTTTTACCACACCATCCATCGAGTGCCAGTTGTTCTTTACAATATGGGGCCAGCACCATATACCCAATAATCCTTAAGGCATGTAAAAGTTCCAGGTAGTGGGTGTATGATGGGATCAAATCCATCCTAGGTAGTGGGTGTATGAAGGGATCAAATCCATCCTAGATAGTGGGTGTATAATGGGATCAAATCCATCCTAGGTAGTGGGTGTATGAAGGGATCAAATCCATCCCAGGTAGTGGGTGTATGATGGGATCAAATCCATTCTAGGTATCCTCATGTTTGTATGTTTATTTGTATCCCAATGTTTGTATGTTTATTTGTATCCCAATGTTTGTATGTTTCTGTGTATCCCAATGTTTGTATGTTTATTTGTATCCTAATGTCTGCATGTTTCTTTGTGTCACAATGTTTGTATGTTTCTTTGTATCCCAATGTTGGTATGATTCTTTGTATCCAAATGTTTGTATGTTTCTTTGTATACTAATATTTGTATGTTTCTTTTTATCCTAATATTTGTATGTTTCTTTGTATCCTAATGTTTGTATATTTCTTTGTATCCCAATGTTTGTATGTTTCTTTGTATCCTAATGTTTGTAAATTTTTTAAATCCCAGTGTTTGTATGTTTTTTGTATCTTAATGTTTGTATGTTTCTTTGTATCCTAATGTTTGTATGTTTCTTTGTATCCCAATGTTTGTATGTTTCTTTGTATCCCAACGTTTGTATGTTTCTTTGTATCCCAATGTTTGTATGTTTCTTTGTATACTTATGTTTGTGTATTTCTTTGTATTCCAATGTTTGTATATTTATTTGTATCCCAATGTTTTTATGTTTCTTTGTATCCTAATGTGTGTATGTTTCTTTGTACCCCAATGTTTGTATATTTCTTTGTATCCCAATGTTTTTATGTTTCTTTGTATCCTAATGTGTGTATGTTTCTTTGTATCCTAATGTTTGTATATTTCTTTGTATCCCAATGTTTGTATGTTTCTTTGCATCCTAATGTTTGTAAATTTTTTAAATCCCAGTGTTTGTATGTTTTTTGTATCTTAATGTTTGTATGTTTCTTTGTATCCCAATGTTTGTATGTTTCTTTGTATCCCAACGTTTGTATGTTTCTTTGTATCCCAATGTTTGTATGTTTCTTTGTATACTTATGTTTGTATATTTCTTTGTATCCCAATGTTTGTATATTTCTTTGTATCCCAATGTTTTTATGTTTCTTTGTATCCTAATGTGTGTATGTTTCTTTGTATCCCAATGTTTTTATGTTTCTTTGTATCCCAATGTTTGTATGTTTCTTTGTATCCCAATATTTGTATGTTTCTTTGTATCCCAATGTTTTTATGTTTCTTTGTATCCTAATGTGTGTATGTTTCTTTGTATCCCAATGTTTTTATGTTTCTTTGTATCCTAATGTGTGTATGTTTCTTTGTATCCCAATGTTTTTATGTTTCTTTGTATCCCAATGTTTGTATGTTTCTTTGTATCCCAATGTTTTTATGTTTCTTTGTATCCCAATGTTTTTATGTTTCTTTGTATCCCAATGTTTGTATGTTTCTTTGTATCCTAATATTTGTATATTTCTTTGTATCCCAATGTTTGTATATTTCTTTGTATCCCAATGTTCGTGTGTTTCTTTGTATCCTAATGTGTGTATGTTTCTTTGTATCCCAATGTTTTTATGTTTCTTTGTATCCCAATGTTGTTTGTTTCTTTGTATCCCAATGTTTGTATGTTTCTTTGTATCCCAATGTTTTTATGTTTCTTTGTATCCTAATGTGTGTATGTTTCTTTGTATCCCAATGTTTTTATGTTTCTTTGTATCCTAATGTGTGTATGTTTCTTTGTATCCCAATGTTTTTATGTTTCTTTGTATCCCAATGTTTATATGTTTCTTTGTATCCCAATGTTTTTATGTTTCTTTGTATCCCAATGTTTTTATGTTTCTTTGTATCCCAATGTTTTTATGTTTCTTTGTATCCTAATGTGTGTATGTTTCTTTGTATCCCAATGTTTTTATGTTTCTTTGTATCCTAATGCTTTTATGTTTCTTTGTATCCCAATGCTTTTATGTTTCTTTGTATCCGATTGCTGATATTATTAAGCTTCACATTTGCTTTTTTATGCAGGTTGAGAGTTTAGTTATAAGAGACAGTCCAGCATTGAATGCTAAACATATATTCACACAGTTTGATCCAGAAGGTAATACATATGACTTGTATTTGCACACACAAACATATACTCACTGTAGTGTGTAATCTATGCTAGTATTTTAGTATTTTTATTGTGTAATTCCCCCCCCCCTCTCTCTCTCTCTCTCTCTCTCTCTCTCTCTGTGTGCGCGCGTGTGTGTGTGTGTGACTGTCTGGTTGTTCTCTTTCTTTGTCTCTCAAACCTTTCTCTGTGTCTCGGTTTGCATGTCTGTTCTCTCTGTCTCTCTGTCTTTGTCTCTCTGTCTTTGTCTCTCTCTTTTCTCTCTCTCTATCTCTCTGGTCTCTGTCTCTTACAGTCTTTCTTTCAGTCTGTTTCCCCCTCCTGTCTCTCTCTATCTGCCTATCTCACTGTCTGTTCCCTCTCTTTTTCTCTCTCACACTCTTTCAATCTCTCTTTTTTCCCCTCTATCCGCATCTTTAACTGCTTGTCTATTTGTTCCCTCTCTCCCAAACACTACACCCTTCTCACTTTTTCTGCTCCTTCCCCTCCCCTTCTCTCAGTATAATTGGTAATTGCCTTATAAGTATCCTAGATATTTAGCTTTTGTAGCAACTTAGTGCTGTCCATTTCTTATTGTCTTCCACACAGTGTTTTGCAACATTAACATGTTTAATTTGTTAGCTAGAAGTCCACAAAATGATATGTCTATGCCTGTCCGAAAGGGGCATTGACTGTGTTTCATAATTCCTCTGACATACCAAGTCGAGGTTCTGAAATCAACCACAAATGATTTGGAAAGCAGACAGCCTTGTGTTGATTTTGATGAGATGAGTGTCAGTCATTCAGAAAGCTGAACAATTGAATGTAAAGATTGTCTAATAATTCACAAACAGCCAAAGAATTCTGGAGTTGATGCAACATCCTGTAAAGACACTAAAAAGCAAAATTTTTAAGCCTATAAGAAATAATGAACGACTGCATCAAGTTATAATACATTATCGCCGGATACTCCAGGCTTTGTACCAGAGGCATTGTATATAAAGGAAGTATCTGGCTTTTAAGCACACATCAGCAAGATCATTTATAACCAGCAATGGCACTTGTTTGTGCCAATAACTTGTGTGTTTTATGCTTTATTTGTTTACAGGGAATGGTTTTATTTCTTCATCTTTGCTAGAAGATGTAATGAGAGCCTTGGATTTGGTAGCGGATACAGAATAGTAAGTCAATAAATTTTCATGCAGTTTAGCAAACACTGCAATTATGATGGGAATAAACTGTTTTCCTCTCTCATTTCTCCTTGCACACTCAGATCACAAGTTTTTATTGTTTAACCAGTTGTGCTTAGGCTACCACTGTTTGGTATTTAGATCTGTTCAAGTCCTTCTGGCATTCCATTGGGGTTGTTGGCAATGAAATGCCTAAAACACGCAAAGGAAACACTACCAACCTAGGCCTATTTCTAGTCAAACTAGTAAAAATAAAGGACTCTTGTTACATGCCTTAGGTGTATTGAACATATGGTGGTAGTCATCATCATCCAGTGCCTTACCAGCTGTCGTGGACGATCATGCCTCTCCACAAATTACCATCTCCGACATCGTGGATCAATTCGTTTGTTGACTCCCTTCTGTACCATGACACAAGACTGTCAAGAATCTTCTCACGCTGTCTTCCTCTATCTCTCTTTCTGCAAATCTCTCCAGTTGTCACAACATGTTCCAGTTTTTGTCTTCTCATATCTTGGCCAAAACATCATGACTGCCTGTTTCTGTTTGTGATAAGTTGTCTGCGATTCAGCTTCCCTCAAAACGTTATATGGTGGTGGACCCATATTTATACTGACCAGTTGGCACTCCAGGGGTTATGGGGTCAGTATCACGCCTGCCACCCCTAGTTCCCAAGACATTTTCTAGTGCCCTTTATTTGGCCATTCTGAATGTAAAGTGCTGAATCATGACCTCCCCTCTGCCGTGCGTCCACCTTGATGAGGTAGAGGGGCTTGAGCGTTCCAATGACCCCAAGAGCTATGCCGACGGTAGCACAGCTACTGGTAGGGTCACCCATGTCGGACAGGTCAAGGGAGAGGGACCAGATGAAGAGACGTACAAACCTGCTGCCTTGTAGGTAGACTGGGGACAGTCAAAGGCTAGGGAAAGCATCCCGAACAAATGCTTGTCGAAATCGGATGTACTGAGCCACAGGCTTGACAAAGAAGTGCAACGTAACTTTATCATTTCATGATGCCACAGATGAAAATTAATCGTTATGGTGCTAATCCCGTGAAGTCCCATCAGGCGGTGATAGTGCCGGGCACCCTGCCTCGAGGGGGTCCACCCATGACTACTGGTGGTCACCTTCCCCTGTGCTGTGGAGTCAAGGCACAGAGGAGTAGGTTAAGAGTTATTGACCAAACACCCCAGACACTCAATATACTACAATGGAATGCAGAAGGAGTTTATAACAAGAAAGCCTCCCTAACACAGCGTCTTCATAAAGATAGAATAGATGTGGCATGCATTCAAGAGACACACCTCAACGCCAATCGCACATTTTCAGTCGAGGGATATCAGGCCACACGTTTCGACCGCGAAGGACACAAAGGAGGAGTTGTAATACTTACACGAAATACAATACCTTGCAGCGAAGTATCTGTGATCTCTGACAACCAAACGGAAATTATAGGTGTTGATATAATGATAAAGGACATGAAAATAATAATTTACAATCTGTATAGCCCGACAGATAAGGATCTTACACTCTCAAACACGGAAATAACTGACACAAATTGCATTGTTGTCGGAGACTTTAATAGCCGTTCAGAAAGATGGGGATACCCAGATACTGACAAAAGAGGAGATGAAGTGGAGGACTGGGAAATAGACTCAAATCTCCATCTACTCAACAAAGCGGATGACACACCGAGCTTCTACTCCAGAAGATGGATTACCACTTCTACTCCAGACTTAGCTTTCTGCACAGGAGACATCCTCCACAAAATCGATCGCCATGTGCTGGACCAATTAGCAGGTAGTGACCACAGACCAATCAAGCTTGTAATAAATATGGAGTATGTTCCACAGGAGCAAAAGCCTTTGCCCCGTTGGAATTACAAACGAGCAGATTGGGACAGATTTGCCATACTAACAGACAAATATTGTGAAAACATAAATACACGATATGGCAACATGAAGCAAATGGTGGAAAGTCTAAACAGAGCAATAATACAGGCAGCCACTGAGTCTATTCCAAGAGGAGCGAGGAAAAATTACAAACTATACTGGACTGAAGAACTACAAATTTTGGAGGACAAAGTTGAAGACGCTAGGAAGACCGCAGAGAGAGAACAAACAACTGAAGCGAACATCTCTCTCAAAGCCATCTCAGCAAAATATAAAAGAACAGTAAATCAAACAACAAGAGATTGTTGGAGGAAAAAAACAGAAAACCTGAATTTTGACAGGGATGGAAACAAACTATGGAAACTAGTGAAAGCCATGAACAATGAAGGACCTAGAAACAAACAAAAAACAATTAAACAAGGAAATGCCTTGCTTACGGGAAAAAAGGCTGCAAATGCACTAATGGAACACTATGCCAGTGCAAACCACATTGATATTACAGCCGAACAGAAGAAAGCATTCAAAGATAAACAGATACATCATAGATATACAGAGACAGCAGCAGAATATATGATGGCAAATCTAACAATGGAAGAAATGGAACAGGCAATGAATACCCTAAAAAAGAAGACATCACCAGGAAAGGATGGAATCACAAATGAAATGCTAATAGGACTAGGCACTAAGGCAAAAAAGAAACTACTAGCAGTCCTAAATTACAGCTGGAAGAGGGGAATAGTCCCACAGGCATGGAAGGAAGCTATACTAATACCAGTCCCAAAGAAAGGAAAAGACCTGGAAGAACCAAATGGCTATCGACCTATCAGTCTTCTTAGCTGTGTAGGAAAATTAATGGAACGCATTATCAATGGCACTCTAACATGGCATCTGGAAGAAAACCAACTCTTAACACCTCACCAAGCAGGATTCAGAAAGTACAGATCCACTGAAGATCAAATAACCTATATAGCTCAGGAAATAGAGGATGCCTTCCAAGAGAAAAAGCACACACTAGCGGTCTGGATAGATTTAGAAAAAGCATTTGATAAAAGTATGGAAGGAAGGACTGAAAGTAAAACTACAAAAAATGCATGTTTGTGGGAAAATGTACAAATGGATCAGCCACTACCTTGAGAACAGAACTGCCAGGACAAAAGTACAAGGACAAACCAGCAAAATGATGCTGTTGGAGCAAGGTGTCCCCCAAGGAGGAGTTCTTTCACAAACATTACTCCTAGCATATATAAACGACATCACGGAAAATTTTCCAGCCAGAGTACACACATCATCCTTTGCAGATGACCTAGCCATATGGACATCTGAAGAATATATTAGTACAGCTAACAGCAGAATGCCGGTCTCTCTGGCTGTGGGGTTACAACACTTTCTCTCTGTAATCCCGTTTATCACGCAGAGTCTCGCAGCGGAGCGAGAACTGAGGTGGTTCGACCCCCGCTCGTGACTTGCGGATACTGAGCCGGCCGCTCAGAAAGCAATGGCAAACTACTGAGCGTAATCTTGCCAAGAGATCAACAGACAGCTGAAAGATGCTGCTGTTGACAGCTAAGTCCTGTAAAAGGATACGCAAAACATTTTTTTTTTTTAACAGCAGAATACAGCAAGCCCTATTAGCGCTAGAGGACTGGTCAAAATCATGGCTAGTGAAGATAAGTGAGGAGAAAACAACATGCACAGTGTTCTCCCTCTCAACAAAAACTCAGCAACCTAAGCTGGTATTGAATGGAAAAATATTGCGCCATGTAGAAAATCCAAACTATCTAGGAGTCACCTTTGATCGTCGCCTGACATGGAAGACACAGGTTGAGAAAAATCGAACAAGAGCAAGGCAAAGAATGGCAATCATGAAAAAGCTTGCTGGTACAACGTGGGGAGCAGATGAGAAAGTTCTCAAGAAGTTATATACTGGATGGGTGAGGCCAGTACTGGAATATGGCATTGCAGCTTGGGCAACAGCAGCTAAGTCAAACTTTAACAAAATAAGTAGAGTCCAAAATCAAGGAATGCGAATCATAACTGGAAGCCTGAAGACAACGCCTATTAATGAATTAGAAAAGATAACTTGTTTACAACCAATGCAGGATAGAAGAGATAGCAGAGCCCAGCAACAAGCTGAAAAATTTAGAAGATTGACAGACCACCCTATGTATAAAAGGTTTAGTGGTTTTGGAAAGGGAAGACTGAAGCGTAGCAACTTTGTAGAAACTGCAAAACGAAAGATTAGGGCAGATCCCATACTTAACATATCAACAGTCAAACCCATTTACAATGCAGACAAGTTCCCAGCTTGGAGACAGCAGCAACTGCCTGAGATGATAGAAAACATTCCTGGTATTGAGAAAAAGAACACTCAGCATGAAACCGAAAGAAGAGAAATAACCCTAAACTACATAAAAGAACATTACCCAAGCAGCAATTGGACCCATGCATATACAGATGGATCAGCCAAAAATTCAGTAGAGAATGGAGGATGAGGAATTCTCCTAAATTTAAAAAATGGAGTGAAAAAAACACATTCAGTGGCAACTGGAAAGTTTTCAAGTAACTTCAAAGCGGAGGTAGAGGCTCTGAAAACTGCAGCAGAAATGCTCTTGATGGAGGAAAATAAAGACACGCAAATAGCTATCTTTACAGATGCAAAGTCAGTTGTCTCAATACTGAAGAGCAAAAACAGCACAGAACTAGTTGACCTAAGAGCAGCACTCCATGGTCTATGCCAGAAATCCAAAAAAGTTGTAATACAGTGGATCCCATCACATTGCAGTATACCTGGAAATGAAGAGGCTGACAGACTGGCAAAAGAGGGCGGATGACTACCACAGCCTGACATAGACATAACCTATAATGAGGCAAAGAGGTTGATAAAAAGCATGTATAGAACCAAATGGGAATCAGAGCATCCAGGCCACCAGAAGGATGATGCATATTACAAACTCGACCGAAGAGAACAAGTAGCAATCTTCAGACTCCGCACAGGACATAACAGGCTGAAATACCACTTGTTCAACAAACTAAAGATAGGAGATACAGATGAATGTAATTGTGGAACTGGTAAAATGACAGCTAAACATTTGCTGCAAGAGTGCCCAATATATGCAGAACAGAGAAAGATATTTTGGCCCACACCTGCTTCATTCGAGGACAAGCTTTATGGAGATATCAACAAGCTCAAGTCGACTGCAGCTTACTTTAACTGTATTCAGGTTGACATTTAAATGTACATGAAGAAGTATTTAGACTGCCACACTTCATACCACAGGCATGTCGGTTACACAAGCCTCCCAGAGGCATGAAATGGAATATTGCTTGGATAGCAAATCCATTACGTGGAAAGTCCGAATCGAAAGCTCACTGTGTGGGCTTCATAAAAGGTGGAAAAAGCGTCCTAGTGGCACAAAATGGAATATTGCTTGGATAGCAAATCCATTACGTGGAAAGTCCGAATCGAAAGCTCACTGTGTGGATGTCATCTGCAAACTGCATTCTTCTGGCTTCTGGAAGAACAGCCTATGGTGAACGGAAGGCCCAATATACGGAAGTGAGGCTAAGCAGCCATGTGCAGGACGTGACGATTCCTTGGGTGAGCCCAGTACCAGAGCGCTGTGTGATGGTTCTGCAATTATGGAAGCCTCCTTGGATGGCGGGGAATGCCCATGGTCTGCCCCTGCCTTCCCTTGAGGGCTGACCAGGATGCCTTTGGCTGTTCTATATGGGCCAGCTGGGATGGGAGATAACACCACAACAGTGAGAGTCTAACGTCCTAAGAAACCCCCCGGGAAGGTTAACCCGGTCAACAAATGCCCGCAAAAGTCGGATGTGTCGGCCTAACGGCGCAAGAACGCAGCTCTGCTGTAAACAGGCACAACGCAATCACGTCCGGAAAAAAAAACTCTGGATGAACGAAGAAGAAGAAGAAGAATCATGACCTGATTACATCCTGTTATGCTACTCTGAAGATGTGAAGTTCTAGTACTTGGCTTACTCACCCTGCTGGTATCTGGACTTGGGGAGGTGATGGATAACTCTGTAACACAGTCCTAGGGAAGATGGTACTTTGGTACCCCAGGTCAGAACATTCTCTACCCCAGGACTCAGATGACCTGATTGCCAGTGCATGAAACGTAACAGTTAGAACTGAGTCTTTCAGAGGATTCACAATCAACCAAATAACCATCTACCATAGGACTACTTTTGTTTAATACTCAGATGTTCTTTTAATTCATTATCCTATTTGTTGCCAAATGAAAGCAGTCTTTCATGAGTAGTTACATCGACTGCTGAGTCAGGCTAAAAATAAATTAGTCCTCATGCGAAATGTAACAGGGCTAGAATAAATTATTTAAATAAAATAGGAAGTTTGATATATTTTTTAAATTATCAGTCCCTTTATAACATAATTTATGAAGGGCATTAATAAAGACAGGAAATTTTCATCTGAAATAAAAGATTGGAGACATGCCTGCACTAACTCCATGTGAGGACAGACTCTGTGAAGACATTAACAACCTCACGTTGACTGTTGCTTTCTTCTCTCTCTCTCTCTCTCTCTCTCTCACACACACACACACGTACGTTCATGTTCGAAAGTGCACCAAGAAGATGGAGAAGATAAGAGACATTATAACCTAATAGTTGCCCATGTTACTGGAGCATTTAGTGAAAGCAAAGGATGATAGTCTAGATGTCTTCTTCACTACCCTAGGATCAGGGGTGAGTACTCCATCCTTGGAATTCTTATTTTGCATAACTCCACACATGATTCACATCTAGTCTTCTTTGAGTGAGACGCCAACCACTCCATTCCTGTATTCTGTTTATAATCTCTTTATTTCTGTTGTTATCAATGTAGTGTGAACATCGTGAAAAGCAAGCTAGACTCTGAAGATCTTGGAATTATTACCCGCAGCAGTTTTCTGGAGGAGTTCTTTCCAGAACAGCAGCTAGAGCAACCGGAGTGTTTCATGATCTACCACTATAATGGTTTACCGCACTCCTGTCCAGAGGGCAAGGTAAGATGCTGTCAGTGATTGTCTGATGTTGGGGTAGTCTTCATAGATTTGTTGTTAAATGTTTCGGAGACTCCTGTGGGTCGTCACTAAAAGCTACGGAGTTCGTGCTTTGTGCGACGCTTTCCGTGCTGCGGAAAGACGCCGAGCCATATGGGATAAAACCCGGTGCAATGAAGTCGACCCTGTCGACTTTTAAGCGACTTTTTCATATATTTGTATGGAAACTGGTGTAATCAGTGATCATCTGATGTCGGCGCAGTCTTCTTTCATGTGTGTGGAAACTGGCGTCATCAATGACAAAGTAATGGAACAAATATAGTGTGAAAGTAAATGCAGTGTGTATGCTGAGATCATTAATTGAACATTCTACAGTAATAAAAAACGGCCTACATCTTTGCCGTATTGATTACACAAAGGCTTTCGATAAAGTAAGACATGTCAACATGATGAAGATGCTTGCAGATCTACGAGTTGATGGGAAAGACCTTAGACTTGTAAAAAACATATATTGGAAACAACTAGCTGCCATAAAGATTGATAATGAAATAGGTCAATATCAGACTATTAAGAGAGGTGTGCAACAGGGATGCGTAATGTCCCCAGATGTCTTTTCCATGTACTGTGAAAATAAATTGGAGAACTTGGTGGCGACTGGCAAGATTGAGGGGAAGAGAACAAGGGGGAGGCAGAGAAGTAAATACCTGGATGACTCTGCCACATGATAAGGTCGAGACAAGAACACTGAGCTGATCCACGACTCTGGTGTGATGGCAAAACATGATCGCCTACTCTTATTGGCATGGCAGATGATGATGATAAATGGAACAAAATGTTAATACATGCATGTCTTGCTGAGCTTCATGAATTCTTCACCAGGTGTATGTATACAAAACAACAAGTTCTACTTATGGATTTGACACACATGCATCTATATTTTATGATAAAAATGAATCTTCTGCCTTTCATTTCCCAGTGGAGCATGAACCCTGGGCCAACTCTGCCAAGCCTTTTGTAGACTTGTTCATGATTGGGTGGATTTTACAGCTAAAGTTTTGTTCAGCCTCAGGTAGCCTGTCTCACGCCAGCCTCTATGACATGCTTGATAGGTTACAGTTTTATTATTCTTTGCTTCCTATATGGGACCTGGTAACACACAGCCAATACATGTGTGTGTGTGCATCTGTGATCTCTGAAGGATTTAACTCATAAACACATTCCTAGTCTTACATCCTCCAATCTTTTGCTTAATTGGGTAGATTTTGCAGCTAAAGTTTTGTTCAGCCTCAGGTAGCCTGTCTCACGCCAGCTCTATGACATGCTTGATAGGTTACAGTTTTATTATTTTTTGCTTCCTATATGGAGCCTGGTAACACACAGCCAATACATGTGTGTGTGTGCATCTGTGATCTCTGAAGGATTTAACTCATTAACACACTCCCAGTCTTACATCCTCCAATCTTTTGTTTCCCTCTTCTTGAAACTGCATAAATATTCCGTTCATTACTTGCAGGCTTCTTTTATTGTGTAGCCCATTCTCTAGCCCATAGTCTTCTGCAAGTGTCTGACCTTGCACAGATATTGCAGTCATGACTCTCCAAACCTCTGTCATTTCATATTTTATTGAAGTTGTTGTTTATATTATTATTTGTTGTCCAGTTGCTTAAGCTTCCCACACACATTTTTTCTGCTTTCCACTGCCTTTCTTGCCCCATATAGGGCTAATTTCTATCTTTTCCTTATAGATTTATGAGTGATTTTATGATGCCAGCATCTGTGAATATCTCTTTTTATTTTCCCCATGATATTAGCTCATATTGCATTCATATCAAGTTCGTTACATGCACTCACATTCCCACATTGTCTTGTTATTGTTTTGGTTCATTGTAAAAAAGTTTTATATATAAATGCAGATAACACAGTTTGTATTTGTTTGGTACATTGTAAATAATGTTTATATATAAATTTGGAGTAGACATATTAACCAAAATGTTGAATAATATTTACAGCAGTGGATATCTACCAGGCGATATGCTGAAATCTATATTTATAGCTATACCAAAATGTCCAGAGGCAGTTGAATGCAAAGATTTTTGTACGATTAACCTAATAGTCTATGTCACTAAGCTTCTACTCAGAATTATAGTGAGAAGAACAAGAAAGAAAATAAAAATTGGAAATTGGTGAAGAACAGTATGGATTTGTGGAAGGAAAGAGTACAAACAATGCAATATATGCATTATGACACAATTGGAAAAACCAATAGAGACACAGAAAGACATATTTGTGCTTCATAGATTGTACTAAGGCATTTGATAAAGTAAAACATGATGAAATTATTAAAATGGTGGAAGATATTAACATTGATGGGAAAGATCTCAGAATAATAACAAATATTTACTGGAACCATGTAGCAGCAATTAAAATGGAAAATAAAGGAGGACATTATGAACAAATAAAGCTGGGAGTACAACAGGGATGTGTTTTGTCACCAGATCTCTTTTCCCTCTATAGCGAAGTAATAATGAGAAAGATCAAAGAGAAGCCAGGAATAATATTCGAGGATTATAATATGAACAATATACGCTATGCAGAGGACACAGTATTGACGGTGGATAATGCAAAAGATCTACAAAAATTGTTGGACATTGTAGTTACAGAGAGTGCGAAGAAAGGACTTTCTTTGAATATAAAGAAAACAGTAACAATGGTGATATCAAAGAAAAAGGCGACACCCAAATGTGAAATAGAGATAGAAAGGAAAATTCTTCACCAAGTGGATAGTTTTAAATACCTAGGGGTATTTATAACATCAGATGAAAGATGCACAACAGAGATTAAGAGCAGAATAGGGCAAGCAAAAGGCTCATCTCAGAAAATGAAGAGTATCTTAAGCAATAAGTTACTATCATTGTAAGAAAGAGAGTGCTGAAGTGCTATATAGAACCTATTTTGCTGTATGGCTGTGAATCTTGGAATGTAAATGACCAAATTAAGAAATTGGAAGCAACAGAGATGTGGTTCCTGAGATGAATATTGCAAATTCCTTGGACTGCCAAAGTTACTAACAACAAGACTGCCAAAGTAACTAACAACGACTGCCTGAAAGAGGCTAATGAAACTGGAACATTATATACAACAATAAGAAACAGGCAAACAGCTTGTTTTGGTCATTGATGAGAAGAGAGGCATTGTAGAACATCGTGACAACTGGAAAGATTGAGGGGAAGAGAGGCAGAGGCAGACCAAGAGAAATGATGCTGGATGGATTGAGACGGTGGCATGGAGGAATATCAACAGGAGAGTTGATCCAGAAAACCAAAGACTGAGATCTGTGGAGGGTCATCAACGCCTACGCCAGCCGGCATGGCACTTGATGGTGATGATATAAATGCAGAAGAAACATTGTCAAGTTATTTTAGCCTCTGCCTGAAAACTTACAATGTGGCATGTATTTCATAGTGAAATGCCTCGTTAAATAGATTAAAGTCCTCATTTGTTGTTTTCCTTTTATGAAACATTATTTGTGTTATTAATATATTCCTTATATTTTCTGATTCAGGTCTCTTATACAGAAGGCAAAGCAATTCTAGCAGAAGAGGTAGATACACAGTTCATTACAGACATGACACCAATCAAATTATGCCTTCAGACTAAATGGCCTTCCATAGAAATAGTCTGGGATTCTAATGTACCTCCATCTCTTAACTAGTATTCTATGGAAGCCAAGTTAGCTTTAAGTGTTGCTTTTTAAGTTGTTCTTATTTTTTTTAAACTAAGATTTTATTGAGGTTGTGAGAGATGGAATTGTGTGTTGTGAAGTTTGCATGAAAGAACCCATTGTCATCTCAGTTGAGGTGTGTAATTTATTGATATCTTGTGTTAGTTTTCTGTGAAATGGATAATGCACAGATAATGACCGTATGTTAGGATAATATGAAACTATGTTGGCAGAGAGGGGCAAAAGAGAGTAGGATACACTGTATTATTATTAAGTGTCAGCATTGCAAGCAGATCATATTTATTAACAGATATATTATTTTGAAACCACAAGAAAGAATCGCTTGGAATTCATTATGCTTGTAATGAAATTATAGGATATACACTTGGTATAACATAATTTGGTAGTCTCATATCAGCCTACTTTTGGAAATGAGCTCACTTTGAGTTATGTCACCTAATGTCGTCTACTCTTGGAGATTTAGATCTTCTTGAGTTATGTTACCTACTAATGTGGGTTTAGTTCCCTTGAATTATGTCATTGACTATTAACTAATGTGAGTTTAGTTCCCCTGAGTTATGTCATTGACCACATAATAATGTGGGTTTAGTTTCCTTGAGTTATGCCATTGGCCGCTAATTAATGTGGGCTTAGTTCCATTGAGTTGTCACCATCTGTCTTTTAATGTGGGGTTAGTTCCATTGAGCTATGTCACCATCTGTCTTTTAATGTGGGCTTAGTTCCATTGAGTTATGTCACCATCTGTCTATTAATGTGGGCTTAGTTCCATTGAGTTATGTCACCATCTGTCTTTTAATGTGGGCTTAGTTCCATTGAGTTATGTCACCATCTGTCTTTTAATGTGGGCTTAGTTCCATTGAGTTATGTCACCATCTGTCTTTTAATGTGGGCTTAGTTCCATTGAGTTATGTCACCATCTGTCTTTTAACATGGGGTTAGTTCCATTGAGTTATGTCACCATCTGTCTTTTAATGTGGGCTTAGTTCCATTGAGCTATGTCACCATCTGTCTTTTAACATGGGGTTAGTTCCATTGAGTTATGTCACTATCTGTCTTTTAATGTGGGCTTAGTTCCATTGAGTTATGTCACCATCTATTTTTTAATGTGCGTATAGTTCCCTTGGCCGGCTTCGTGGCTTAGAGGTTATGACTTTTCTCCGTAATCTCATATACTCTCATCGGTGACGTGATGACGGTGAGAATCAGCAGTGGTTCGAATCGCATCGGTAACTTACGGGGTATGTGAGCCGGCCGCGCAGAAAGCAATGGCAAACTACTGAGCGTAATCTTGCCAAGAAATCAACATACAGCTGAAAGATGCTGGTGTTGACAGCGATGTCCTGTAAAGGATATGCAAAAAAAAAATAAAATAGTTCCCTTGAGTATATCACCATCTATCTATTAGTTCCCTCGAGTTATGTCACTGATCATTTGGTAATGTAGGTTTAGTTTCTTAGAGTTATCTCATTGGCCGCTAATTAATGTGGGTTTAGTTATGCCACTATCTATCTATTAATGTGGGTTTAGTTTCATTGAGTTATTTCACCATGTCTTTTAATATAGGGTTAGTTCCCTTGTGTTAAGCCACCATATTTCTATTAATATAGGGTTAGTTCCCTTGAGTTATGTCACATATCACTTGGTAATGTGGGTATAGTTTCCTTGAGTTATGTCACCTACTAAAGTGAATGTTGAGCTTTGGTTAAATTGTTACTGCCTGTCTACTGATGTAGGTGTAGTTCCATCTGTGTTAAGTCACCTGTCATGAACCAGCAATCTGAAGACTATCTATTTAGACTAACTGCAAGCTAATTGAAAAATAATTGATCAGTATATCTGCATTCTGAATAAGATGAGGAAAGACTAAAGGGGCAAAAGAATTAATTAGTATTTTAGCTGAACTGTTTAAAAAACCCATACTACTAGACAAACAGACTGCGCTTTTCTGTGGGCTTAATTTTACTAAAGGAAATATTTCTTGCAGTGTGAAGGACATGAAGGGAAACTGCAGAACCATACAGGGTACTGCAGGGGAGTTTTCAGAATTATATAACATGGTTTCAAGTTTCAGTTATGTTAGTCGATGCAAGGGGTAAAAAATAACATTGAATAATATTTTTCCCATATACTTAAACTTCATTATATTTTACAGTAAAATACAAACTAGAATCAATTCTGGAAATAAGATATACTATGCACTACAACATCTACTAAAATCAAAGGCGCTATCTCGTAACACCAAGATCACAATATACAAAACATTGATCAGACCAGTTGTGCTGTATGGCTCTGAAACCTGGAGTACAACGAAAGGAGACGAGGCCTTGCTACAAACCTTTGAGAACAAAGTTTTAAGACGCATCTTTGGACCCATTAGGGATACACAAAGTGGAGAGTGGAAAAGAAGAAGTAACAAAGACATTTATGATCTGTTTAAGTCCCCGCTAATCACTGGTATCATGAAGGCTAATAGACTACAAAGGCTGGGGCATATAGAAAGAATGGAAGATAATAGGGAAACAAAACTCGCTTACACTCAGGAAATAAATGACCGTAGACCCAAAGGTAGACCAAGAAGACGGTGGAGAGATAATATATATACAGACCTACAAGTACTTGGAATCAACAACTGGCAAGAGAAGGTCAACCAGATAGACGAATGGAGACGGATTGTATCTGCAGCAAAGAACCTCAATGGCTCGGAACGCTGAAGAAGAAGAAGATACTACACATGTGCCTTTCACACACTCTGTTCTGGTCTGGCAGTGAGTTATTTCAGATGCTTCCTGTGGTTGTTTTACATGCTGTCGGATACAAAGATCTGAATCTTTTTATAACAGATATTACTAGTATAGGATACAATTCCTTAGTGGTATGTTGCAGTCCAGCCCCTATTGTTGCTGATACAACAGTAAGATAGTATGTTACATAAACATGATGACATGGTAGTACTGTGGTTAATGCATTAAATTCACTAAAACGATAGTCTATTGTTCAGTTCCCAATAGGTTGTCATTTTTTGTGTGACACACACTGCTCTGAGAATGACCCAGCTTCATAAATTGGTAACCATCCAGGGGACCCTGACAGCAAATGCTGATACAAACTTTAATGTGTTGGTGGGTTCAAATATTATAAACCGATACATCACAACTTTTGTCTTACGTGGAAAATGATGTAGAAAAAGTGGGTACCATAAATGTATTGGAAAAAAACAAACTGAATATAATGACCATGTCACCCTTTTTGCAGTTTATTTATAATTGAAACTGACAGTATGCCTTAATTTGGATAAGCTACTTTACTTTTTAATTTTAATTGTTTAATTATACAGCAAGTTATTTTTATTTTCTGTTCCACCATAATAAACTCATTTGCTAGAAAAAAAAAAAAGAACATTGGATTTAGAAGTGGTCAGGTTTCTCTGCCACTTCCAGTAAAAACAACAGTTATTTATCTGATGTACAGAAAGTAAATAAATGTGAAAATTATAATATCTACATATTTTCACCTTCTTTTCTTGCATTGTTTGTTTTATTCGTGGTTGCAATGTTAGTTAATCTTCTTGTCAGTTGAATATTGAAAACTGTGCTTATTGTTTCATTGTTTTCAGTTTGTTGGTAATTCTGGATTTTAGTTCACAATGGTGATAATTCTGTGCTTTTTAATTGTCTTTGTTTAGCCTTGTATCTAATATTAATGGTTGCTGAAAACTCTTATTACTGTTGTTTTCACAAGCTGTTCTATATCCTGTTGCATAATTGTATTTATTTGGTGTAGAATGGATGCTTTTTTTTCCCAAGTATCTTTCTTGATAACTTTCATTGTGACTGTGGTTTATTGTTTTGTTTGTAAAATATTGATATTGAATGCTTTGTGATAATTATAATTTTACTGTCTAGTGTTACTTCTATTGCTATTTAATAGAGGCTCCAGCAATGTGGATGGAAGGGTGCATTTCTTCAAACCAAAAAGAAACAAGTATAGAAGTTTTGGAGAAGTTAGGAATGAGAAAAGAGATAATTGTAGAATAAAAAAAGAGACATATCAAATATTGTGGGCACAGTAAGAGACAAGACAAGTGTATAAACACCATATTAGAATGAGGCTAGAAAAATATGTGTCTAGTAACATATGCTGAGAGCATCTTAGGGCATATAAAAGGGTCCTTATCTGTACTGTTTTATACTAGAATGAAAAGTTGGAGGCAGGCCAGCAGGAAGAAGGCAACATCAGTGGGAGGATAACATGAGGTGGATGAACAGAGATCTGTCAGAGTGTATCATCTGGGCATGGGACAGACAGTGTTTAAGCCAGCTTTTGTTGTGAATGTGATATATTTTGCCAGCCAAGACCTTGGACCACCATCAGACATTACCTTGTCGAAAACTGATTCAAAGGATGTATCCCATGACTTCTTTTAATGGGTTCCCTGGGTGACCCAGCCTAAAATGGGTACAGGATATTTTCTGGGAAGTAAAGTCAACATTGAGTGCCGATTGATCTCAAGCACAAATACCCAGTCTGTCTCATAGAGTGAAAAGGGGTCCTGTTCTGTTTTACTTACTGTCTCAACTGTTTGTTGAATTTGTGTTTTAATTTGTTTGTTTTATTGGTCTCTAGAGACCATCAAACGTGAAAAAGAGTGGGTTTAAGTTCCGGAAGACATGACGGACTGGCACAATGTAATAATAACACTGGGTTGTGAGTGCAGGGAATGGGCAGCAGGCCGCACTGAGTTTGAAGTGCAACAGCTGATCCAAAGTAACACACATAAAGGCGACATAGTCATCTACACTGATGGGTCAGTGGTGAGAAATAGATGTAATGGTTGGGGTTTCTTCTTCTTCTGGTCCATCCGGAGTTTTTTTGTTTTTTTCCGGACGTGATTGCGTTGTGCCTGTTTACAGCAGAGCTGTGTTCTTGCGCCGTTAGGCTTCTGCGGGTATTTGTTGACCGGGTTAACCTTCCCGGATGGTTGGGGTTTTATTGCAAAAGCTAATGGACAAGTCTTGAAAAAAGGAGAGTCTGGCATATGAGACTACAACCTCCAGCATGAGAATGAAGATGGTGGCAGTAACAGCGGCATTCCGTTGGCTGGAGGAGACTACTGCAACACACATTGTATTCATTACAGATTCAAAGAGTATGCTTAGTAAGGTGGAGAAAGGAATGTTTCTTGTGGAATGGCTCTCGTCGCTTCAGAGGTCACAGATCGTGAGAATTGTATGGATATTTTGCCCTGGCCATGCGGGTGTACGGGAGAATGAACAGGCTGATAGGCTAGCAGGAAGGGCACCTCTTGGTGGTATTTTGCCTATGGACAAGGGGGAGGTGGTTGTGCGCTTGTGGGACCAGGTGGAGAAGGCGGAGGAACAAATTGAGAACCCATATGTGGAAAGAATGAGATTGCGGGGGATCGGCAGGGGTTCTGGAAGAATCTCAAAAGTGAGAGGGAAGACCAAGAGAACTTTTAATCAGATAGCGGTCGGAATGTTTAGTAGCTTGACACTTCGCTGGCTGTTGAACGAGGGGACGGAGCACGTATGGGAATGTCCTGAGTGCAGTGATGTTAGTTCTTAACTCAGCTCAACTTGTTTTACTGGTCAGTATTTTAGTGTCTTGAATTGTTTTGTTTTGATTAGTGTCTGTAATTGTTGCTAATTAACTGTGTTAATTATTTTGTTGAAATGTCATAAATGTTTTGTTTGGTAAACATCTGTGATGCCTGTTAGTTATTGCCATCAAACAACAGAATGCCTGGGTTTTGTAGACGCAAACAATTTGTTGTTGTAGCTATATTCAATTATTTTATTTAAAATGTCGCTAATATTAGTTTAAATCACCACCATCATCATCTTCCACTTTTGCCTTCAAGTGTCGTGGGGAGGAATAGTTGATGTTCCAGTGCCTGATGGGTGGCATAAATGTTTGCATTTTGGACACGGCAGCTTAGTGTGGATGAAAATCATATGAGAAATAGGTTAATTGCTTCAGCCACATGTGTAATAGGTGATTGTTTTATTTCAGCCATATTTTAAATAGAAAATTGTGTCAACTTAATATGAAATAGGTTATTTGCTTCAGCCACATGTGCTTGCTTGTGTTTGCTAGCTGTGAACTCCAGCATGAAATCCTGTATGTCGGATGAAGACATCCTGTTGTCCAACATCAGTGTGATGTCTTACCGGACCTGAGGTTTGCGTGATTATCCATTGTCCCATGTCTGGCTTATTGGTGTGCAGACTGGTAGTTCCTCGCCGTGCAGGCAGATACTCTTCGACTTTGGAAGAATCAGCGATCCTACTATGTTAGCCAGGACCCCGAAGGGACCTGTTCCCCAGGACGCATGGCGAGGACGTGCTAGTAGGTCTTGGCCAGTATAGAACCTGGCCCTGGTGCCTTGGAAACACCTCTGAAATAGGTGATTGTTTCAGCAATAATATTGTTTGTAGTTAAACATGGATGAAAACTGCTCTTGAAATAATTGATTATTTGGTTGTTTCGGGATCTGAAATTTAAATATTGAGCACAACCCACTTCTGGCAACGCTGATCGTATTCTGGTATGAACCTAAGGCATATCCACGTCAATATGGAAGCACTATAATCGAGTTTCGCTCTCGTTTGAGCTCATCAGTAGTTTCCTTGCCAGTGAGAAGTCCTGATCGTTCGGGTCCACATCGATTGACGGATGTCAGTCGCGGCGATTGGGCAATCTTGAGCATAGCCTACGATGGGTGACGTAACATTCTGTTAGGATAATTTGGTGTGTCCAGCGTGTGCCGCGTGGTTACACACCTGCTTCACATGCCAGTGATCCGGGGCTTGTTCCGGATCCGGTCAGGGATATGCACTACTGACGAGCTCAAACGTGAGCGAAACTCGAGTATAGTGCTTCCATATTGACGTGGATATGCCTTAGGTTCATACCAGAATACGATCAGCGTTGTCAGTAGTGGGTTGTGCTCAATATTTAAAATAAGTAATTGCTTGAGCCATATGTGAAATGTGGTAAGTTCATTTCAGCTGTATCTTAAATAAATGATTGCATGAACATAATATGAAATAGGTTAACTAGTTAAATAGGTGATTGTTTTAACTATATGTCAAATAAGTGATTTTCTTAACTCTTACAGGACACAATGTGTTTTGGTGAAGGATTTCTTTAAGCAGTTTTGATTTACTTCTACAGATAATGTGTTAATTATTTCCAGACTTTCAAAACTTTATTTACATTATAAAGGGGATAGTTACAAATTATAACCAGTACAAAAGAACGCAAACATTAGTAGGTTCCCATCTTCAATGCTTGAAAATATCAGCCCCTAAATACTGGCCTAATGGGCGCATTTGCAAAGTTGATAGGGAGCTACATTGATGTCTTGAGCACAGTTGGACAAGGGTCTGACACCTGGGCTTATCACCTAGTAAGTAAAGGATAGAGTGACTATCTATTCGCCCACACATTCAGGCTACAAAATGTGATGGATTTATGACATCCTAGGTCTATAGCAAAAGACTGCTTCATAACAATCAAACAAAATATTGGCCCCTTGTCCTTTCATTTGCTGATATGTTCATCAGTTAAGACATGTGTGAAATATATGATTGCTTTAGTGCTGTGTAAAATAAGTGAATGTTTTAAGCCATGTGTGAAATATATGATTGCTTTAGTGCTGTGTAAAATAAGTGAATGTTTTAAGCCATGTGTGAAATATATGATTGCTTTAGTGCTGTGTAAAATAAGTGAATGTTTTAAGCCATGTGTGAAATATGTGATTGCTTTAGTGCTGTGTAAAATAGGTGAATGTTTTAAGCCATGTGTGAAATAAAATGTTGCTTCAGCCACACAAGAAATAGATGAATGTCTTAAGTTATGTGTGAAATATGTGATTGCTTGTATAGTCGCCACAGCTTTGTTGTTGTTTAGATTAGGTTTGAATGGGAATCAAAATTGTCAAGTACTATAATTTCATGCTCTTCCTTACCAGAGAACAATATATATTATAACTTGGTACAAAGCTTTATACAGTGTTTTTCATTTACTTTGTCGACTTATTTGATTTCTTCATACTGAATTTGTAAGTGGAATTGTGTCCTCTAGAAATAAAGTTCTAGCCACCTGTCAGTGGAAAGGAGAAATCCAGTGACTGCAGAATTTTCCACCAGATTTTTTCAGTAAAATTCAGCAGGTTTATTTCTACGATTTCTCATCTGTCTGTAACATCAATATTTACTGTATTCCTTTCTTTTGATATAGGGTTAATGACCGTGGGGTTTTTGAAAATATTGTCGTTGCAAGTTTTGTATTCACCCTCTATGGAGTTCAAGCAATATTACAAGGTAAATACAAAACTTGAAACGGAAATATTTTCAAAAACCCCACAGTCATTAAAAATACATCCTGTATACATTGCCATTCTACCATTTTAACTGATTAAGTGCCATGATATGATTGGTCATCTCAAGCGACTTCCCAGTTCTGCCATGCGCTTATAAATCGCCAACATGTTGTTATTGCATTATAATACAACATGTCTGCTACCATATTAACAACTTTTATACCATAACTGTGACACAGCCCTGCTTCCCATTTTCCATCTTTCATTTTTGTTTGGTCCAAACCTACTTATTGTTTGGCACATAACATAATCTGTTAAGAACATTAAGGATAGATAAACAGAGTTATAAAGTTGTCTTGGCAGAAACTAACTCATGAAGGGAACTGGTTACTCATGTCAGAATCCACATCCGTTAAACTTGTCATAAGACAGGGTAAACAGGACATTTTCATGACTACAGGAAAGTATCATGACCACACGAAATACCATGATAACATGGAAGATGGAGAGGACGACAGAAAAAGAAAACAGAAGATAATAGACAGCTTGATAGCATGGCATGGAGAAACATCTGTACTGGCAAGACAGGAAGTCGAAAACTAAATATCGCTAAAATTGCTACTTAATGTTTCTTAGTTAATATTGCTGAAAAGCCCATGTGTTACTGGGGCTCTTAAGCTGGCAAAGAATAGTAACACAATAATATACCATAAAGAGGCTACTTAAGAGGGTTGCCATCCCTTTTCACCTTGAAAATGTGCTGGTGTTTTGATTCTCAATTGTATGAGACAGTTTACACTACAGAGTACATATGCTAATCTCAGTTCCTCTTATAGATCTGAAGAAGGAGATTGGAGCACTAAGATGTACTGGTTCTTGATTCTCGGTTGTATGAGATAGTCAACTCTGTGGAGTGCATGTACTGTGGAGTGCATGTACTAATCTCAGTTCCTCTTAGAGATCTGAAGAAGGAGATTGGAGCACTAAGATGTGCTGGTTCTTGATTCTCGATCATATGAGATAGTCAACTCTGTTGAGTGCATGTACTAATCTCAGTTCCTTTTACAGATCTGAAAGAAGGAGATTGGAGCACTAAGATGTACTGGTTCTTGATCTGCACAAGACAGTCAGTTCTGCAGAGTGCATGTACTAATCTCAGTTCCTCTTATAGATCTGAAGAAGGAGACTGGAGCACTAAGATGTATTGGTTCTTGATTCTCGATCATATGAGATAGTCAACACTGTGGAGTGTATGTACTGTGGTGTGCATGTAATAATCTCAGTTCCTTTTATAGATCTGAAGAAGGAGGGAGCACTAAGATGTGCTGGTTCTTGAGTCTCGATTTGTATGAGATAGTCAACTCTGTGGAGTACATGTACTGGTCTCAAAATCCTCTTAGAGATCTGAAGAAGGAGGGAGCACCAAGATGTACTGGTTCTTGAGTCTCGATTTGTAAGAGATAGTCAACTCTGTGGAGTACATGTACTGGTCTCAAAATCCTCTTAGAGATCTGATTAAGGAAACTGGATCTCTGTTCCCAGTGGAGATCTAAAGCAGGAGACCAGAGCATAAGGAATGTTTTCATAGTTCAATGAATACAGTCCTTGGATCCAGTCAACCATGAGAATATGGCTAACAGTGCAGTGATCTGGGTTCAAGCTTGGATGAAGCAGCATATTTTTTCTTACAGCATGCAATTCTGAGGTCAATCCAACTTTGAATGAGTACCTAAGATTTTCGATAAATGAGATGAGTTGAGTCATACAGTGGGAGATGAACTAATGGTTCATACAGTGGGAGATAAATTGATGATTCATACAGTGGGAGATGAACTAATGGTTCATACAGTGGGAGATGAACTGATGGTTCATACATTGTGAGATGAATTGATGATTCATACAGTGCACAATGAGCTGATGATTCATACAGTGAGAGATGAACTGGTGATTTATAATTTAAGATGAAAAATGATGCATACAGTGAAAGATGTATTAATGATTCATACAGTGTAAGATGAATTAATTATTCATAGCGTAAGATGAACTGATGATTCATGCAGTGGAATTATTCTTCTTCTGCATTCATCCAGAGTTTTTTCGGATATGATTACGTTGTGCCTGTTTACAGCAGAGCTGTGTTCTTGCGCTGTTAGGCCAACACATCTGACTTCTGTGGGCATTTGTTGACCAGGTTAACCTTTCCGGGGGTTTTGTAGGACGTTTGACTCTCACTGTTGTGGCCCCATCCCAGCAGGCCCATTTAGAACAGCCGAAGACATCCTGGTCATCCCCCAAGGGAAGGCATGGGCAGACCATGGGCATTCCCTGCCATCCAAGGCTTCCATAATTGCAGAGCCGACACATAGCGCTCTGGTACTGGGATCACCCAAGGAAGCATCATGTCCTGCACATGGCTGCTTAGCCTCACTTCCGTATATTGGGCCTTCCGTTCACCATAGGCTGTTCCTCCGGAAAACAAAAGAATGCAGTCTGCAAATGACATCTACACAGTGAGCTTTCGATTCAGACTTTCCATGTAATGGATTTGCTATCCAAGCAATATTCCATTTTGTGCCAGTAGGACACTTTTTCCACCTTTGATGACGCCAACACAATGAGCTTTTGATTCAGACTTTTCACATAATGTATTTGCTAGCCAAGCAATATTCCATTTCAGGCCTCTGAGACGCTTTTGCTACCGACATACCTGTGGTATGAAGTGTGGCAGTCTAAGTACTTCTTCATGCACCTTTAGACTTGTTGACTTCGGTGTGTAATATGCATCATTTGTCTGGTAGCCTGGATGCTCTGATTCCCACTTGGTTCTATAAGTGCTTTTTATAAACCTCTTTGCCTCATTATAGGTTATCTCTATGTCAGGATGAGGTAGCTGTCCACCTTCTTTTGCCAGTCTGTCAGCCTCTTCATTTCCAGGTATACTGCAATGTGATGGGATCCACTTATTACAACTTTTTTGGATTTCTGACATAGTCCATGGGTTGATGCTCTTAGGTCTGCTAGTTCTGTGCTATTTTTGCTCTTCAGTATTGAGACAGCTGACTTTGCATCTGTGAAGATAGCTATTTGCTTCTTTATTTTCCTCCATCAAGAGCTTTTCTGCTGCAGTTTTCAAAGCCTCTACCTCTGCTTTGAAGTTGCTTGAAAATGTTCCATTCGCCACTGATGGTTTTTCCCTTCATGTTTTAAAATATAGGATAATTCCTCCTACATCTTCTATTGAACTTTTGGCTGATCCATCTGTATGTGCATGGGTTCAATTGCTACTTGGGTAATGCTCTTTTATGTAGTTTAGAGCTATTTTTCTTCTTCCTGTTCATTCTGAGTGTTCTTTTTCTCAATACCAGGAACGTTTTCTATCATCTCAGGCAGTTGCTGCTGTTTCCAAGCTGGGAACTTGTGTGCATTGTAACTGTGTTTGAATGGTGATATGTTAAGTAAAGGAGCTGCCCTAATCTTTTGTTTTGCAGTTTCTACAAAGTTGCTACACTTCAGACTTCCCTTTCCAAAACCATTAAACCATTTATACATGGGGTGGTCTGCTAATCTTCTAAATTTTTCTGCTTGTTGCTGGGCTCTCTTATCTCTTCTATCCTGCACTGGTTGTAACAAGTGATCTTTTCTAGTTTGTTAATAGGCGTTGTCTTCAGGCATCCAGTTACGATAAGCATTCCTTGATTTTGGACTACTTATTTTGTTAAAGTTTGACTTAGTTACCGTTGCCCAAGCTGCGATGCCATATTCCAGTACTGGCCTCACCATCCAGTGTATAACTTCTTTAGAACTTTCTCATCTGCTCCCCACGTTGTACCTGCAAGCTTTTTCATGATTGCCATTGTTTGCCTTGCTCTTGTTCGATTTTTCTCAACCTGTGTCTTCCATGTCAGGCCACAATCAAAGGTGACTCCTAGATAGTTTTGATTTTCTTCATGGCGCAATATTTTTCCATTCAATACCAGCTTAAGGTGCCGAGTTTTATTTGAGAGGGAGAACACTGTGCATGTTGTTTTCTTCTCACTTATCTTCACTAGCCATGATTTTGACCAGTCCTCTAGCACTAATAAGGCTTGCTGTATTCTGCTGTTAGCTGTACTAATATATTCTTCAGATGTCCCTATGATTAGGTCATCTGCAAAGGAGGATGTGTGTACTCTGGCTGGAAAATTTTCCGTGATGTCATTTATATATGCTAGGAATAATGTTGGTGAAAGAACTCCTCCTTGGGGAACACCTTGCTCCAACAGCATCTTTTTGCTGGTGTGTCCTTGTACTTTTGTCCTGGCAGTTCTGTTCTCAAGGTAGTGGCTGATCCATTTATAAATTTTCCCACTCACATTCATTTTTTTGCAGTTTTACTTTCAGTCCTTCCCTCCATACTTTATCAAATGCTTTTTCTAAATCTATCCAGACTGTTAGTGTGTGCTTTTTCTCTTGGAAGGCATCCTCTATTTCCTGAGCTATATAGGTTATTTGATCTTCACTGGATCTGTACTTTCTTAATCCTGCTTGGTGTGGTGTTAAGAGTTGATTTTCTTCCAGATGCCATGTTAGCCTAATGCGTTCCATTAATTTTCCTATGCCAGTTGGTTCTTCCAGATCTTTCCCTTTCTTTGGGACTGGTATTAGTATAGCTTCCTTACATGCCTATGGGACTATTCCTCTCTTCCAGCTGTTCTTTATTTCCTTTAGTGCCTAGTCCTGTTAGCATTTCATTTGTGATTCCATCCTTTCCTGGTGATTTCTTCTTTTTTAGGGTATTCATTGCCTGTTCCATTTCTTCCATTTTTAGATTTGCCATCATATATTCTGCTGCTGTCTCTGTAGTACTATGATGTGTCTGTTTAGCTTTGCTTTCTACTGTTTGGTTGTAATATCAATGTGGTTTGCACTGGCATAGTGTTCCATTAGTGCATTTACAGCCTTTTTTCCTGTAAGCAAGGCATTTCCTTGTTTAATTATTATTTGTTTGTTTCTGGGTCCTTCATTGTTCATGACTTTCACTGGTTTCCATCCCTGTCAAAATTCAGGTTTTCTGTTTTTTCCCTCCAACAACATTCTCTTGTTGTTTGACTTACTGTTCTATTATGTGTGGCTGAGATGGCTTTGAGAGAGATGTTCGCTTTAGTTGTTTGTTCTCTCCCTGCTGTCTTACTGGCATCTTAAACTTTGTCCTCCAAAATTTGTAGTTCTTCAGTCCAGTATGGTTTGTAATTTTTCCTAGCTCCTCTTGGAATGGACAGTGGCTGCCTGTATTATAGCTTTGTTTAGACTTTCCACCATTTTTTCATGTTGCCATGTAATGTATTTATGTTTTCACAATATTTGTCTGTTAGTATGGCAAATCTGTCCCAATCAGCTCATTTGTAATTCCAGCAAGGCAAAGGCTTTTGCTCCCGTGGAACATACTCCATATTCATTACAAGCTTGATTGGTCTGTGGTCACTACCTGCTAATTGGTCAAGCACATGACGATCGATTTTGTGGAGGATGTCTCCTGTGCAGAAAGCTAAGTCTGGAGTAGAAGTTGTAAACCACCTTGTAGAGTAGAAGCTGTATGTCATCTGATTTTTTGAGTAGATGGAGATTTGAGTCTATCTTCCAGTCCTCCTCTTCATCTCCTCTGTTGTAAGTATCTGGGTATCCCCATCTTTCTGAATGGCTATTAAAGTCTCTGACAATAATGCAGTTTGTGTCAGTTATTTTCATGTTTGAAAGTGTAAGGTCCTTATCTGCTGGGCTATACAGATTGTAAATTCTTATTTTCACGTCCTTTATCATTATAACTCAGTGGGATGATTCTCTGCAGGCCAAACAGACATGCAGTTAGACACCATAATTACTAGATGAAGTTTTCCTATTAACATTAATACCAGAGATGAAACCTTAGAGAGAAGAGAAAGGTCTAGAACCCATAGTCCTGGGAAGGTTAACCTGGTCAACAAATGCCTGCAGAAGTCGGATGTGTTGGCCTAACAGCGCATGAACACAGCTCTGCTGTAAACAAGCACAATGCAATCACATCCGAAAAAAACTCCAGAAGAACGCAGAAGAAGAAGAAGAAGAAGAAGAAGAAGAACCCATAGTAAAAACAAAAGTAAAAGATGAATGCGGTAACAGACTACAAAATAGCAAAGAACCAAGAATTGCTTTCTGATGATACATATCCCCTCAAATAATGGATACCCATATATTCAGACGGATCTGCACTGAATGCTGCAAGAAATGGATAGGCTGATTTATATGTAGAAAACACAGACAAATCTATTGCAACTGGAAAATACTGAAGCTACTATGATTCTCAAGATAGAGCAATATTAGCTGCAGCTGATGAACTTGTACAGTCCAAAAATAAGCATTCAGTTGTGATTATTACTGATACCCTACCTGTTCTCCTAACACTCAAATCTATAAACCTAGAATTGCAAGATCTACTGCTCCAAGCATGTTAATAATGTAAAACTATTATTCAGTGTCCCCCATATAAAAAAATGAGAGGGCTGATAAACTCGCTAAAGAAGGTCCTGGTCCACAACAGAATATTCCAGTTAAACATTACCAAAATTCATTAATTCATTCAGTAGCATGTCCTTTGCAGAACTTCGCTCCCACAAGAAGCTTCCGGAAAACTTCTCTGTATTACCAAAAAAGAAATCTAATAACAATGAGAAAGTCACATGTTCAAATACAGGATTGGGCAAGTCACTGTCTTTAAACCCAGTACAGGACACAAAAGACGCATGTACCTATAGCTAAATAGGCACTACAGCAGTATGTACATGCAGGCAAGCACCTCAAACTGCAGAACATAAACTACAACACTGTTCCAGCTACAGCTCAGAAAGGCCTGTTATATTGCTGTATGAAACAACCCTAGATGTCAAATTCTACAGGAACTAGCAAGATCTGCAGATGACAGTGCAGTTCATTGTAGCTAAAGGCTAATTCTGAGCATATGAAAAGATGACGAATGAACAGGAACAAGAATTATAATTTGATTAAGAAATATGCTTTTAAAAGAAATGAGTGGGCCACCGAAGTTGCAAGACCAGGTCTTGCTCTGATCAAGACATCAGGGCACCTCTATGTGGTATGGCCTACTCAGTCTGGCTAACATTTCATTGGCTGATATTTGGTCAATAAAAACACGGGTCTAGCTCCATATGCTAATTGCGTCTTAAAGGGACATTTACTATTCCAAGGATCAAAATGCCTTTGCTCTAGGCAAGGGCACCTCTGTGTGGTATGTCCTATTCACAGACTATCTAGCGTTCCAAGGATCATGTCTTCCCACAGATGTGAGATTCTAGTACTAGTCTTGCATGTCCAACTAGTTTCTTAGCTTGGAGTGGAGATAGAGAGCTCTGGAATAGTTTCCATGGAGTTGGTACTTCAGTACCAGGATGGGAGAAAAGCCACCATACCAACCTCAACCCAATAGATGCCAGCCCCTTTAACTGCTCAGATGGCATGAACATTACTGCACTGGCGAGCTAAATTCAGTCTTTCAGAGAATTAAAAAACCAACCAGCCATTCATAACCAATAAACAGACCTTCATTAATTCATTCACAGCATTCATTTATTGTGAAAAAAATATCTGGAAAGTGATATATGAGGTTATATAACATCTACAGATGGACAACATGCAAATAAGAAAATAAAACAAGCAAAAAAATAAAATTTCATCAAAATAATATGGTGCACTGTATAGAACAATAAACATACCTTTAACTGAAATGGAAATAGTTATTTAAATGTTACCAATTCTAGCATTATGAATAAAATGCACAATGCACAGATCAGTTTTATTTAGGGAATTCATGTTCTGAGACTGTTTTCCACATCATGAGGTGTAATGACTATATGGTTATATCCCTATATATTTTGTATACATCAGTCAGCACTTGATGGGTGATGTGGTCAATATCACGCCGACCACCTTTACTTTCAACAAAATTTCCTGGTGCCAATTTTAAGCTGGCTCAACCTGGAAGCTCAGGTCAATGAACAAAATGCCTGCATTGACGGCGATTCAAATACATGACCACCTGACTAACAGGCAAGCGTGCTAGCCAGTGCTACCACAGTTTCCAAGAAAGTCATGTGTTATCTTTGTTTGAAATATTAATGCTAACCGTGTATTCTTGTCTGGTTTCTATTACAACCTTTGTATTTTGTTGTAAATACATGGCTTTTGGTAATTATTTTCTAATTAACTGTCAGATAAATGAAACAAACACCAGAAAATCATTATGGGATTAACAGATGGCAAAGAAGGATACTGCTCCCCGCCCTTCCATAATGCAGCAATTTAGTATATATATGAATGCCTATAATTTCACATTCCTATGACACTTTCTGTAACGGTATTACTGTAATCCAATTACCCCAAATGCGATATAGGGATGTGTGTAAACAAGATATGAAAACCATTGGAATAGATCCAGACACGTGGGAGAGAGTTGCAACAGACAGATGCTCCTGGAGAAGAGATGTACGAAACGGACTGGTGCTCTTTGAGCGCAATCAGATCCAAAAAACTGAGGAGAGACGGCACAGGCTCAAAGAGCAGTCACTTACTGCGGGACTTGCCTCGTCTCACAGATGCGGAAACTGTGACAGAGATTGTCATTCTCGAATTGGACTATACAGTCACCAGCGGTGCTGCCAGGCACCTCCCAAGCGGCACAACTCTATAGTCCTTCAGGACTGAAAGAGGCCTACTACTACTACTACTACTACTATTACTGTAATCTCTAACCACAATACGAAAAGTTCTGTCTGAATGTCAAATGCTGTCAATCATAAATATACTAGCTCACAAATAATAAGATGATGTGACCAGTTCTCAGCCTCACTGCATATACCTTCCCAAACTCTGAGTAAAGTCTGGTAGCTATTTTCAGCCAAAGAAATTCTGTGACTTGGCATTTGAAATGGTCACAAAATATGGAGAAGTAAAACTACTATTTTGCAGGAAACTTACACACGTTTTTTTTTTCTTTCTCGCATATTCTTTACAGGAAATCGCTGTCACCACCAGCAATTTACTGCGGCCATTGATTTCTTGGCAAGATTACGCTCAGTAGTTTGCCATTGCTTTCTGAGCGGCCGGCTCACTTATCCCATAAGTTACCAAAGAGACAAAACCGCTTCAAATTCTCGCGTGCTGCGTTACCCTACGTGGATAAACGGGATTACGAAGAAAGTCGTTTAACTCCTAGGCCAGGGAGACCGGCACACACAATGTTACATTCATAAAATATGAATAACAAACAATTATGTATATTTAGCTCCTGCGAAAAGATGAGGCATACTAAACACGGACAGTGTACATACCTTACAATGGACTCCATTCAAGTGAAACATGTATGGAGTCCATTGTAGGCTATGTATACTGTGTCTATGTTTAGTATGTCTCATCTTTTCACAGGAGCTAAATATACATAACTGTTTGTTATTCATATTGTTACATCCTGTTGGAGCCACTGCTTCTTTCATTCATACATAAAATGTATGTTTGGCCTAATTAAACTTCTAATAAACTTCTTCCTTCTTATTCTTCCTCAGCTTCTTCATACTGATAAGCTCTCAGCTACAAGCAAAATTTTTTTGCATTTCTCTTTATCCCTGATATTGTCACTTCTGCCAATAACATTCAGTTTCCTTAAATAATGCCCCACGTTTTCCCTCAATCTTCTTTGCAAACACCTTTTTAGCTAACTCTAGATTTTAACTCAAAGATAGAATTAACAAAACAATTATGTTTACACATGTTACCGGTACTTCTAATATGAGATTACAATTCAAAGTTGTACAAATGAAAGCATTGAAGTCAAGATTAACATGTTAAAACAATAAATAACAGTCATAAAACACCAAACACCATAAAATGTGGCTCATTTCAAACAAAAGAGTAAACACCAAGTGAATATGATAGTCCAGCGCTGTTTTCAATTAATATAGATCATTAAAACAAAAAACAAACATATGTAACAAATAATTCATATAATATATAGGTACTCAAACAGGGAATTTGGTTGTAGGGGAAATTAACAAAAGAAAAACAAAAACAGTATAACTACAAAAACACAAATAGGACGTCAGTATGGCCGCCTGGATATAAGCGCTTGCTCTTAATCTTCCGGTGTGCTGATGCAGAGGTAGTAGATTCAACCCATGCATCGGTCAGTTGCACTTCTCATCCTTGACTTGAGGACATAAATTACAAGTACCTAAGAAGTCAGACTGCGTTTGCCTGATGGCGAGGGACACTGGTAACAGGGAAAGCTAATCCACACGCAAAAATCAGTCCAGTGCTACTAGAAGTAGTAACATGTGTATGGATTATGCTTGAGTTCAAAGCCAGCAAACATGAAAAAAAAAAAAAAAAACCAACAAAAAAAAAATGCCCTTGGGCATGACTTACAATTTAGTATCACAAAAAGACTAGAATATTGCTTTTAGACTTTGGATATAACAAAGCTTACTGGAATCGACATAACCAACAAAGTATCTCTTCATCTGTAGTTCTCCTATATGTCTTTATTTGTACATAGGGTTGGTATGTTGTCATTTGGAGGCTACTGTATTTATTTCCACATATGAACTTTTTATTTTACTTCACTGTGATATTTGGCATGCACGCCAGTGAAGTTGATAGTGCCTTGGTAATGTCATGAGCAAGGTCAGAGGCAGGTTCAACACCAGGACTTGTCACCTGTCAAATTGAGGCAAAGATTGATCACCTATTCCACATTGCTCTCAGGCCTACAAAATGTGATGGCACTGTATTAATTGTATGATGATATCCATAAGTATAGACTACATCTCATGAAAGCAAAAGCAAACACGGGTAGAGGTTCTAGAGAAGCTGGACATGAAGTGGCAGTTGATGGAAGAAATAAACAATTGACTCATCAACCATTCGGGCTGCATTCAGACATGACACTTGTATAATTAAAGAAACCACTCTGAAGAGAAAAGCTCATGGTAGCTGAGCAAGAGGTTGGCCGGGATAAGAGTAAACATAAATTACCCTTTTCCATGCCTTGAGGCACATTTAGTATATGACGTGAGCTCCATATTTTTATAGGCCAATCGGCACTCAATAGGTCATGTGGTCAGTGGCCAATTGGCACTCAATAGGTCATGTGGTCAGTGGCCAATCAGCACTCAATAGGTCATGTGGTCAGTCATCAATCAGCACTCAATAGGTCATGTGGTCAGTGGCCAATCAGTACTCAATAGATCATGTGGTCAGTGGCCAATCGGCACTCAATAGGTCATGTGGTCAGTATCACGCTGACCCAATATTTCTTCCCAGGACATTGCCTGGCACCCATTTTAGGCTGGGTCGACCTGGCAGGCCAGGTCAATTTTGAAAACATCCCCCACCTTGAGGGAGGATTCAAACACTTGACCACTGTGCTACCACGGCTCCCATGATACAAAGTGTTAGAAAGCTCAGTGAGTCTCCCATTGTATATATACAGTACCATGGTGGCCAATGCAATCACAAAGCAATACGTAAATTATTTGTTTTATGGCGACTGCATTGATCAGCAGTGTGCTATACATAAGGTAGTATTAGAGATCCCTTTCAACCAACCTTTGTTGTGGTGAAGGCACTTTACTGATTGTTTATCGGCCAAGATAGTGCAGTGGTTAGTGCACCTGCCTGCCGACATAGTGATGAAGGTTGAATCCTAAGTATAGAAGACATGTTTTGTTGCTATAGTCTGTCCAGAAATGATTGCCTTCATTCATGATCAATTATTTTGAAAACTGTCTGTTGCATCGTTATGAAATTTTTTATGCCATCTTATATTTACCCCCACCCAAGGAATATGTCTTTGATAGGTCCAAAAGCAACTTAAATCATGAAAAGCAGCGACATTTCTTTGATGTTTTGGTGAAAAACTAGTGATTTCTCGCTAACAAACTTGTTTTACAGTAATGCCCCTTTCCACTACATGAGGCTCTTGTCATAAGGCCAATCCCATGTCCCATGAGGAAATTAACTATTCAATGCTAATGTTTCAGTGTGAAGACGTAATACATTTAATAATGTGCACTTCATCTCTGACCCGTAAATTATATACCACATATAATCAAACTTTGAAATCTGCTGTACAATCTCCAGAACAAAAATTATTTTGTTGGGTGGACATAATGATAAGGTTATATGCTAAATCTCATCATTTTCCCTCAGTTGGTTACTGAGATATGGAATTTTATATTGGGACAGACAAAAGTAAACAGACTATAGTATAGCTCTGGGGTTGATCCAGCTTGTTTTAGTAACCACTGCTAATGTCTGGAGGGTTTTGGGTTGGCCTTTTCTGTAATCATGAAGACCATCATCATGTGCCTGGCTAAGTGGCATAAGCATAATGACTTTCTACAAATGTCAGTCCCTGGTTTCTATTGATGATATTCCTACATGCCATTATCTTAGATCATCCACAGAATTTCTCTTGGTCTCCCTCTGCCTCTTCTATAACTGATCTGTCCAGATGTCACACTGTTCCCCAAAGCTCCTCTTCTCATTATATGATGAAAGAACAACCTTTCTTTCTCTCAGTTGAGTCTTGATTATGGCAAAATATAAATGACCTAAATATTAAGTCTTGATGACGACAAAATAAAGATGACATAAACACAGTTTTCCTTTAGGTGTCTGATCTGGAGCAGACATGAGCAATCATGACTCTCTAGTTCTGTCTGTCATTTGATATTGTGATGAAGTTGGTGTTGCATAAATTATTTTTTATTTGCCAGCTATTTAAACTCTCCACATACATCTATTGTATGGTATTTTCCCACCTAATGATAGCTTTTCCATTCCACCTATTCTGTTGTTATGGCCCATTAATTTCTTCTCCTTATGGATTTTACTGTTCTAAGGCAACATGTAATCCAATTCCAATAAATTAAAACCACAGTTAAATAGTCTTGTTGCTAAGGGAGCAAACTCTGAGAGAAAATCCATCGCTTAAGTTGAAGATTTTGTACTGGGTTAATACTCACGCAATAAACAAAACTATTTTGCACATCAAACACAAGACTTTGGACTGATTCTGATGAGAAATAACTCAGCATTCCAAAGTGACAAAATATGAATGTTGAAAACTATGGTAACAGCATCAGGTAAAGAGAATGGAAAGAGATTATGCTTGCAGCAAAGAACCTTCAGGCATGGAGTGGCCTAACTTTATGGATTTCAGAGAACAGAGGTTTTGATTCTGCACTTTTGATATAATATTTCCAATCATTATATGTAAATGTTTGGAATTAAGTTCCTCTTATGACTGATTGCAAGATATTACGGCTCAGATAACTTCAAAGTAACAATTTTACAGGTACAGCAGAAGATTCCCCCAAGACTTTTATCACATGGTCCACAAAATGTACACAAGAGAGAATTTTCATACAAGAGAAATCACTAAACAGACTAAACCAGTTACCCAAACTGTCTTTTCTAGGTTTAGAATATCTGCTCCTTCTGTTTGAGATTATTTATTAACAAGAAATATCTTTCACAACCTAAAAATTAGCTCTTCACAACAGATTATGTATAGCATGCGCTGCACAACTATTTTATAATGTGATCATGAGACATTTCAGTAAAATAAAAATAAGAAAATAAGAAAATCACCATATTTATCTTTGCAAATGGAATTTTGTATGTGGAAAATGTAGAAATCCATGATTGTTTTTGATCCTACATCTCAGTGTAAGAAAACTACTCTTATAAAAACACACTTTATAGAACATAACTAAGTTTTAAAAAAAAACAACAGGATGAATTTTGCAATAATTTTTCTATAACATAACAAATGAGAGACAAAGTGTAATTTAACAGAAACAATGTATTGCACATATAGATAACAAATTCCCCTCTGCCGTGCGTCCACCTTGACGAGGTAGAGGGGCTTCCGCGTTCCAATGACCCCAAGAGCTATGCCGACGTTAGCACAGCTACTGGTAGGGTCACCCATGTCGGACAGGTCAAGGGAGAGGGACCAGACGAAGTGACGCACAAACCTGCTGCCTTGTAGGTAGACTGGGGACAGTCAAAGGCTAGGGAAAGCACCCCAAAATATGCTTGTCGAAATCGGATGTACTGAGCCACAGGCTTGACAAAGCAGTGCAACGTAACTTTATCATTTCATGATGCCACAGATGAAAATTAATCGTTATGGTGCTAATCCCGTGAAGTCCCATCAGGCGGTGATAGTGCCGGGCCCCCTGCCTCGAGGGGGTCCACCCATGACTACTGGTGGTCACCTTCCCCTGTGCTGTGGAGTCAAGGCACAGAGGAGTAGGTTAAGAGCTATTGACCAAACACCCCAGACTCTCAACATACTACAATGGAATGCCGAAGGAGTTTATAACAAGAAAGCCTCCCTAACACAGCGTCTTCATAAAGATAGAATAGATGTGGCATGCATTCAAGAGACACACCTCAACGCCAATCGCACATTTTCAGTCGAGGGATATCAGGCCACACGTTTTGACCGCGAAGGACACAAAGGAGGAGTTGTAATACTTACACGAAATACAATACCTGTGATCTCTGACAACCAAACGGAAATTATAGGTGTTGATATAATGATAAAGGACATGAAAATAAGAATTTACAATCTGTATAGCCCGGCAGATAAGGATCTTACACTCTCAAACATGGAAATAACTGACACAAATTGCATTGTTGTCGGAGACTTTAATAGCCGCTCAGAAAGATGGGGATACCCAGATACTGACAAAAGAGGAGATGAAGTGGAGGACTGGGAAATAGACTCAAATCTCCATCTACTCAACAAAGCGGATGACACACCGAGCTTCTACTCCAGAAGATGGATTACCACTTCTACTCCAGACTTAGCTTTCTGCACAGGAGACATCCTCCACAAAATCGATCGCCATGTGCTTGACCAATTAGCAGGTAGTGACCACAGACCAATCAAGCTTGTAATAAATATGGAGTATGTTCCACAGGAGCAAAAGCCTTTGCCTCGCTGGAATTACAAACGAGCAGATTGGGACAGATTTTCCATATTAACAGACAAATATTGTGAAAACATAAATACACGATATGGCAACATGAAGCAAATGGTGGAAAGTCTAAACAGAGCAATAATACAGGCGGCCACTGAGTCTATTCCAAGAGGAGCGAGGAAAAATTACAAACCATACTGGACTGAGGAACTACAAATTTTGGAGGACAAAGTTGAAGATGCTAGGAAGACCGCAGAGAGAGAACAAACAACTGAAGCGAACATCTCTCTCAAAGCCATCTCAGCAAAATATAAAAGAACAGTAAATCAAACAACAAGAGATTGTTGGAGGAAAAAAACAGAAAACCTGAATTTTGACAGGGATGGAAACAAACTATGGAAACTAGTGAAAGCCATGAACAATGAAGGACCTAGAAACAAACAAATAACAATTAAACAAGGAAATGCCTTGCTTACAGGAAAAAAGGCTGCAAATGCACTAATGGAACACTATGCCAGTGCAAACCACATTGATATTACAGCCGAACAGAAGAAAGCAATCAAAGATAAACAGATACATCATAGATATACAGAGACAGCAGCAGAATATATGATGGCAAATCTAACAATGGAAGAAATGGAACAGGCAATGAATACCCTAAAAAAGAAGACATCACCAGGAAAGGATGGAATCACAAATGAAATGCTAATAGGACTAGGCACTAAGGCAAAAAAGAAACTACTAGCAGTCCTAAATTACAGCTGGAAGAGGGGAATAGTCCCACAGGCATGGAAGGAAGCTATACTAATACCAGTCCCAAAGAAAGGAAAAGACCTGGAAGAACCAAATGGCTATCGACCTATCAGTCTTCTTAGCTGTGTAGGAAAATTAATGGAACACATTATCAATGGCAGGCTAACATGGCATCTGGAAGAAAACCAACTCTTAACACCTCACCAAGCAGGATTCAGAAAGTACAGATCCACTGAAGATCAAATAACCTATATAGCTCAGGAAATAGAGGATGCCTTCCAAGAAAAAAAGCACACACTGGCGGTCTGGATAGATTTAGAAAAAGCATTTGATAAAGTATGGAAGGAAGGACTGAAAGTAAAACTGCAAAAAATGCATGTTTGTGGGAAAATGTACAATTGGATCAGCCACTACCTTGAGAACAGAACTGCCAGGACAAAAGTACAAGGACAAACCAGCAAAATGATGCTGTTGGAGCAAGGTGTCCCCCAAGGAGGAGTTCTTTCACCAACATTATTCCTAGCATATATAAATGACATCACAGACAATTTTCCAGCCAGAGTACACACATCATCCTTTGCAGATGACCTAGCCATATGGACATCTGAAGAATATATTAGTACAGCTAACAGCAGAATACAGCAAGCCCTATTAGCGCTAGAGGACTGGTCAAAATCATGGCTAGTGAAGATAAGTAAGGAGAAAACAACATGCACAGTGTTCTCCCTCTCAACTAAAACTCAGCAACCTAAGCTGGTATTGAATGGAAAAATATTGCGCCATGAAGAAAATCCAAACTATCTAGGAGTCACCTTTGATCGTCGCCTGACATGGAAGACACAGGTTGAGAAAAATCGAACAAGAGCAAGGCAAAGAATGGCAATCATGAAAAAGCTTGCTGGTACAACATGGGGAGCAGATGAGAAAGTTCTCAAGAAGTTATATACTGGGCGGGTGAGGCCAGTACTGGAATATGGCATTGCAGCTTGGGCAACAGCAGCTAAGTCAAACTTTAACAAAATAAGTAGAGTCCAAAATCAAGGAATGCGAATCATAACTGGAAGCCTGAAGACAACGCCTATTAATGAATTAGAAAAGATCACTTGTTTACAACCAATGCAGGATAGAAGAGATAGCAGAGCCCAGCAACAAGCAGAAAAATTTAGAAGATTGACAGACCACCCTATGTACAACAGATTTAATGGTTTTGGAAAGGGAAGACTGAAGCGTAGCAACTTTGTAGAAACTGCAAAACGAAGGATTAGGTCAGATCCTATTCTTAACATATCAACAGTCAAGCCCATACACAATGCACACAAGTTCCCAGCTTGGAGACAGCAGCAACTGCCTGAGATGATAGAAAACATTCCTGGTATTGAGAAAAAGAACACTCAGCATGAAACCGAAAGAAGAGAAATAACCCTAAACTACATAAAAGAACATTACCCAAGCAGGAATTGGACCCATGCATATACAGATGGATCAGCCAAAAATTCAATAGAGAATGGAGGAGGAGGAATTCTCCTAAATTTAAAAAATGGAGCGAAAAAAACACATTCACTGGCAACTGGAAAATTTTCAAGTAACTTCAAAGCGGAGGTAGAGGCTCTGAAAACTGCAGCAGAAATGCTCCTGATGGAGGAAAATAAAGAGAAGCAAATAGCTATCTTCACAGATGCAAAGTCAGCTGTCTCAATACTGAAGAGCAATAACAGCACAGAACTAACTGACCTAAGAGCAGCACTCCATGGTCTATGCCAGAAATCCAAAAAAGTTGTAATACAGTGGATCCCATCACATTGCAGTATACCTGGAAACGAAGAGGCTGACAGACTGGCAAAAGAGGGCGGACGACTACCACAGCCTGACATAGACATAACCTATAATGAGGCAAAGAGGTTGATAAAAAGCACTTATAGAACCAAATGGGAATCAGAGCATCCAGGCCATCAGAAGGATGATGCATATTACAAACTCGACAGAAGAGAACAAGTAGCAATCTTCAGACTCCGCACAGGACACAACAGGCTGAAATACCACTCGTTCAATAAACTAAAGATAGGAGATACCGATGAATGTAATTGTAGAACTGGAAAAATGACAGCAAAACATTTGCTGCAGGATTGCCCAACGTATGCAGAACAGAGAAAGATATTTTGGCCCACACCTGCTTCATTTGAGGACAAGCTCTATGGAGATATCAACAAGCTAAAGTTGACCGCAGATTACTTTAACTATATACAGGTTGACATTTAAAGGTGCATGAAGACCCAGAGGCATGAAATGGAATATTGCTTGGATAGCAAATCCATTACGTGTGTCACAGAAAAAACTGCAGTTTAATGATTCCTTGATAACTTACATATTAAAATACAAGGAAGGAGAAGGGTTAACAATTGTGTACTTCATTCTGCGAGGAGGAATAAAATTCACGAGCATTGACCTACGAATATAAAAATAGGATACAGGTACGCGCCGAGGGCAGTGACTCCCGCTAGTATCGGCCGACGGGAAAATGAACGGAGAATGCTTTGAAGTGCAAACGAGCGATGGACAGAGGACCAGCTCAACAGCGGAGAACGGAGCGCCCGGACGTATACGTGATTTCACTGAACTTTTGATGTTACGGGAACGACAAAGGCGATTGTTGATGTATGGACATCAAACACTAACGAAGAACGGAAGGCCCAATATAAATCGTAGCAACTGGGATTGTTGTGTTAGTGTGTGCTACCGAAAGGGACGGCAAACTGGATTTATGTCTCCTGAAAATAGCAAAGAAATCATCCCGGGAAATGGGATAGAAGTGATTGTGTGCTAATAGATTTCAATGCTTGGAGTATCATTAATTCTAGATATATAAGGTAACACTAATATTAGCATAGGGAAATATGTGGTTGTGCGTAGGGTTTACTATTGCTTTCTATTTAGTGAATAGTTTATACTTTAGTGAATTCTGCTGTTTATGTCAGAGTAATTCTTTCGGAGGCTGTTTCATTACGGCTGGAGAAAGATAATCACATAGACAGTGATATGAGGCAGACTTAAATCACCTGATTTAATGTTTATTACCCAGGTTCTACTACACAGCCTGACCTATCAAAGAAGATCAACCAGTACATCTCTTGTACAGAGAAAGCAGTGTTGATAATACAGGAAAGACATTTTTAATTTAATCAGGCACTTCACAGGTGCAGTGAAAGTATATCACTATAGCAAATGCAAAGTGGGTGACTTAACGAATGTCAAAAAACAGGTTTTGGTGAACCTTAGAGAAGAAACTTTATTCAAGCATAGAAAATAGGATAAAACATTTTCATTTAGTACTCACCTAAACGAAACAGGGAAGAACCCTAGACCAGTGTACATATATTCAGAAAACGGTTAAATAACTGTGGACAGGTGTGAGGTGTTTTCACTGATGGATTATAACAACATAAAACTGAAAACTCTGTCTACGGAAAGGACTTACCGTGATCACATTACTGTACGGTGTTACTGTGGTGAACAATTGTTTGTGTTTTCAAGAATTGGATTAAGTCAAGACCCAAGCTGAACGGATCATACCGGGTGAGAACGTTCTAAGTCTGTGTTTGATATCTGATGTTTTGGCCTGTTGAATATGCCGGAGAAGATTACGGCGACTATCTATCAACATCTTATCTTGCATCCACACTAGAAGAACATACCAACTACATAGACACTATCCATACATACACCAGACATAGTTTTTATTAATAAATCTTTTGTTTATTGTTGAAAGGAACTGTTGTCGGAGTATGTGTTGAAGGAATAACGGAGAGAGAGTGAAAGAAATAGATATATGGAAGGGAAGACAGAAGAGAGGAGTGTAGACTAAAGTCAGGCAATAATCCCAACAGATAATAAGTTGAAGATGTACTTGTTGATTCCAACTTCCTCTCAGGAAAACAAGTGACATAATTGGTGGAGCGAGCGGGGTAGAAAATAATACCCATATGACCTGGGCATAACAGGGCATATACATAGAGGGGTACCTGCATATTGGCACAGGCATAGCGGAGTACCTGCATGTTGGGACATACTGATTGGAATAAATATAAGTATACATTGATGACTTTTAATGGAAGGACGTCCATTGGATATATGGTGCCATTACATTTATGGTAGAACCATTTCATTAATGCTGGTGACTTTACAGTGAGAAAGTTCCAGACAGAGTGAATGTGGATAGGTGGTAAGACACATTACATACCTAGTCACACGGTCACACGTCTACATAAGTCTTTATCCTATATCTCCTCTGGTGGATGAGAGAGTGGTTGTGATGTACGGTGTGGTGTTGTAGATTTAGAATATTTAATAGACATAGATAAATGATATAGGTTCTAGGTAGATTATCTGTTTATAGGAAGGACTTCTTTATTGCTTGAGGTGTCTGTACTCTATTTGCGGACTTACATTCTTAACTATGGCAACTCCTAAAGTAACTACAGCAGAACTAAGGGCCAACGGGGAGGAAATTGGTTTAGCTGGCTCGGAACTAACTGATTACATCCAGGAAAGAGAGCGAGAGATTCGTCAAGCGGAACGAGAAGATCGGAAGGCCGAGTTGGAAGTGAGAAGAATAGAGGTGGAGACCAAACGAATGGAAATGGAACAAGAGGCCAAGAAACTGGAACAGGAGACCAAGCGACTGGAAATGGAACAAGAGGCCAAGAAACTGGAACAGGAGACCAAGCGACTGGAAATGGACCAGGAGACCAAGAAACTGGAAATGGAACAGACTGCCAGGAGACAAGAAATGGAACATGAATACCGCTTGAAAGAGTTAGAACTCAAGACACAAACTAAGGGTGAAATAGATGCAGCAGAAGGAAGTTCATCTTCACCTGGGGCAACCCACATGATTGGGCAGGGTTACCATGCCATGAAGTTTCCCTTGGCGGTCTTTGATGAAAGTAAAGAGAAGATATATCAGTTTTTGGATCGGTTCGAGGCTATGGCAGTCGCTATGGGACTGGATAGAACCAGATGGGCTCTTAAATTATCCCAGGCCTTACGTGGTTCAGGGTACGAGGTCTACACACGCCTACCACCAGGACAGGAAAATCAGTACGAGGAATTAAAAGCCGCTTTGATGAAACATTATGAAGTCACAGCACAAACGTATAGGAAGAAGTTTAGATCGTCTAGAAGAGAGCCGGGAGAACTATTCGCCGCCTACAGTCTGAGGCTGAAATCCTATCTCCAGAAATGGATGGACTTGGCAGAATTCAAGAGGGATTATGAGAGTCTCGAAGAGATGATGGTGGTCGACCAGATGCGAAAGCAAATGTCGAAACCTCTCAGAACCTTCTTGGGAGAACAAGGGGCGGAACGGATTGATGTTGTAAATAAGCTGGCGGAACGATTCGTAGAGGTACATGGGGAGGCTGCGGAACTCAGTATTCAAACCAAAGGTCAGGAGAAACAAGAGAAAAAGAAACCTAAGAACTGGGAAGGAGAAAAAGTGGAACCTTATATAAAGCACACAGAGGAGAGTTCCGAGAAGGTGAAGGAAGGAAACCAGAGCACCTCGAATTCTTCAGCGAAACGACAGTGGTCGGAGAAGTGGTGTTCATTCTGCAAAGTGCCATCTCATAACACGAAGGACTGCAGATCGAAACCTAAAAGTTCTTACTTCGCAGCATGCAAAGTGATTCCTACGACGGTGATCACAGACAAGGCTGAGATCGGCGAAGGAGAAAGGAACAAAAAAGACACACGGAAACCTAGGAAGGGAACATGGTGCACACTCTGCCAGTCGACAACACATAATACTGTGGACTGCAGATGCAAGGCAGAAGACGCCAATTGCATAACCAACCTCGAGGAATCAAAAGAGGAAGGCAAGGAAACGGTCAAGGAGATGGAAGACACTCCGGACCAAGAGAGGCCACCTGTGGTCGAACTGATTGAAGTCAATGGCCAGCAGGTTGTTTGTCTCTACGATACCGGTTTGGATGGGGAAGCGGTGGTGGATGCCAGCTTGGTAAGCCCAGACCAACTTACAGGGGAGACCATAGAAATACAGCCGGCAATGAGAAGTGCAGTTACCATGACGCTGCCAATCGCCAAGGTGGAGATTAAATCCAGGTACGTCACGGGCATTATTCCAGCTGCTGTATTATCTGACTCCTTATTTCCCATGATCCTTGGTACGAAATATGTCTTTTTGGGAATGCCCAAACAGCCAGCCCACAAGGGAACAGTAGTCAGTGGATCTCACGGGAAGGAAAGAGAGGCAGAGACACTATGCGACAACTCAGGGATAGGAGAATTGCATACTGCCCAGAGGAAGGATACTACGTTGCGTCCTTGCTACAGGAAGCTGCAAAGAAGTGCTGAGCCACCAGAACGGGGACAGTACTTTCTGAAGAATCGACTACTCTATCGGAGAGCTGGGAGGGGAGATAACCTGCACGAGCAGTGGGTGGTTCCAGAGACCCACCGTCCTCACATTCTTCAGAGTGGACACATCATTGGCGAAAATCGACATATGGGTGTCAGAGAGACCTTGCAGCAAATATCCGGCCATTATTGCTGGCCAGGAATGACCGGAGATGTACGCCGGTGGTTGAAGTCTTGTTCGGAGTGCCAGAACGCACCACCCAACAAGCGGACTAAGAGTAACATAGCTTTTAAAGTGGAAGACAAAGTGGAAGTGTGGGGTCCAGCAGAGACCAATATACTCCAAGTAGGATGGAAAGGACCTTATCCTGTGGAAAAGGTGGTGTCCAAGAACATCTACAAAATACGGATCGGGGAAGAGAAGAAAAATCTCCCTAGACATCTCATTAGGAAATATGAAGAGAGATCCGGGAGCAAAGCTTCGCACTTTATGGTGATGGCAGCCATTGGGACAAAAGTTACCAGTCCAGACGAAGACCAGAGATCGCCAGTACAACATAGGAGGGCCTATGGGACAGTACGTGATAGGTCAGATTTACCCAACGACAGGAGGAGGGAAATCACAAGTCAGGGAAAGGACAAGAGTGAAAGTTTCACCGGTAACCAAGTTCAGAAGGGGTGGGTAACGTCGGGTAAGGCGAGAAATACCCAGGACTCCAACCGAAGATTGGCTGACCAGATACAATATCGCCCAAGATGGTCCTGGAAGCAAAAGTCCAGGAGATTTGGGAAAGACGACTCGGTCCAACGAGGACGAGGCGGAACATCCCCAGAGGCAAAGCCGGGGGAAACCAAGAGGACATGGAAGCAGTGTTACAATCAGGATGGGACGATCCGTCTGTATTGTGAACCATCGCTTACGCCAGTGGAAAGGAGGTCGACTGAACGTACAGGAGCGATGAGCCAACACTAGTTTCGGTCATGAGTAGTATGGTAGGGTGCATATGAGGTCGCCTACTGGATGAGGTGTTGATCCAGGTGAGGATCCAATCATATCATCAACACGTGATGTTAATAGCTACTTCAGAGAAGCTCAACGCACGGTGGATGTGATGGACGTTGTTGTTGCAACAGGACTTCACAGTGGAATACATTCCTGGTAAGGAGAATGTAGGAGCGGATTTCTTATCTAGACATCCAACTCCAGAGGAAGAGGAATAAGTTGGAGGATCATAGGAATCAAAACTACAGGGATGAAGAGTCGACACGGTCAACTCTCTTAAGAGGGGGCCTATGTCACAGAAAAAACTGCAGTTTAATGATTCCTTGATAACTTACATATTAAAATACAAGGAAGGAGAAGGGTTAACAATTGTGTACTTCATTCTGCGAGGAGGAATAAAATTCACGAGCATTGACCTACGAATATAAAAATAGGATACAGGTACGCGCCGAGGGCAGTGACTCCCGCTAGTATCGGCCGACGGGAAAATGAACGGAGAATGCTTTGAAGTGCAAACGAGCGATGGACAGAGGACCAGCTCAACAGCGGAGAACGGAGCGCCCGGACGTATACGTGATTTCACTGAACTTTTGATGTTACGGGAACGACAAAGGCGATTGTTGATGTATGGACATCAAACACTAACGAAGAACGGAAGGCCCAATATAAATCGTAGCAACTGGGATTGTTGTGTTAGTGTGTGCTACCGAAAGGGACGGCAAACTGGATTTATGTCTCCTGAAAATAGCAAAGAAATCATCCCGGGAAATGGGATAGAAGTGATTGTGTGCTAATAGATTTCAATGCTTGGAGTATCATTAATTCTAGATATATAAGGTAACACTAATATTAGCATAGGGAAATATGTGGTTGTGCGTAGGGTTTACTATTGCTTTCTATTTAGTGAATAGTTTATACTTTAGTGAATTCTGCTGTTTATGTCAGAGTAATTCTTTCGGAGGCTGTTTCATTACGGCTGGAGAAAGATAATCACATAGACAGTGATATGAGGCAGACTTAAATCACCTGATTTAATGTTTATTACCCAGGTTCTACTACACAGCCTGACCTATCAAAGAAGATCAACCAGTACATCTCTTGTACAGAGAAAGCAGTGTTGATAATACAGGAAAGACATTTTTAATTTAATCAGGCACTTCACAGGTGCAGTGAAAGTATATCACTATAGCAAATGCAAAGTGGGTGACTTAACGAATGTCAAAAAACAGGTTTTGGTGAACCTTAGAGAAGAAACTTTATTCAAGCATAGAAAATAGGATAAAACATTTTCATTTAGTACTCACCTAAACGAAACAGGGAAGAACCCTAGACCAGTGTACATATATTCAGAAAACGGTTAAATAACTGTGGACAGGTGTGAGGTGTTTTCACTGATGGATTATAACAACATAAAACTGAAAACTCTGTCTACGGAAAGGACTTACCGTGATCACATTACTGTACGGTGTTACTGTGGTGAACAATTGTTTGTGTTTTCAAGAATTGGATTAAGTCAAGACCCAAGCTGAACGGATCATACCGGGTGAGAACGTTCTAAGTCTGTGTTTGATATCTGATGTTTTGGCCTGTTGAATATGCCGGAGAAGATTACGGAGACTATCTATCAACATCTTATCTTGCATCCACACTAGAAGAACATACCAACTACATAGACACTATCCATACATACACCAGACATAGTTTTTATTAATAAATCTTTTGTTTATTGTTGAAAGGAACTGTTGTCGGAGTATGTGTTGAAGGAATAACGGAGAGAGAGTGAAAGAAATAGATATATGGAAGGGAAGACAGAAGAGAGGAGTGTAGACTAAAGTCAGGCAATAATCCCAACAGATAATAAGTTGAAGATGTACTTGTTGATTCCAACTTCCTCTCAGGAAAACAAGTGACAACGTGGAAAGTCCAAATCAAAAGCCCATTGTGTGGGCTTCATAAAAGGTTGAAAAGTGTCCTAGTGGCACGAAATGGAATATTGCTTGGATAGCAAATCCATTACGTGGAAAGTCCGAATCAAAAGCCCACTGTGTGGGCTTCATAAAAGGTGGAAAAGTGTCCTAGTGGCACGAAGTGGAATATTGCTTGGATAGCAAATCCATTACGTGGAAAGTCCGAATCGAAAGCTCACTGTGTGGATGTCATCTGCAGACTGCATACTTCTGGTTTCCGGAAGAACAGCCTATGGTGAACGGAAGGCCCAATATACGGAAGTGAGGCTAAGCAGCCATGTGCAGGACGTGACGATTCCTTGGGTGAGCCCAGTACCAGAGCGCTATGTATCGGCTCTGCAAGTATGGAAGCCTCCTTGGATGGCGGGGAATGCCCATGGTCTGCCCCTGCCTTCCCTTGAGGGCTGACCAGGATCTTTGGCTGTTCTATATGGACCAGCTGGGATGGGGGATAACACCACAACAGTGAGAGTCAAACGTCCTAAGAAACCCCCGGGAAGGTTAACCCGGTCAACAAATGCCCGCAGAAGTCGGATGTGTCGGCCTAACGGCGCAAGAACGCAGCTCTGCTGTAAACAGGCACAACGCAATCACATCCGAAAAAAAACTCCGGATGAACGAAGAAGAAGAAGATAACAAATTGATGTCTTCAGATTTGAATTCTGCATTTTCAGCTTGCAATGGAAACAATATGATTGCGATGTACAGAAATCACCAAGTGGAAACAATATGATTGTAATGTATAGAATATTGCAGAAACAATATGACTGCGATGTATAGAATCTATCTTATGGAAACAATATGACTGAGATATAGAATCTTGTGGAAACAAAGTAAATGTTACTGTGATGTATAGAATCTATCTTATGGAAACAATATGACTGTGAGATATAGAATCTTGTGGAAACAATGTAAATGTGACTGTGATGTATAGAATCTATCATGGAAACAATGTGACTGTGGTGTATAAAATATTGTGGAAACAATGTTACTGTGATGTATAGAATATATCATGGAAACAATATGGCTGTGACATACAGAAAGTATCCAGTGGAAATAATATACTTGTGATATATAGAATATTGTGGAAACAATATGATTGTGATTTGCAGAAAGGATCCAATGGAAGCAATATAACTGATGTATATCAGTTTATGCTTATGGAAGCATGATTGTGATGTATTGAAAGTATTACTTTGTATCAATGCAGAAAAAGTCTTCAAATAAATCACAGCAACCAGGGCCAGTGCAATGAATTAAAGGGCACAGTACAGATCTGCGAGGGAAACTGGGTCATCATGCAAGGAATCAGTGACACATTGCTATGAACAACCGGCACTCATACTATTGTATGAAAACCAGCGCAAGGTGCTCTGCTTCTAAATTGCTTGCAGCTGTGTTTCGAATAAAGTATGAAGGATTGTGAATTGCATTCATAAACCCTCTGCAACAGCAATGGCATGCTGATAGTAAAAGCTTAGTAAATTGTTAACTTGAACTTATTTCTCTTCACCTTACTTTCCTATCCATGTCTTCTAGTTTGGGAGCATATAATTTACATGTAAATCAATTAATCAAGCAGGTACCAACTCCACAAAGAAGTTTGGCTGCAGTGGATCTTCAATATTCTCTGTCTCTCACCCTGGTTGTAGTCTCTGGCAGATTGCTTTTCATTCATCTCTTGATGTTATTTTCCACTTGTGTCTTCCTTATCTCTTGCACACTTGGCTTCAACCTTTACCTTCAGTATGGCTTTTGTAAAAGTGCTCTCTCTCTCTCAATGTGGCAAACATTTATAATTAAATGCAGTTTTCCAAATAAAAAAAAAGCAACAACTAACTTTCAATAAAATAAAAACAAAAGAATATTTGCCTTTATTTTCTAATAGAATACTGACATTAAATGCTAAATCCACCATGGTAATATATAAAAATACACAATAATATTAAGGCTAGAAAACTTTGGATGGTATTTATAACACAATAACTGGGTCAACAAGAGATAATTGTATGAATCACAGTTTACAATAAATGCAGTAATTTGCAACTGCTAACAAATTTACATATAAAAGAAAACTCTAACCTGCACAGTTCACGGTGACTGTACTAGCCAGGCTGCTTTAATCCCTCAGGCTCAACACCCCCCCCCCCTCCCATACACCGCAAGGTACTATATTGGCAGTAAATGACAGTTTTGACAATAAGCCCATACAGATAATTCCTTGAAACAAGATTAATGTCAGAGCTAAGTTTTCAATCAGACACCCCATGACAGAATATACAACGAACTTCAACTGTTTGTGCACAGTCCATGTCTCAGTTCTACGTAATAGTGTAGCGTGTTTACACACAACCTGAGGACTGTTCTAAGCAATAAGACAGTTTGCTGTTTGAATAATTTGTAATTCTGTAATTTATGCTGTTTAAACTGATACAGTCCCAAAGGATGTTAAATTATATTTGGCCAAAGTATGATATATCACCATACTAGGGTCATTGTTTTATTTGTTTCATTTTGCGGTATCTTCCACTGTTTTAATGTCCAGTAAATGAAAATTTACATTATAATATTCCTTTGTTTGAAAGTGAGCCATGCTTGTCGTCATGTTAAGTTGCAGAGTTGTGAAATTTCATGATGTTTGTGATTAATTTGTGTGTTCACAAATGGCCACACCCACTAGTTATAATCCATGATCATGTACATCAGAACAGGCTCGAACATTATCTGAAACAATTTTAGATGATTGTGATTCTGATTTGAACGACTTTGTAAGTGAGTCTCATAGTGAATTTCAGTTCAATTCAGGCTAGTGGTGATAGTGAAGAAAACAGAGACTGCTTTATGTGCAACAGTCAAGCTAAAGGAAACAGGTCGAGTTATGTTTGCTCGAGCTGTACTATTAGGCCATAAAGTTTACTTTTCAGCCTATTAAAACTAAGGTGAACAATATTGTATATAATCATAAATAATGTAAACAGTAAATGATGTATACATTGATTCTCAATCTTTAATTACAATTAGTACAAATCTGTCTCACATTTTCCTTTTTTTTTTCATTGTGTGAAAATGACTTGCTTTAAAATAAGATCTCATAAATATAATTTGATGGTGTCAAGGAACAGTTTTTATGATTTTTGTAAAGAAAAGTGGCGTGTTTATCATTATTCAGTGAATTGAACTGGATTATCATTACAGATGAAGAATATTGTCTTGGTAATTGAACATTTTGAATAATGTAAAGAGACATTAAAGGCAGACAGTCAAAATATTTAGGGTAGGTTATGAGGAGAAATAAACTAGAAAACTTAGTGACAACTGGCAAAATTGATGAGAAAATAGCAAGGGGAAGGCAGAAAGATAAATATATCGATGGCTTAGTCACAGGGCATAATCGAGACAGAAGCACAGAGCTGATCCAAGATGCGTGATCACGTGAGAGGCGAACCATAACCGTCACACTTATCAGCATGGCACATCTTGATGATGCTATCTAACATCTATTTCATCCCCTGTATCTGTTGTCCCATATGTAAAGTCTGCTCAACAACTATTGATTAATTAATTACATGTTTTTATTGACTTAGGTTTTCCCATGAAGTCCAATTCCTTTCATAAAGATATCATTAGTCTTCAATAAAGTTAACATTACAGTACATTGTACACAACCAACAAAACAAAACAGAATACAGTACTTAGGGTGCTCATACATTTTGCAAAAAACAAGCAGAAGACACAAATCAAACCGGTACTTTAGTGACATTTCTGGCTATGTTATGATAGTAGACTGATTGATTCATGACTTTCAAGAGTCTGATATTTAAAACTTAGTGAAAAAGAAACCCCCCCCCCCCCCCCCCCCCCCCAAAAAAAAATACAAAAAATAAAAATACTAAAAAACCCTTTCACACAGCTATAGGCATGCTGGGTATGTGATATTAATCTGATATCTTGTATAGACCTATCGACACTCAGTGGGTGATGTGGCAAACATCACGCATCATGTCAGTCGTCTTTAATTCCCAGGCATCCATTTTAGGCTGAGTCAAATTGGGAGCTCAGGTACATTTTTAGAAAATATGCCTCGAAGGGAATTCAATCACGTGACCTCTACGTCAGCAGACAGGCATGCTAGCCAATGCCTTAACATGACTCCCTATTTGAGAATTACATACACATAAATCAGAATATAGCAGGTAACTCAGGCAACTCATCAAGTACAAGTTATCAATACTGCATTATCCAATACAATCAATGGGAATGATGGTCATAAACTTAAACAAAATTTTTTAAATAAAAATAAAATGTCACTCAAAATTTGAGCAATTTCTATTTTCACTCAGCCAACCAGGCATGAAAATGTAATGCCCATTAACATATTTTTCTGAATATTTCATCCATATATACAAGCAAGATTTAATTAAAGAATATATTACTTTATGTATCAAACTGACTCATAAAAATGTAACAAGTACCTGTTATTTTCATTCATTTCGGTACTGCCAATATATATTCTGAAAGCAATAGCCACGAGGTATTTTCTAATTAGTTTACTCCTCTCAGTATATTATGATACTTTTTTTGGGTCAAAAGTACTGCCAAGTCAGCCTAAATTCATCTGACAATTTTCAATTATGAACATGCAACATGTTCTTGTAAGCTTAATCAATAATCACTTTACCTGTTTCCTTTGATAGAGCTGCCATCTGATGGTCGGTTATAGGTGGGGACAAATGATGTGGTTAATCTACTAGCTATTCTGATAAGTGAAATGTTGATTAATCAAAATTAATATAATTCTGGCAACTTGAAATTTATTTTAGTAAGGTACAAATTAATGGCATTAAGATAAACTGCAAAACATTCAAAGTCTGGTAATTTAACCATACACCTGCACAAGCTCTTTAGTAATGTATATAAGTAAACTGAATTAATATATGTTATATATTAAGAGGGAAAAGGAGAAAACAATTCTGCATATGGGTAATTTAATAATATGTAAATCAAATAATTTCTTACATAGGAAAACCAAATGAAAAATTAGAAAAGATCTGGCACTTGAAAACTAGCATTTAAAAAAGAAGTGGACTAGGATCGATATAAAAATGTCCTCAGTGGCCTGATTTAATTTCTATGAGGTCATTTCTTCTTATGCACATCTTTAAACAATAACACAGAGAATGTGTGGGGTGTTTATAATTAGCCAAATTTGTCAGAGTTTCTGGGTCACCCCAAGAGAGTCACCTTATGTTGGCTTGATTCAGTCTGTCTTTGCACTGTTGATTATACGATTGACAGCTTCACCTTGGGCCAGCTCTTCAGCCAAACCACGAGCTAAAAAAAAAATGAGAAAATATTTTCTTGAAATCATTTAGAAATGATTTAAAAAAAACAGACATTTAAGTGTACTTGTGCTTACAAATGTTCATGTGTAGTATTTTACAGGTAAAAGAACTATTCATTATTTCACATATTTTGAAGGTACTAAGCTATAAGAGTTATTTTTACTAACTGATAAGATTTGTTTTATTCAAATCAAGCAATCAGTTAAGTCAATCAGAGATGAATAAAAATGTGCATCTAGTTTGTGTAGTACGCAATTAATTCCCATAACTGCTAATAACAGATGTTTCCTGGTTAACATACATTGCAAATATTGCATATTTGCATTTATATTCTGGACCATGTTTTAGTAATGCTTACACACACTTTACTTGTGTTCCCCCCTGACCCGTAGAATCAATGAAGAAGTTGGTTACTTCTGAAAGCAAAGACATCCATCTTCATGATTATAAGAGGTTTATGTGGTGAAGTGGTTAAGCCACCTGTCTTGTGCTCCAAAGCTTGTGGATTCAATTCTGAACTCTTTCATTCGATTCATGAGTGCAATTATCTCAGAGACTCCTGGAGGGTGTCGCTGGAGCAAGGGAGCATGTGCTTTGTGTGACAATTCGGCAGGACGTCTCAGAAAGAGGCCGAGTCATATAGGGTAACATTCGGCCTTTAAATCCCTTGTTAAATGCCCTTTCATGATTATAGCTCTAGTCAATGTTCAAACACAATATCCATCCAGATGGGAATTATGAACCACTTCACAATTAGTAACAAAGACAATCCAGACTTTTGAACTTAAATGCTGCAGAAAAATTATTTGAATTCGGTGAATCAAGGATAAGAAAAATACTGACATTTTACAAGATCAAAGTAAACTGGTTCATAATGCACATCATCTTTTGAAAACTGAAATACTTTAGTCATAATAAGTTGTTTAGAAGAAATGTTATGAAAAGAGTTTATTTAATACTTATTTGCGACATTCCTCCCACTAAAATACAAACTTATTTGTTAAATGAACAGATATAATTTTGTTCTATCCAAATCCAGAATTTCTCAATTTCCTTTAGCAAATATAAAAGTATATGTGCATGAGCAAGCTAATTATCTGTTTAAATAAACACCTTTCATACATTTCATTAGTGATTAGTACTATATTAACATAGATATTTTTAAACTTCGTTGCGCTATTCTACACTAAAATGCAGAGAGAAATTGAATTTTGAGGTACTCTATATGTGGTATAAAAACATAGCCTGACTGGATCTGCCAGACCAAAAGCTTTAACTGTTATGGTAACAGGCAACTTACTATACAATCATTGAATGCCCCACACATGATATACCTTCTCAACTCTTTCCTCTGACCTAGGTTTCACCTTGATCTGCTCTCAATGAAATGTTAGTTTAACTTGTTAAGTTTCAATGTGAATGTGATGATTCTTCACACTCAAAGTTTAGGATTTTAAAGTAGCAACTGCTTGTAATAGAAACTTACAGTAACATGCCTATGACAGAAAGATGTTGATTCTACTAATGTTTACATGTTTTTAAATTGAACATGAGACAACAGACAGGCACATACAAACACATTTACACACAAACACACATAAAATAAACCCACAACCCAAAATCCAAAACACCATTTAAACAAATGAGTCTGGATAAACAAGAGAAGAGAAAAATGGTAAGGCTTATATGATTATATGACTTTAACATACAAGTGACACACTTGGCAAGGAAGCAAACTAAATATTACATTTCCAAAATATTTCTACCATCATCTCAAAGTTCACATGATCTCTCTATCTCCCTCACACACGCACACACAATGAATTAATATTTCCACCACTTCAACTTATCCAGCTGAAAGGATGCCATATTTGTTTCCACTTGAACAGTGACCTATGACATTATGTTTGGTGGATCCACACCACATTTTGTATAGCAAGGTCTTGCAACTGAGATGGCCCATAGTTGAATTTTTTGTGTATGTACCCGAAGAAGAACTTAGAAAATTTCATAGACATGTAGGTAACACTGAGTTTAGTTCACTGTGACTAAACAGGCTAGAACTGTTTCTACATCTGCTAAATCAGTGTGAAAGGTGTGTGATAGGTGTTGAAAACAAATACCCTGGTATGCAAATGTCACTACCGCAAGTGCAAACTTGGTCTTTTAACACATTTCACAGGTGAAATATATTGTACACAGTGAACAACTAGGGTTAGAATTAAATTGTAAGAAGACACAGATTATGGTCGTCACTAGGAAATAAATACCACAATGTAATATACAAGTAAATGGGAATATTCTTAAACAAGTGAATCTGTACAACTATCTCGGAACAGTTATAACATCTGATGGGAGAAGCCTTGAAGAGATTAGAGCAAGAATCGTTATGGCAAAGTTAGTCTTTTGCAAACTGGAAAACATACAGACTAATAAAAAGATGTCAACTACAACATGAAAAAGAGTGTTGAAGTGCTATATAGAACCTGTACTTTTGTATGGACGTGAAACATGGACAAAGAGCAGGCAAGTTGATAAAACATCTAATGGCAGTAGAAATGTGGTTTCTGAGTAAAATGTAAAGAATACCATGGACAGACAGAAAATCCAGTGAGCAAGTCCTAGTTTAGTTTAGTTTAGTCAACAGATCAACATCATGGCACTCAGGTGTAACCCATAAGTGCTCTGTTCTACTCCTAACTCAAGCCTGAGTCCGGAGAATCTCAGCTCAGTGCATGAACTCCGTAGCACCGGCAAGGATCCTGAAATACTTAGGGTAGATTTTTAACTCAAAATTTTGCCCGGGCAGTGCTGCTACACTTTTTCAATTTCCAACTGTCAAGGGATTTTTTACGTGCGCAACAATACACCCGGGTGTCCAATCTCAATACCTAGAGACCAGGGGACATTTTGTTACTAGAAGTCAACGTGAAAAAAATCCCAGCCCTCAATGGGGCTTGAACCCGGGACTTCCAGCACTCGAGGCGGACATGATACCTCGAGACCACTCAGCCCCCCTAAGGCAGCAAATGAAAACTAGAGAAATTAACTAGAGAAAAAACTAGAGAAATTAGACGTAGATAGTCAAGTTTTATGGGAACATTATGAGAACAAATAAACTAGAGAACTTGGTGACAACTAGCTAGATTGAGGAGAAAAGAACAAGGGGAAGGCAGAGAAGTAAATATCTGGATGGCTTGACCACATCGCATGGTTGGGACATGAACACAGAGCTGATCCACGACTCTGGTGAACCTGTAAGATGGCTAAACATGACGTGCCCACGCTTACTGGCATGGCACATGATGATAATGAGAAAGAAATCTGTTAAAGCATAAGTGAAGATTTGATGTTAAATTCAACAAACTACACTGCAAAAATACAGCAATAGATGACATGAAATAAGGAGCTACATTAAAAATACACTCATGGCCAATTAATAAAAGTAACATCACAGACCACATAAAAATGGGATTTGTGAAAATTGGATGTACTCATACCCTAATCCCTTAATGCAGAAAAGGAAAGACTTCAAATAAAGTTGTGCAATGGTGTGGAGTATTACCAAACTGGAAAGCAGCAAGGGTAAATGAAGGTAATGAATTCAGGGTAAATGAAGGTAATGAATTCAGGGCATTAAAACCAGCAACTACCACTGCATTAATTTCACTCCAACTAATTTCACACTACGCAACTTTTATTCTTATGAATATCAAATTCAAGTTTACACCACTATAAAATAAGTTCTAGTTCAGTTTAGTAAACTGTGAACTGCCTGACATATTTAAAGATTTTATTCGGACATACACTTGGCAAATCTCCCAATGCTAGTCCATTGTGTGACTTTCTTGTTACTTTATAAGGGTTCAAAGCTAAGCTCCTATATCAAATTATGTTTCATTTCATATGCTTTTAAATATTAAAAGGGGCGTTCATTTGATACCCGTCTGAGCCATACAGCGCGTAATTGTGTATGCTGAACATGATCATGTCATAGTCATCTGATAAGTACTGACCAATGAATAAAAGAGCAAGTGCTTATCGTCCCACGATGCATAGGTTCAGTTTCTGACCGTTGAGAAAATGGTCGAATTGATCCAACATCCGTCCAAAGAAGCTCAAAGAGCGGTGATTCAGGTTCTTTCATTTTAAGGATGTCGACCAGTGGACATTCATCGAAGAATGCAGGCAGCGTACGGTAACAAATGTGTGTCGACAACAACAGTGACAGACTGGGCATGTATGTTTTGGAAAGGACGCCAGTTCACGACAGATCTTCGACGGCCGGGTCAAGCGCATATTGTTGCAACAGAAAAAAAAACATCGCCAAAATTAATGCAGCAGTACATATGAACCGTTGTCAAAGTATATGTTCGCTAGCGAAAGAATTTGATTTGTCAATTGGGACAATTCAAAAGGTCGTTCGTAAGAAACTGCAATATCGGAAGGTGTGTTCACAGTGGGTACCACGGATGTTGACAAACCACTAAACAGAGGAATGCATGGCATGGTGTTTGAACCACTTGCTGCATTACAGAGTGGAGGGTGATGCATTTCTCTTCCGCATAGTGGCAGGCGATACATCATGGTGTCACCACTTTGAGCCGAGCAGCAAAAGAGAGAGCATGCAATGGAAGCATGCTGGATCACAATAAGCCAAAAAATTCAAGTTACTGGTTTCCATGTGTAAGGTTATGCTGAGTGCATTTTTTTACCATGAAGGGCTATTGTTGGCCGACTTTAAAGAACCTGGTGTCAACATCAACTCTACCCACTACTTGCAAACACTATACAAGCTGCAAAAAGCCATCAAGAATAAACGGCCCGGCATGCTTTCTCACGGTGTGATTTTGTTGCATGCTAATGCTCGTCCGCATGTCGCAAAGATTGTGCAGGAAGCATTAGCAAGGAAGAAGTGGGAAATTCTGCAACATTCAGCCTATAGTCCTGATTTGTCACCATGTGATTCTCATTTGTTTGGACCTCTAAAAAAAGCTCTCAAGGCGCTATGATTTCATACAAATGCAGACACAATGAACGCTATAAACATTTGGTTCAGTGAGCAACCACAATCCTTTTTTGCAGACGGCATTCGCCGCCTACCTAAGCAATGGGATGCTTTTTTTTGGTCTTCTGACCAACCCATGGTGCATAATTCATTCAAAATGAATGCTTTGTTTAATTCTACCACACCTGTTAATGTTTCTTTCATGCTTTTGTAATAAAGCCATTGGAACGGGTTTCAAATGAACGCCCCTGATATATTACTCAAATAAAAACTATGCATAAGAAAGCAACTATATGTTCATAAATAAACAATATATTTTAATTTTATTTAGTCTACTGTTAAGTTAGTTGCATATCCTTTACAGGCTGTCACAGTCAACCCCAGCAGTTGTTTGGCTGTTCATGATTTCTTGGCAAGTTTACGTTTAGTATTTGCCATTGCTTTCTGAACGACCGGCACCACACCATTTTAAGAAAAAACCAGAGCAAGGCAATCTGCTGCCACTTTGCATGCAGCTGTGTTTCAAACGAGGTTATGTGAGATTACGAACTGCATACATAACCCCTTCGCCATGGAGTTTACTGTACCAAGAGCCAAAAAAAAAATTATTCACTTTTATTTCTAAAATTGATAGAAATATTTTCATTTATTTCTAAATATTAAAAAAAATGTATGCCATTTAATAACTCAACACTTTATTCCATAAAAAGATAAATCACTATTTTGAAAATTAAATATCTCAGCACAATAGTTCCTAATGCATTAAGCCCATGTCCTGGTTTCAGAAAGAACAAAAATACCAATGTAATCTAAAAACATAATAATGAATAATCATACAAGATGTATGCAAGAGAACAATCAATCTCTCTCTCCCCCCCCCGCCCCCCCCCCCCCCCCCCCCCCCCGCCCCCCCCTCTCTCTGTATGTGTGTGTGCGCGCGCGCGAGTGCGTGTGTGTGGGTGGGGTGGGGTTTAAACAGTATATGACTTAGTTAAATAATAAATATAACCTATCATCTTAACACCAAAATTCAATTCTATATGTTAGCATAGAACTCAACACTATGATATATTTTTAATAAACAGAAACCAAACCAAAAAAAAAAAAAAAGGGGTGTTTAATGACCAATCATGAAGTGCAACAATTAAAGTAAAGGTAATTCCAAGGCAGGTACTGGGAAGGGATGTGAAGTCTTTGGCAAACACTAGGCCATAGCACAATAAGGTGCAGCAACCAGTTCCTTGTCCTCACAAAGTTTATTTAACAATTTCTAGAAAATTCTTTACATTACCCAATACCTATTTTACAAGGTTGGATCAAGCGCAAGGCCATAAAAGTAGAGATTGCCATTGGAGTGTGAAGAGTTAGGGCTTCATATATTCTAGGTCAAGACATATGAGGTGGGGTGGATATTATTCACCACCTTCCTGCCATATAGCTACTCCTTGCACACCTTGTATGGAACCAAAAGATAAACACAAGGCGAACTACAGTGGACAGTGTAGTGGACAGCGCAACAACCACTAGGACGTCACAGCCACGTTCACCGGACAATGGGAACATAACAACAAACCATATGTTGTGTGAATTCAGAAGGAAACGGACGTTTTTGTGGTTTTCCAAGGATGAAGTCATTTTGGTTATAAGAAGTTAAAGGCTGGCAGCGGACTTATTCGGAACTACGAATATATAACGACAGTCACTGGAAATGCCATGGATAAGTGAACCACCGACAGCCTCTAGACGAATTGATTCGGCACAAGTGATAACACCAGAGACAGAATGATTCAGCAAAGGAAAATATTGTGGAGATGATAACGGTGAGGCAGAGGACATGCGAAGGTCAGTTAGTTAGTTAGTTAGTCGACAGATCATCCTCGTTGCACATCGAACCATTCAGTCCATAAGTGCTCGGATCCCCTACTCAGCAAATCCCGCAGCGTGTAGCGGCTAACGACGCCAGTTCTGTGTTGGTTTATCAATCTTCTTTGGCTTCCTGCGTAGTGTTCTTGTTTGGCCACCCCTCTTTTAATTTGCTGCTCTCGCAGTCTGGCCATTGTTGTAGATTCACAGTCATCACTTGGTGTAGCGGCTAACGACGCCAGTTCTGTGTTGGTTTATCAATCTTCTTTGGCTTCCTGCGTAGTGTTCTTGTTTGGCCACCCCTCTTTTAATTTGCTGCTCTCGCAGTCTGGCCATTGTTGTAGATTCACAGTCATCACTTGGTTCTCGCAAAAGTCTCACTTCACGTAGAGCATTCAGAATGTCAGCCTGGTCCATGGCGCGTCCGCCCTCCACAGTAGCCTCACCTGCGAGCTTGTCAGCCCACTCATTTCCTTGTACTCCCGCATGCCCTGGCACGAAGATGAAACTAATCTTTGCCAGCCGAGACCGCTTCAGAGGCAGCAACCATTCTCTTCGGATCGACCCCTCCTCTATCCTCTTGATCATGTTCATTGAGTCGCTAAGGAAACAAGCCCTAGTGAATGTCTGTGTCTCGAGCCATGTCATTGCTTTACTTACTGCCATGACTTCCATGGTCAGGCTACTTGTGGTTTCAGTGAAAGCACCAGAGTCCTCCTTCACAATTCTCCCTCCGGCCCGAGCTGTAAAGGCCCATGAGCTTCTCACATGTCGGATGACCGACCCATCAGTGTAGATGACCGCGTCACCGTCTAGCGAATTCTCGAAAATCAACGCTTGTACTTCAGCCTCAACAGCAGCCGGATTTTCTTGTCTGCATTTTCTATCTAGGTCAGTAAGTACCCGTAGTAACTTAGGGCCCCCCCCCCCCCACCCCCCCAATATATTGGGACACTGGGATGTGTGCTATTGCCTGTGTATGTAAGCTCTGCACAACCGAAATAAATCTCACGTGTATTTTGTTTCACACTGTGTTGGCAATTTGTTCTCAAGTTATCTTTGTTGCCTATTGTTGATGAGCCAAAGATACTATACTGTGAGTCCAGGAAATAAGACATGGCTATAGTTTAGGAGGATTTGCATTATAGCACTTCCCTTCCCAGACTATTCCCAGAGCATTCTGAAAATTGTCTGATACCTATTTTTATGAGACAGGGTCGACCTCAGAGCCGTTATGGGTCAGAACAATAACCCTGACTCTGCTGAGGATTGAACTTGGACCAATTTCTTGGCAAAACAAGCACACTTCCACTTTGTCACTAAAAATAATATCCTCCCACATTTTGTGGCACTGTTATCAGTTATCAGTTGGGGTATCTTTATTGCACTCAGGACATGTCCATAGGTGCTCAGATCCTCCCCCCAGCATATGCATCTGCGTCCGGTGGCTAATAGTGCCAGTTCTGTGTTGGTTGACGAGGCGCCTTGTTTTCCCAATGTACCTCTCGCGTCTGGCTGTGCCGATTCTTACTTTCAAGTCTTTCATCCTGGACAGCGATGTGGATTCACTGAAGTCCTCTGTTCTCGCCATAGCTTTGAGGGCGTTAATAACATCGGCATGATCCATGGGCTGGCCATCTACAGGGGGTGCAGAGCCAGCCAGTTTATCAGCTCGTTCATTTCCCTCGACTCCCGCATGTCCCGGGACGAAGATGAAGGTGACTTTATGAACAACAGACTTCCGCAGCGACTCAGTCCACTGTCTATGTACAGATCCAGCTTCGATCTTCTGAATCATGCTCATTGAGTCACTTAGTACACACACGATTGTATAATGCTGTGATTCCAGCCATATAAAAGCCTGTGTAAGTGCCATCACCTCCATCGTCATGCTGCTCGTGGTCATAGAGTGGGCACCACTGGATTCTTGAACGGTTCGGCCCGCTGAACGGGCTGTAAATGCTCACGCACTTCTCTGCTGCTTTACAACAGATCCATCTGTATAGATGAGCACTTCGGGGCTATCTGAGTGTTCACAGATGAGCGCGTTGACTTCTGCATTGACAGCGACAGGGTTCTGCTCTCTGCACCGTCTGTAGAGTGTGATAATGCAGGAGAAAGTGCACTTAAAAGCTGGAGGCACCGGCACCCATTCCTTGCCGGGGTTGATACTGGTAAGACTGCAGACCTGTCTGACGACATCTTCCGCCCGACCCATCCATGATTTGCCTCTCTTTAGCCTGTCACCCTTTTCTCTGAATATAGTGTCATGCAGAGGGTGCTGCTCATCTGCACTTATTTTTAAGTATGCACAAGCTCTCCAGATCTTGATCCCGTGTTCCATTGTCGGGAAGTCAAGGAGGTATCTCATTGCTACACAGCTAGTGTCTTTCGTGCAGCCCAAAATGATGCGCATGGCTTCGTTTTGTACCTTTTCAAGTCTTCCAATCTGTGTAGGGCTGACAGTGAGGATGGTCAGGGCATACTCGATGTGTGGCACTGTGTTGGTAGGCAAGTGGACTAATCACCATGGCTTTATCAAATGCTACAGGTGGTGAACTCACAAAGATGGGATTATTGCCCACATATTTGCCCAACCATCATGTTAGTCCTGAAGCAGGAACCTGCTGTGCGTATTAAAGTGTCAGGACTAACACATTTTGTAGGCCTGTGTGTACGGAGGATTAGGTGGCTAATCTTTCTCTCCCATAGCGAATGTTGAGAGCTGACATCAAACCCTTGTCCGACCGTGCTCATGTTATTGTCAGCATAACTAATACATTAATGCACCTGCTATTTACATTATATAGTGCTAAAATCGTATTTTCCTCTTTGTTCATATTAAATGATAAACTGACACACAAACATTAATATCTCGGCATAGAATTGACCTACAGATTTCAATAAGGTACCATTGGATGTGTTTTTTTCAAGAGGTATCCAAATATGCAGGTTGCATAATTAAAAAGCAATTTAGAAAATGTTACTAAAATGGCTAGTATATACAGAAGAAAGAGACTGTTTAATGGTGTAACACAAAGTATATGACTCAGGGAAAAGATGCTGGATGGGTTGACAGATCACCATAGAAGACCAAGCAGCAAAGAACACAGGGAACTGGCGACCATGGAGGGACATGATCACCTGTGCCAGCCAGCATACTACACACATGCACATAAGATTGCACAAGGTCGGCAAACATAATCAGCCATTGCCAGATTTATGGCTCAGATAACCTACATATATGACAGGTGGTGTAACAAAATTACTCTGTATAATGTGTATAATAGAAGAGAATAGTGTATTATTGGCCCAGGCTGTATCAGGCCCAGATGCTATACATCCCAACCTAACAAACTCACAGTTATAACTTGCAACATTGCTTTTTATAATGAGAATGACAACAGGTGTTTCTGACTCATGAAAATTTCTTACTGAAATATTATTATATATTACAGACAATGAAATTAATTATGATTAATGGTAATGTCGCTCAAGCACTAAACTTCCTAATCAGAAATAGTAATTTTCTTACAAATAAACAGCTTTTATTCCATAGTAATAATTTAGTTACAAAAAACAATCTTTTACTTATTCTTTTAATTCTGTTTTTTTTTTGGGTGTGTTCTGGATGGGAATAGGGTAGGAAGAATGTTGATAATCTCATTTAAAACTACATAAGATAATCACTGACACCATTAGCTCATGTTATGTTTGTGTGATTCTGAACCATGAGAACACATTTTCGGTTTGAATACATTTGCTTATGATTAAAACATCAAAAAAAATGTTTCATTTACTTTTGTTTAAAAAAAAACAAAACACAAATTTGTATGAGTAGCATGAAGCCCATTCATAAATACATGTTTTGTAAAAACAAAAACAAAATAATCAAGAAAGTTTATATTAAAGAAACAATAAAAATGAAAACTTTATTCAAATGAGAAATCTTGGGTGAGAAGTTAAATGGATAATCAGCAGAAGGGTATCAATGAACTGAAGGAGTTTAAGACTTACCACGAGATACAATGTCCTTTTCATTTAGTGTTGACAGGTTAAATACTACAATAAGGACAATAATTAAACAGTAATTTATTTACCAGATACAATTTTAACAAAATCCTCCTGAGTGGACATTTAAAACAAATCAAATTCATATACACAAGGCCACCAGATAATTTCCCAATATAATTGCAAATGGCAAACTACTGAACTAACATTGCCAGTAAATCACAAACTGCCAATAAATGCTGAGGTTGACTGCAATGTTCTGTAAAGGACATGCAACTAACTTTTAACTATTTTTATACACTTTTTTGCAATTGAAAACACAAATTGTGAAAAATGAATGCACGAAAAGAGTATGTAACAAAGCTGTATAAAGACAACATACTTAATAACCAACTAAATTACAACATCAAAGAAGGTGTGGATTGGGAAGAAGAAAGAAATATCAATGAAGGCAGAATCTGATGCACCATTTGATATACAAGGGGCTTCTCATAAGTCTTTAGCCTGACCATGAAGGAGTAGGCAGAGAAAATTGAAATTTGGCACAGTGCTTATTCCTTCTCAATGTAGCCACCACCTGAATTTATGCATTTTTGCCATCTCTGCGTGACCTTGAAAAGACCTTCAGAACAAAACAACCTATTTTTCGAACTAAACCAGTTATCCAGTCAGTATGATAGTCATGCGCACCAGGTGACTCCAGACCGTCAACAGGCTACTAGGTGCAAAAGATTAATATCATTGAAAGTAGGAACTTGGAATGTTAGAACAATGAATGCAGATGGAAAGTTGGAGGACATCAAAAAAGAAATGGAGAGAGAGAAGATTAACATATTAGGAATATCGGAAACGAGATGGAGAGGAGCAGGGATAAGGACAGGAGAGGAATGTAAGATTATTTACTCGGGGGGAGAAGAACAGCAAAGAGGTGTAGCCATTATATTAGATAAGCAAACATCAAATTCTGTCAAAGGATATTGGGCTGTGTCAGACAGAGTTCTATTAGTAAAATTAAACGGAAGACCTTTTAAAATAAATGTAATTCAAGTATATGCCCCAACAAGTGAAAGCAGTGAAGAAAGTATAGAGGAATTTTATAATGACATGGAGTCTGCTTTGAAGAACTGTAAAAAATCAGAAATAAATATCATAATGGGTGATTTCAACGCAAAAATAGGAAAGCAAAGCGATGGATACAGTGTAGGCAACCATGGTTTGGGAGAGAGAAATGAAAGAGGTTACAGACTTGTAGAATGGGCAAAAGAACAAGAATTGGTTGTAGGAAACACCTGGTTTAAACAACATCCTAGAAGATTATGGACATGGAGGAGTCCAGACAGCAGGATTAAAAACCAGATAGATTACATCCTGATAAGCAAAAGGTTTCGAAATGCATTAACAGTTGTAAAAACAGTTCCAAATGCAGACTGTTACAGTGATCACAGATTAATTACTGGCACATTGAGGGTAAAGTTAAAGAAAGTCAAGTATACAGCAGGAAACCCTAAATATGACTTGTGCAAATTGAAAACTGACAAAGAAATACAAGATAATTTTAACATAGAAGTAAAGAACAAATTTGATTTATTGTCTGATCTAGAGATCCTATTTCAAGATGTAGATGATCAATGGGAAATGCTGAAGAATTCAATCAGTTGTGCAGCAGAAAAAACTATTCCAAAAGTAAAGAAAGTTGGCCGTAAGACATGGATGACTGAAGAAATTTTACAACTAATGGAAACAAGAAGACAGAACAAAAATAATCCTGCCAAATATGAAGAAATTCACAGAAAAGTCAGAACCTTATGTAAGGAGGCTAAAGAAACATGGCTTGAGAAAAATTGCAGAGAAATTGAAAAACAACACAACAGTAAAAATGCAAAACTAATGCACAAAAGAATTCAGGAGATTACTAATCAAAGAACACGTACATCAGCAGGCTGCCTAAAGACAAAAGATGGAAGAGTCATAATAGAAAAAGATCAGATATTACATGAATGGTCAGATTACGTGAAAAACCTGTATGACGATAGCAGAGACGAACAATATATTGTTCAAAATAACAATGAAGGGCCAGCAATTTTGAAGATGGAGGTTCAGAATGCTCTTAATCATATGAAATCTGGCAAAACCCCCGGTCCAGACAGCGTCACAACAGAAATGATTAATGCTTTAGAAGAATATGGAATAGATAAAGTTACCAGTCTGCTTAATACAATATATGATACTGGAAACATACCTCATGAGTTATGTAATTCTGTATTTATTGCAATCCCAAAGAAATCAGGAGCCTTGGAATGTGATCAACATCGAACAATTAGTATAATGAGTCACATCACGAAGATTTTGCTAAGAATTATCATGCAAAGAGTTAGGAGGAAAATACAACCTGAAATAGGAGAAGAACAATGTGGGTTTGTAGTAGGCAAGGGTACAGTAAATGCTGTGTATATACTGAGAACCGTAATCGAACGTTCTATAGAAGTAAACAAAGATCTACACCTTTGCTTCATTGACTACACAAAGGCTTTTGATAAAGTGAGACATGTCAACATGATAAGGATGCTTGAAGAACTACAAATTGATGGGAAAGACATTAGACTTGTAAAAAACATATATTGGAAACAACAAGCTGCCATAAGAGTTGATAATGAAGTAAGCCAATATCAGCCTATTAAGAGAGGTGTGAGACAGGGATGTGTAATGTCTCCAGATCTGTTTTCCCTGTACAGTGAAAATATTTTCAGAAATATTGAAAATATGGAAGGAATCAACATTGGGGGACGATGCATCAATAACATTAGATATGCAGATGATACAGTCTTGATTGCAGACAATGAACAGGACCTGCAACATTTAGTAGATGCGGTTGTTACACACAGTGAACAACAAGGGTTAGAATTAAATTGTAAAAAGACACAGATTATGGTCGTCACTAAGAAGAACGAAATACCACAGTGTAATATACAAGTAAATGGGAATATTCTTCAACAAGTGAATAGGTACAATTACCTCGGAACAGTAATAACATCTGATGGGAGATGCCTTGAAGAGATTAGAACAAGAATCGCCATGGCAAAAGTAGCCTTTAGCAAGATGAAAAACATACTGACCAATAAAAAGATGTCAATTGAAACGAGAAAAAGAGTGTTGAGATGCTACATAGAACCTGTACTTTTATATGGATGTGAAGCTTGGACAATGAGCAGCCAGGCTGAAAAACATCTGATGGCTGTAGAAATGTGGTTTCTGAGGAAAATGCAAAGAATACCATGGACAGCCAGAAAGACCAATGAACAAGTCCTTCAAGAAACAAATGAAGATCGTAAACTGATCAGAGACATTAGACGTAGACAGTCACAATTTTTTGGGCATGTTATGAGAAGAAATGATTTGGAGAACTTGGTGACAACTGGTAAGATCGAGGGGAACAGACCAAGGGGAAGACCTAGAAACAAGTATCTGGATGGCTTGGCCTTGTGGCATGGTCAAGACAAAAACACGGAACTGATCCACGACTCTGTTGATCGAGTGAGATGGCAGAACATGACCGCCCACGCTTACCGGCATGGCACATGATGGATGGATGGATGACATCTTCGTCACTGTCAAGACGATTTCCTTTCAGCTGTTTTTTATGATTTGGTGAATCCAAGTCTCATCTACCGTCCCCATGGTCTTTTACATGCTTTTTGAACGCCACATGTTGAGCAACTGGCCACAGCAATCAACCTGTGTTTGTTTATGTTCACATGTCAGCAGGCGTGGGGCACACACCTTTCTCATGTTCAGTCTGTTTTGTAAAACTCTAAAAACTGTACTCTTACTCAGTTTTGCTGAACCCAATATCTCTGCAATTGTCATTTTCCTATCCTGGCCTATGATTTTCTTCACTTTTGCAGCATTTGCATCATTGCACTCTGAGGACGGTCGTCCTGGTCTTGGCAGATATGCAACTTGGGAACGGCCACACTAAAACTGCAAACACCAATTTTTTACAGAAGCATAGGAAGGACAGACTTCCTCAAACATGGCCCCATCTCCCTGTGTATTTCTGTAGGTGTTTTACCCTGTAACATCAAGAATTTTATCACAGTCCTGGCGTCTGATTTCTCCATTGTTCTGACAAACCGTTGGATGTGCAGATCTGGTCAATAGGGTGTGTTGTGCCATGCACCATATCCGGAAAACCAGTTGAGGTGGGAAATTCATAAGTCATATGTCCATTAAAAATTGAATGAGCTATACATGTGCCAAATTTCAATTTTCTCCACCTATTCCTTCATGGTCAGGCTAAAGACTTATGAGAAGCCCCTTGTAATTCTCAACTAAAAACACCAGGAATGCTGACATACTGATAGAATTAATAAAATATGCAGATGCTGCCCCTGAAGAGCCTGTTACATCACATCTACAGTATATAGAAAACAGAAACAAGTCCTGAAGCAGGAACCTGATGTGAGTATTGACGTCTTAGATGTCAAGATGGCAGTGGACGGTTGAGTTGTTTTGTGACCATTCCCTTTTTCGCATAGGAGGTGGATATTTTCATCTCTTGCCTGTAATTTGTGTGCCAGGATGTAAAACAGGAGTTTCTTCTCAAGATCTGTGTCAATGCTACGGAGTTTGTGCATTGAGCGAAGCAATCCTTGAGTGAATTTTCGCAGCGTGTGTGTTTTTGTGTGGTGTTCGGGTTTTCAACATGGCGGACAACGTTTATTGATAAACCAACACAGAACTGGTGTCATTAGCCACTACACGCTGCAGGATTTGCTGAAGAGGAGATCTGAGCACTTATGGACTGAATAGTTCGATGTGCAATGAGGATGATCGGTTGACTGACTAACTAACTAACTGACGTCTTAGAACTATCACAATTTGTAGGCCTGAGTGTACAGAGGAATAGGTGGCCAGACTTTCCTTCCCATAGCGAATGTTGAGAGCTGGCATCGAACCCTTGTCCAACTCTGATCATGTCATTGTCAGATAATGTCATAACCAAAACTTTAAAGCACCTGCTATTCACAGTTTATCATCATCATCATCCAGTGACTTGCCGGCTGGCGTGGGCGGTCATGCCTCTCCACAAATTATGATCTCCGACGTCATGAATCAATTTGCGTGTTGACCCCCTTCCGTGTCATGACACAAGACTGTCAATAATCTTATCACACTGTCTTCCTCTATCTCTCTTTCCGCAAATCTTTCCGGTTGTCACAACATGGTCCAGTTTTTGTCTTCTCATAATGTGGCCAAAAAAATGATGTTTGTGTTAAGCTGTCTTTGCTACTCAGCTTCCCTTAAAACATCCTGATTGCTCTTTTTATTTATACCAAGGTGAAATATGGCCAACTGATAAAACAGTATCAATCCATCTGCCACTGCCAAGAAAAAATCCTCACACAATAAAATGTGAAATATTCTATACCATAAGCTTGATATCACATGCCTCAAAGTAACACTAAGAAGAACAAACAAAAAACAAGTATGAGGAATTACTAAATGAACATCAGTTTGGATTCTGAAAGGGAAAGGAGAACCTGGGATACTTACAGGATACAACAGGTAGAATAAGATTATTAGCAGAAAGAATGACTGCATAGAGAAAAACAATTTGCATGTTTCATGACAATGAGAAAAATCTTAGATCATATATCCTGGAACATATTATTATACTTTTTAATATATTAGAAACATTAAGGATAGAACAACCAATGCTTAGATTGATCTGCAGTTTGCACTTTAAACAAGAAACAGTAACATCAACAAATGACAGCAACACAGAACCTACACTAATAAGATGAGTGGATCAGGGATGTCTGATATCCTCCGGATTTTTAAAATTACACTCACAAAATATAATAACAAAAGCAACTGACAGATACAAACTAGAAGTGAAAGCAAACAGAGATCGAATCAGTACAATAAAATTGGCAGATGACCAGTGCATATTATGAGAAACAAAACGTCTCTCCACAAAAATTAACAAAACAGAAAGAATATACAATTAGAAAATAAATATCCAGAAGACAAAAACTATGTGAACAGCTATGATCACTCAAGCACTACAGCTAAAAATAGAACAAAAGAGAGCAAGTCAATAAATTTACCTATATGGGTCAAATGTAACAGAAGATGCTGAAGTGAGACAACTATCAGAATTGTAACTGCAGGAGAAAAGTCAGCATTCAGAGAAAAACAAATCCTGACATAAAATAATGTGCTACATAAATCCCCAGTATGAAGATATGACAAATCGGATTATTATTATTTTTTTTTGTTTTTTGCATATCCTTTACAGGACATCGCTGTCAACACCAGCATCTTTCAGCTGTATGTTGATTTCTTGGCAAGATAACGCTCAGTAGTTTGCCATTGCTTTCTGAGCGGCCGGCTCACATACCCCGTTAGTTACCGATGCGATTCGAACCACTGCTGATTCTCACCGTCATCACGTCACCGACGAGAGTATACGAGATTACAGAGAAAAGTCATAACCTCTAAGCCACGAAGCCGGCAGTCGGATTATATGATATTGAAATACACACAATGGATAAATGTCATGAAAAAAAAGTATAGAGAGATTCAAGATCTGGCACTACTGGTTATTTTTTTTAAAAAGCCAAGAACCAGCTGGATTGAAAAACTGATAAAATAACAAGTTATAGAAACTAAATGAACAAAGAACATTTCTTAAAGTGATACAAGTGAAGACTCCCATGGTTCGGTTACATCTTAAAGACTGAGTATGCACAATACTGAGAAGAGGAAGGAGCAGACCAGAAAAGCATCCATAACAGGGGCATGCACAGATCTATCAATGCAGACATACATTGAATTAAAGAGACCAGCCAAAAATAAACTATAACATGGAATGATCCGGATGCTTCATGACTAGCCTTGGGCTGATATATTTGATGAGGGGCTGACCCCAGAGATCTACTGGTTGGACAAAATCCTGACAATTTGTTCATTCACATTGCAATACAGCAGAATAGGTTCATGATTCCGCACACCCGTGTTCAAAACACAGCTGTGCACAATTTGGCAGCAGACTGCATTACGCTGGCTTTTTCCAAAATGGTATGGGTGTCGGTTGTTCAGAAAGCAATGGCAAACTACTGAACACAAGGCTTTAGGTTTGTACCAGAATATGATCAGCATTGCCAGTAGTGGGTTGTGCTCAATGTTTAAACATCAACAACAGCAAAATATGCTGGTGTTGACTGCTAACGCCCTGTAAAGGATATGTAACTAACTTAACTCTCTTTCTGACTGTGTAAATGGCTTAGGGGTGAACACAGTTTCACAATACCTGAAATACAGGGTCGAGCGTTTTAAGTCAGCTGTAGGAGATATGGGAGCAGATTGCTTTGTGCTGTTTTTAATGGTATGAGCGTCAGCCATTCAGAAAGCAAGGGCAAACTACTGACCGTAAAATTGCTGAGAAAATCACAAATAGCCAATAAATTCTGCAGCTGTTTGCAAAGTCCTGTAAATATCATGCAAATAACTTTGTAAACTGTCTTTCTGACATTTAATATGACAAAAGCAATTTGTTATTTCTGACATGCAACAAAAAGAACATGAATGAAATGTAAATGTTGTATATTTATATTCACAACAAAAGACAATGCACATGAAAACTCCACTTGAAGCAAATGAAGTTTCAATATAACTAAACTAGAGCAACAAATCCTGCAGGTCTATATTTAGAAAAATGCTAATTTATGTGCATTAAGGTGTAATATAGTAAATATATAAACAGTTGTACGAGCCCAACTACAAAAAAACATGAACACTACAAATGAAAGCATACCTTCATTGACAGCTTCCTTTGCACCATGAAGAGCTGAGTCAATGCGGTCTTGATGGCGAAGGATAAATGGTCTGATGAAACGGTAGTACAGTATGTGGGAGCCATTCCATGACACTGGCAAAAAACACCAGACCAGGAACACACACTGCAGGAGAAAACAATAACAGCCATTTAAATAAAAGTACATATAAATGCACAGACACAAGTGACACCCAGAGATACAAATGCATAATGCAAGCACAGTGGCAGGATTTTGTTGGTTTGCTTTTGTTCACTCGTTGTGAACTCAAAAGTAGTCCACACACACACTACTTCTTCTAGCACACTGGACTGAGTTTTACTTGTCGATTAGCTTTCCCTATTACCAGTGTACCTTGCTATCAGGTGAGCCCACTCCGACTTCAGAAGTACTTTAATTTACGCCCCCAAATCAAAGATGAGAAGTCAACATTTTAGTGACTGGTGTAGGGGTTGAACCAGCTACCCCAGCATCAGCACACCGGAAGTTTAAGAACAAGGCTCTTATCCATTTGGCCATGCTGAAACAGTGGCAGATACAATCTAGCTATCAAACACACAGTTGACACATTATGAATGAGCTCTTGTTTGTTTAACTATTTGAGCCCTGACCACACAATACATAAAACAATATTTGTCCGGTCTTTTGTGCAAAGCTAGTTATTGAAACATATCCAATCACTCATTTGAAATTATTCTATGTCAAATGACTGACTTAAGCATTTCCAATATTTCTACTTATTATGTAAATGGCCCCAGCATGCAGACAATTTTGCATGCTACGCATGTTATGATGCCAGCAACAAAGCCAACATAATAATGTTGATCTTTGACATCACAGCTGTTCATGAAAGTCAAGCTGTACGGTTTGAACATCTACAGTCGTTCCATCCTTATTTCTCCTTATAACAATTCTAGATTTACGTTGGACTATAATTTAATGGAAAAAAGACAAAATGTTGGTCCAGCCAGAAAAAAATAAACATTAAAAGTTATTGTAACAAATGGAGGTCAACATGGCAGAGTGGACAGGGGCGTCCACTCTTACATTTCTGCTGCGCTGACGCCAAGTCAGCGGGTTCAACCCCTACACCTGTCAGTTGGACTAAAATGTTGATTTTTTGTCCTTGACTTCGGGAAGCAAATTACAAGTACCTAAGAAGTCAGAGTGGGTTTACCTGATGGCTAGGGACATTAGTAATCGGGAAAGCTAATCCACATTTAAAATCAGTCCAGAGAACTCCTTAACAGTGGCAACTACTAGAAGTAGCAGAACAGGTTTGGACTACGCTTGAGTTAAAAGCCAGCGAACAAAACAAAATTGTAATAAACATGCTCTCATGACCTCTTCTTCTTCTTCTCCTTCCTTCTTCTTCTTCTCCTTCGGGTGTATTATCTGGAATATAAATCAGTGACCATGACTCTCCAAAGATCATTATATTTTGATGAAGCTGGCTTTCCTTATATTATTATTTGTTGTTGAGTTGTTTAATTTCTCCATATACATCTTTCTGTCTTCCTCTGCCTCTCTTGCCTACTATTTCTCAACATAATGCTCATTTATATTCACCTCTTCCGGTGATATTTCATTTGTTTTTCTTTATGGTATTTATGAATGATCTGGTCACTTCTGCAGATCTCTTAACCTCAGTGGTTATTTTCTGCTGTAGTCACAATATTCTTAACATTATGCTAAAATCCCATCTCCACTGCTTACAGTTTCTTCACCATGTGATCACTCATTGTCCAACATCCTCGTCCATACAGAAGAACAGGTCACACACATTTCAGTAAGTGATATGTCTTGTGTACTTGTGATATTTCTGTTTTTCAAGCTGTTGTTCACATGAAAGAAGTCTCTTACCCATTCTATTTTTTTCTACCTGTGCTTGTTGAAAATGTTTCAGATAAGCCACTATTGTACATAAATGGAAGAATTCCATAATCTGAAAGTATTATCAGGCGACCAATCAGGTATGACATTTACTTCAAACACTACAAGAAATATGCACCCTAGGACATTCCTGCATGATCACAGAAACATTTGGGGAACTAAATATTCACACTCAGCAAGGATTGCTTGTCTCCGACACAAGCAAATAAATCAATTTGATTATTGCTTGCTGGACTTTAGGTGGCCCCGTGTGCCTTGCCAGTCAAGAAGACCTGATCATTCGTGGCCACATCGATTGACGGATTCAGTCGCGGCGATAGGGCAAATTATGAGCTATATATAGCCTACGATGGGTGACGTTGTGATATTCTCATGTGATAATTTGGTCGCGTGCCGCGTGGTTTAGTGGTCACACACACGCATCACATGCCAGTGATCCGGGTTTGATCCCAGCCCCAGTCAAGGATATGCACTACTGACGAGCTCAAGCGAGAGCGAAACTCGAGTCCAGTGCTTCTATATTGACATGGACAGGGCCTTATGGTCATACTGGAATACAATCAGCGTTGCCAGTAGTGGGTTGTGCTCAATGTTTACAAGCAGTGTATGTCAGGTATACAGGTTGAAGGATGCCCAGTCACCTGATGCCAGGAGCAACTACAATTAGTTGACACACATTTAAAATATATTTAAGAGTATAGCTTCTTAATGGATGAGATGAATGGGTACTGAATAAAATGTATGTATAAGTAGCTGTTTAAACGAACAAGTATACTATCAACTAAATCTTTGACAAATGTTTCACCTTCTATAGTGACTGCAATTTATATTAAAAAAAAGTAAGTATATTGACCCCTTTCCATGCCAAGAGTTGTACTGAATATGTAGTTCCAGATCCATATTTATAGATCAACTGCAACTGATGGGTGATGTGGTTAATATGCTGGTCACCTTTACCTCCCACAAATTTTCCTGGCACCCTTTTTATGCTGGGTCAACCTGATAACTCAGTTCAACATGACAAAATCTCCACCTCAATGGAGACTTGAGCCAGCTACTGCACTAGTATAGCTCTCGAAGCCTATATTAGTCTGTGTTCATTCAACCTAAGCATCAATCACACACATTTTGCCTTCAGAAATTATTTTCTGACTCATCGTATGAGTGCCGGTCATTCAGAAAGCAATGGCAAACTACTGAACGTAAGCTTGCCAAGAGACCACAACAGCAAACAAAAATGCTGGTGTTGACTGCGATGTCCTGTAAAGGATATGCAACTAACCTTTTAAAACTTTCTATAGCACACACTGCTGCAAATGTTGTCACCCATCTGTTTCACTTGTTCTTCAAATTGACTTGTAACATCCTGGCTGCAAAGCTCATTGTTGTATACATTTATCTGGGAAGGTTAACCCGGTCAACAAATGCCCACAGAAGTCGGATGTTTTGGCCGAAAGGCGCAAATATAGCAGCTCTGCTGTAAACAGGCACAACGCAATTACGTCTGAAAAAACAGACCGGATGAGCGCAGAAGAAGAGGAAGTATACATTTGTCTCCACACACATCTTTCAGTGAGTGTCTAATTTCATAGCAATTTCATTTCAGTGGCCTCAACAGTTCCCCCCATTGATTTCTTGTGTTTACATGTACAGCATTAGAACCGACCAATCATTTCTCTTCTTTAAATGTTTGTTTATATACACTCGACAACAGCATTACGGTCCGATGTGTTTGTTATTTGACCTATGCTGGTTTAATATAAATTATGAGACCTATGGTGCTATCTCAATGGTTTGATACAAATTCTGTCTGTATTCCATAGTTGTTAGGTTCATGTGTATGATAGACATGACCCATGAAGACACTTTTTTTGGAGTGTCTAGTTGGTCGTGCGTCGAAGTACACTTGTTCCTACAGCGAGGCACCGTCAGCATTTGGAGGTGACAGGTTCGATCCCGGTCGGTAACTATAGCTTTCAAATTTTATCTTGTCTAGTGCGTCTTCTAGTTTCTACTTCCTTCTTCTCCTTCTGTGAGCGCCAAATAATACTATGTGTGTTTGTTTATGTAATTGTCTTAGTGGCCTCAACAGTTCCCCCCCATTGATTTCTTTAGTAATTTCATACCATGTTTTTATTATCTTAAATATCTGCCCTTTCCATTTCCTCTAATGCCTAATAGAATGGCAAATACATGAATAAACCAATTAACTTAATAATATGACAGATAAATGATGACATAGAAGAACAACACTGTCTAACCTTCAAAAACCAGTAGAATGGAATCCAGAATAGGAAAATGTCAGAAAAAAATTCCACAAGGCTGAATACACTGTACACAACCCAATATGTGAGCCATTTGGTATCATCATCTTTTTCATGACTTTCTATAGCTTTCACCCTGAAAAATAACAGAGAAACTTATGTATTTATAGTAAACTCATAAGTAAGTAAAGCAAAGGACCTTTTTTATACACCTTGAGATGTATCTGGTATGTGGTGCTAACACCATACTTGTTTTATAGACCAATATGTCTCAATGGATGACGTGGGCAAGATTATACTGGCCACCAGGACATTTCCTGGCAACCATTTTCGGGTGGATATCAACATGCACAGGTCAATTTTAAAAATCTGCCTTAATGGGGGATTCAAAAGCAAATTCATAAGTAAATATTAAATCAAAATGTCTAACAAATCTTTGTTACTTTTGAACACAATAATGTTAACTTAATCATAGTTGTTGTTACTGTGTCACGTTCCTTGCAATAGAACTGTCTTTCAAACGCTGACCATTCTTGCTTTAATAATTCTGTAATAATCATTTTCTCCACAGATGTGGAGACAATTTTTATCTTCATGAAACAGGCAAATATTTGTTTAACAGATTTCAGACTTTGAGAAATATTTAAAATCTAAATTGTTGGTGTCTAGTTGGCCGTATGTCAAAGTACACTTGCTAATTCAACAATGCATCACAATCATTTGGAGGTGACAGGTTTTTAATCCTGGTATGGTCAAAGCAAACATGTGACTCTCTACAAAGCAAACATATGACTGTCTACACAGTAAACTAGTGACTGTCTACATAGCAACCTAGTGACTGTCTACATAGCAAACTAGTGACTGTCTACATAGCAAACTAGTGACTGTCTACATAGAAAACTAGTGACTGTCTACATAGTAAACTAGTGACTGTCTACATAGCAAACTAGTGACTGTCTACACAGCAAACATGTGACTGTCTACATAACAAACTAGTGACTGTCTACACAGCAAACTAGTGACTGCCTACATAGCAAACTAGTGACTGTCTACACAGCAAACTAGTGACTGTCTACACAGCAAACTAGTGACTGTCTACACAGCAAACTAGTGACTGCCTACATAGTAAACTAGTGACTGCCTACATAGCAAACTAGTGACTGTCTACACAGCAAACTACTGACTGTCTACACAGCAAACTAGTGACTGTCTACACAGTAAACTAGTGACTGTCTACACAGCAAACATGTGACTGTCTACATAGCAAACTAGTGACTGTCTACACAGCAAACTAGTGACTGTCTACACAGCAAACTAGTGACTGTCTACACAGCAAACATGTGACTGTCTACAAAGCAAACTAGTGACTGTCTACACAGCAAACATGTGACTGTCTACATAGTAAACTAGTGACTGTCTACACAGCAAACATGTGACTGTCTACAAAGCAAACTAGTGACTGTCTACACAGCAAACTAGTGACTGTTTACACAGTAAACTAGTGACTGTCTACACAGCAAACTAGTGACTGTCTACACAGCAAACTAGTGACAGTCTATACAGTAAACTAGTGACTGTCTATACAGTAAACTAGTGACTGTCTATACAGTAAACTAGTGACTGTCTATACAGTAAACTAGTGACTGTCTACACAGCAAACTAGTGACTGTCTACACAGTAAACTAGTGACTGTCTACACAGCAAACTAGTGACTGTCTACACAGTAAACTAGTGACTGTCTACACAGTAAACTAGTGACTGTCTACACAGCAAACATGTGACTGTCTACACAGCAAAGATGTGACTGTCTACACAGCAAACACGTGACTGTCTACAACACAGTAAACTAGTGACTGTCTACAACACAGTAAACTAGTGACTGTCTACACAGAAAACTAGTGACTGTCTACACAGTAAACTAGTGACTGTCTACACAGTAAACTAGTGACTGTCTACACAGTAAACTAGTGACTGTCTACACAGTAAACTAGTGACTGTCTACACAGTAAACTAGTGAATGTCTACATAGCAAACTAGTGACTGTCTACATAGCAAACATGTCTGTTAACAAAGCAAATAGATGAAGAGTACTATATACTGACACCTCCTGCTGTCCACAAATTAAGCCATTATATCTACAAATGTTAAAACTGTATATACCAGACCATATTAGTTTAGCTGCCTTAAAGGCATCAGAGGTTTACTGTAATGGATCTCAAGCCCTTTATGCTTCATGCTATGATGGTACAGTATAACACACTCTTTCCAGTCCATCTTGTAATGCAATCTTCCCATTTAAACTTCTTCAGTGATCAACATTTGCTATGCATATGCATCTATTCTGGCACAGGTTACAAACAGGACAGTGTGCATTAGGTCTTCACCAGTTTCCCCATGGTTTCTCTAAAGGGCTGCTCCTTTGGACAAGGTGATGTTCTTGAGCTTGAATTTGTTAGGAGCGATCTGGACTGAGTTCTGATTTCTTTTATAGTTTCAATATGAATAACATTTGGTGGAACTGCGGTAAAGCTGTGGAAATGTAAACAATATAAAATAACACAAAGTAATGCAGCTTTACAGAAGAGAATTAGGACACATACTGTGCCTTGCGGCAGCTAGCCTTCATCAGCAAACAAATACATGCACGAAACACAACATATAGATAGGAGAAGATCCTCCGGTGACTACATTAAGGCATAAGGATGGGATGAGAAGAATAAAAAGATGACACAAATGACAGCAATGAAGAGAAAATAAAAAAATGTTAAGAGTCCGAGGTAGCAGTACAGCCTCGGACTCAGATAAGTAGCAACATTTTTTTTTCATATTTTCATTTTCTCTTCATTGCTCTCATTTTTTTCATCTTTTATTCTTCTCATCCCATCCTTATGCCTTACTGTAGTCACCAGAGGATCTTCTCCTGTACTATATGTTGTGTTTCGTGCATGTATTTGTTTGCTGATGAAGACTAGTCGCTGCAACGTCCTTATGTGTTGTAATTCTGTTCTGTAGAGCTGTATTACTTTGTGTTATTTTATATTGTTTATAGTTTCAACAATGATATGTATCTTGCTCTGTTTGAAGGGTTCTGTTCAATAGAGCTGCTGTTGCTTTGAGAGTCACAAAACCCAAGTTTGTGTTTAGCAGAGGTTTTACCGTTTCTGTTTTCAGTCTGTGCAAGATTCTTCTTATATCCTTCTATACATTGATTGAAGTATTCTTTCCATGTAAGCTCTCTCTAATACTTTTCTTCTTTTCCTTACTTTGTTTTAAGAGTGATATTTTCACATGTTGGGTTCAGCAAAGAAAAAGGAGACAACCTAATTTTTTCTCTGATGCCCATGTGCAGATATGTTTCTCCTTCTATTACGCAGGAAGTTACTACTATTATGGTAACAACAGTGAAACATCATTAATTTGTTGTTCATAAATTAACTGTACAATATATTTCATAATGAGAAAATACCAATAATGGACAAACACGTACGAGGCATATGCTGGGTAAATGAAGCCAATGAAATTGCAGAGGAACTGGGCACCAAAGCCAATCATTAGATACAGGGCAATAAAGACAATGAAACCTGGAGATGACAAATGCATAAATTATATAAGAAAACAATAAATTGTCAGATAAACTGTTAATTAGTGATAAAAATGCTACAACTAAATAAAAGCATTTCATTTTCTAAATAATCATTATTAACCTAAAAGGCATTAATACATGCAAACAACAAAATCTTTTTGAAATATTAATAATAACAATTCTAAAATACATGCCTATCTATTCACATTCACAAATTTTCTATTCCCAAAAGAGAAAAGGTACCTTAAAATCACAACAGTAGAAAGTTTCTGAAAACTTAATGGCAACATTCATACTGGCTTTCGTGAATAAGTAACCTGTCTGAGGAACATGTGTGTCCACATTCCAAACACAGGTGCAAGCTTATCAACACTAAATTATAATACAGTTTTGCTTTCTAGCCAAGCAGAACACAAGCTGTTGGTGAAAGTATTCAGGTATAATCTAATGTCTATTGATTTTGTCCACTAGAGGTATAAGATAGCAAACAAGATTAGAATCAAATTCTAAGAAAACAGAAATTATGGTAATTTTCATGAAGAAAGAAATACCACAATGTAACTTCCAAGTAAATGTGAAAAGTCTTAACCAGATTAACTGGTAAAACTGCCTTGGAACAGTCATACGAATCTGATGGAGGATGCTTTGTAGAAATGAGAACAAGAATCATTATGGCAGAGGTAGCCTTTTGCAAGATTCAAAACATACTCACCAATAAACAGCTGTCAAATGTAGTGAGAATGAGCGTGGAAGTGCTACATAGAACCCATACTGTTGTATGCATGTTAAACATGGACAACAAGCAGAGAAACATCTAAGGGCAGAGGAAATGTGGTTTAGGAAAAAAAATTTGCAAAGAATACCACAGATGGACAGAAAAAGAATGGGAAGTCCTTGAAGAAAAAAATTGAAACCATAAACTGATTAGAGAAATTAGATGTAGACGGTCATTTTTGTTTGGACACATTATGAGGAGAAATAAACTTAAAACCTTAGTGACAACTGGCAAAATTTATAAGAAAAGAGCCAGGGAAAGGCAAAGAGGTAAATTCCTGGATGGCTTAGCCACATGGCATACCTGGGACAAGAATACAGATCTGATTCATGATCGGTGATCGTGTGAGATGGCAAACCATGACCGCTCACGCTTATAGGCATGACACACGATGATGATAAGTTAAGAGGAACAGTTTTCTGCCTCATGTAACCACTGAATATTTGAATAATTTCTTTAACCCTTTACCGGGCAAATCGTCCATTTACGTCTGATGCCCGGTACAGGCAGAATGTCTGAAACCGCCCGTTACTATTATGCATTGTAAAAATGCGATCTCGCGGCTTTCTGAGGCTTCCGATCGTCTACTTTCGTTTTCGCTGATAGCTTGACAACGTGGCCGCCATTTGCGAGTGCGTACTTTGAATTTGAACGGATTTTAAAAATAGTTTTGGGAGGTTTTACACGTTGTATTTCAAAATGGATTTCGATGATTCTTAAAGTGATAGCGGAGATTTTGCTGAGTTAAATTTAAGTGCATGAAGATGACTGAATTGCAGCTAGATATCAATGATACCAGCGTGGGCAGTGTACATAGACACTTTGAAGACTTTGAAGAAAGTGATTCTAATTCTGAAAATGTGTTTATAAATTGCCGTATAATGACAATCTGACTGACAATCACCAACAATGTGTCATATTTTGTAAATATTTGTGTTCATGTATGGATTAGCTGCAACCTTCGTGTGAGTAAAATATTCTGCATGATTTTCCCATCATTTTGCTGTTTATTTGACCAAAATCTGTTGACTGGTGGGTGAGGGATGTGTATGTGTCAGGGTGGGATGCGTGAGTGGGTGGAGGATGTGTGTGGGTAGGGGTATTTTGATCGAGAGATGTTTGGTTGGGGGTGGGTGGGTGGGAGTGTGTGGGTGTGTAGTGGAGCATGTGTGCGTGAGTGAGTGTGTGTTGGTGGATGGGTGGGGAATGCATGTGTGGGTGGGGAGAGGTGTGTGGTGTGTTGGTTGGGGATATTGTGTGGGTGGGGTATGTGTGTGTGGGTGGGGGAATGTGGGGTGGATGGGTAAGGGTATCTGTGTGGGTGGGAATATTGTGTGGTATGTGGGTGTGGGATATGTGTGTGGTGTGTAGGTGGGGATGGGTGGTGGTATGTGGGTGTGGGACGTGTTGGTGAGGGATATGTGTGCAGTGTGTGGGTTGGGAATATTGCGTGGTAGAGGATGTATGTGATGTGCAGGTGGGGGATGTGTGTGGTGGGGGATTGGGTTAGGGCATGTGTGGGTGGTGGGGTGTGTGTGAGTGGACTGGGGATGTATAGGTGGTTAGGGAGATGTGTGTGTGGAGGTAGGGAGATGTCAGTTGGTGGGGATGTGTGTGTGTGGTTTGGGGATGTGTGAGTGGATGTGCGATGTGTGGGTTGGTGGGGGATGTGTGTGCGTGGGTGGGGAATATGTGGTCGATGGAGATGTGGCTGGGGGATGGGTGGTTGGAGGTGTGGGTGGGGAGAGGATGTGTGGGTTAGGATGTGTATGTGGGTAGGTGTGGGATGTGTGGATTGGTGGGGGATGTTTGTGGGTGGCGAGTGTGTTTTGGTTGGGGGAACAGGTGAGGGCAGTGTGTGTGGGTGGGGGATGTGCGGGAGAGGGATGGGTCGGTTGGTGGGGTATGTATGTGTCCCTGGGTGTGTGTGTGGGTAGGTGGGTGTGTGTGTGTGGGTGGGGTGATGGTTGGGTAGGTGGGAGATGGGCCTCATAACATGGTAATTTGCCTTGATTATGTTTACAACATTCATTTCACAATGTTTATTTTTCTTCCTATGTAAATGTATAATGCTCTTGATGAACGAAAGACGAGTGATTGGAAGGGCCGAATGTAAGACGGGCCTGCATGCCCAATTTGTGACCCTTTTAAAATAAAGTTGATTTGATTTGATTTGACTAACAACTTAAACGTTATGTTTTTACTAATGTAACCCAAAATTTTTCCGAACTTGAAAATTCTTCTTGCCCGTTCAGGGCTACAAAATATACAAACGTCTGCCCTGTAAAGGGTTAATGTGCCTGTAACATCATCCCATCATGACTTCTGTTTCCGCCTTGGTATTAAATTATCATGCTCTCCATTAAATGCTTATTTGTCTGGTAAATTTCAAATCAAAGTAACTATGGAATGCAATTCCAATAGGCATGAATTGTGTAAATAAATATTTAATCAGAAATTGTGATGCAACATTAAAGTTATTTGTCAGGAGGCAATTATAAATATGAAGTGGAAATATGTTCTCATGATCAAACTAACATTTCAAAAACAGCAACCACTGTGAGACAATCCAAGAGGGATGACTATTACTTATATCGAGGCAAGACAATTAACTCAGACTATTACTGTTGGCTGATAGATATGGTGCTAATGCCATATTTGTTTAAATAGACCAATATGTACTCAATGAATGTGGGCAAGAAAATACTGGTCACCAGGACATTTCCTGGCATCCATTTACACAGCAAACATGTGACTGTCTATACAGCAAACATGTGACTGTCTACACAGAAAACTAGTGACTGTCTACACAGCAAACTAGTGACTGTCTACACAGCAAACATGTGACTGTCTACACAGCAAACTAGTGACTGTCTACACAGCAAACATGTGACTGTCTACACAGCATACTAGTGACTGTCTACACAGCAAACTACTGACTGTCTACACAGCAAACTACTGACTGTCTACACAGCAAACTAGTGACTGTCTATACAGCAAACATGTGACTGTCTACACAGCAAACATTTGACTGTCTATACAGCAAAATACTGACTGTCTACATAGCAAACATGTGACTGTCTACACAGCAAACATGTGACTGTCTACACAGCAAACATGTGACTGTCTACACAGCAAACATGTGACTGTCTACACAGCAAACATGTGACTGTCTACACAGCAAACTAGTGACTGTCTACACAGCAAACATGTGACTGTCTACACAGCAAACATGTGACTGTCTACACAGCAAACTAGTGACTGTCTACACAGCAAACATGTGACTGTCTACACAGCAAACATGTGACTGTCTACACAGTAAACTAGTAACTGTCTACACAGCAAACATGTGACTGTCTACACAGCAAACTAGTGACTGTCTACACAGCAAACATGTGACTGTCTACATAGCAAACATGTGACTGTCTACACAGCAAACTAGTGACTGTCTACACAGCAAACATGTGACTGTCTACACAGCAAACATGTGACTGTCTACACAGCAAACATGTGACTGTCTACACAGCAAACTACTGACTGTCTACATAGCAAACATGTGACTGTCAACACAGCAAACATCAGTTCAGTTATCAGTTGGGGTATCTTCATTGCACTCCGGACATGTCCATAGGTGCTCAGATCCTCCCCCCAGCATATGCATCAGCGTCCGGTGGCTAATAGTGCCAGTTCTGTGTTGGTTGACGAGGCGCTTTGTTTTCCCGATGTACCTCTCGTGTCTGGCTGTGCCGATTCTTACTCCCAAGTCTTTCATCCTGGACAGCGATGTGGATTCACTGACGTCAAAGTCCTCTGTTCTCGCCATATCTTTGAGGACATTAATAACATCGGCACGATCCATGGGCTGGCCATCTACAGGGGGTGCAGAGCCAGCCAGTTTATCAGCTCGTTCATTTCTCTCGACTCCTGCATGTCCCGGGACGAAGATGAAGGTGACTTTACAGACAACAGACTTCCGCAGTGACTCAGTCAACTGTCTACGTATAGATCCAGCTTCGACCTTCTGAATCATGCTCATTGAATCACTTAGTACACACACGTTGGTATAAAGCTGTGATTCCAGCCATATGAAAGCCTGTGTAACTGCCATCACCTCCATCGTCATGCTGCTCGTGGTCATAGAGTGGGCACCACTGGATTCATGAACGGTTCGGTCCGCTGAACGGGTTGTAAATGCCTACGCACTTCTCTGCTGCTTTACAACAGATCCATCTGTATAGATGCGCACTTCGGGGCTATCTGAGTGTTCATAGATGAGTGCATTAACCTCTGCATTGACAGCGGCAGGGTTCTGCTCTCTGCACCGTCTGTCAAGTGTGATAATGCAGGAGAAAGTGCACTTATAAGCTGGAGGCACCGGCACCCATTCCTTGCCGGGGTTGATACTGGTAAGACTAAAGACCTGTCTGACGACATCTTCTGCCCGACCCATCCATGACTTGCCCCTCTTTAGCATGTCACCCTTTTCTCTGAATATAGCGTCATGCAGAGGGTGCTGCCCATCTGCACTTATTTTTTAAGTATGCACGAGCTCTCCAGATCTTGATTACACAAAAACTAGTGACTGTCTACACGGCAAACATGTGACTGTCTACACAGCAAACATGTGACTGTCTACACAGCAAACTACTGACTGTCTACATAGCAAACATGTGACTGTCTACACAGCAAACATGTGACTGTCTACACAGCAAACTAGTGACTGTCTACACAGCAAACTTCTGACTGTCTACACAGCAAACTAGTGACTGTCTACACAGCAAACTTCTGACTTTCTACACAGCAAACATGTGACTGCCTATACAGCAAACATGTGACTGTCTACACAGCAAACTATTGACTGTCTACACAGCAAACATGTGACTGTCTACACAGCAAACATGTGACTGTCTACACAGCAAACTACTGACTGTCTACACAGCAAACATGTGACTGTCTACACAGCAAACTAGTGACTGTCTACACAGCAAACTAGTGACTGTCTACACAGCAAACTAGTGACTGTCTACACAGCAAACTAGTGACTGTCTACACAGCAAACATGTGACTGTCTACACAGCAAACATGTGACTGCCTATACTGCAAACATGTGACTGTCTACACAGCAAACATGTGACTGCCTATACTGCAAACTAGTGACTGTCTACACAGCAAACATGTGACTGCCTATACAGCAAACTAGTGACCGTCTACACAGCAAACATGTGACTGCCTATACAGCAAACTAGTGACTGTCTACACAGCCGGTCTGCGCAGCTAAGGGCTTGTGGATGCAATTCGTAAGCCCGTTACCTGCGTTCGAAACACAGCTGCAACCGATATGCCAGCAGACCGCATCGCGCTATGTTTTAAAGTGTTGGTAAGGGAGCCGGTCATTCAGAAAGCAATGGCAAACTATTGAACGTAAAACTTGCCAAGACACCAACAACAGCAGTAAAATGCTGGTGTTGGCAGTGATGTCCTGTAAAAAGAATATGCAAAAAAAAAAAAAAAAAAGCACAGAGAGATGAAATGAAATGGCAGACATTTAACAACTATTTATTGAGCTAGGCCGCCCTCCTTGGCGTAGGGGTTAAATGTCTTTCTCTGTTATCCTGTATACTCTCGTGAGTAATGTGATGTGCATGAGAATTGGTAGCAGTTCTCGTCGTGTAGGTAACTTACGGGGTATGTGAGCCGGTCGCTCAGAAAGCAATGGCAAACTACTGAGCGTAATCTTGCCAAGAAATCAACAATTAGCTGAAAGATGATGGTGTTGACAGTGATGTCCTGTAAAGGACATGCGAACAAAACAAAACAAAAAAACAAAACAAATTGAGCTAGAGTTAGAGAACCTTGTGGAGCATGTTAATAGGAGAAGAACAGAATTTGGATTGAATATTAATGTAAAATAATAAAACTATAATAATTAACAAAACAAAGCAAAGGAGAGTAACAATAAATATCAGAGTAAATGGAGAGTTACAGAGCAAGTAACAAGTCTCTCTTATCTTAGACATGTAATAACAGATGAATGCACAAGTGAAACACAAATTAAAAAGAACATAGGTATGGACAAAAACACATTTAACAACAGGAAGCAGATATTAAATCTAGATAGATAAACAAGACTACAAATGATAATATTCAGATTTCACATACACTCAAAACTAATATATGGTGCATAAGTGTGGACAATGAGCTAGGAATTGACCAACTTGTATACACAGAAGATTAGAAGTAGGCTTCTTGTGATGATCTGAAGCCTACTGTTGTGCTTGCTTCATGATGAAGTTTATACTTAATACAATATATTACATGAAAAAAATATTGAATATTGGCCCCAGTTGGTGAAGAATGCCTAAATTATGAATGAGACGATTTTCAAAGATAAATGAGGGGAGTGGTTACCGGAGTAAGATTTTAAGGCAGACACAAAAAGGTACACTTCACCCGGGTGTTTGGAGTTGTTGAAATTGATGAAGACTTGTTTTGGAGCCATTTAATTGTTGTCAATAATAGTTAATGGAAACAATCTGCTTACTTGATGCCAGTATATGTCATGTTGCATCGTTTGCAGATAATATAAATCAGATTGAGAGATTTTCATGTGAATGCTTCTTTCATTTGAAACATATCCTTTGGAAAGATAACTGACGAGGGTCTAAATAACAAACTGACATGTTGTGCATCTAAAGCAGGAACATTTGGTAGTATCTAAAGAAAATGTCACCCAAGCATTTCCAGGAAGTAACAAATAGTAACACTGTAACCTGCCATGCATATCATAAGAGGAGACTATGGATGGTTGGTGTGAGATTGGCTAACTCATCTAGTAGAAAAATTTTAGCTGAAATATCCAATAATAAACATGTCTACAGTGATTACACATGTATTATTTAACATGTCTACAGTGATTACACATGTATTATTTGCTGCTCATAGAAGTAGGGGAAAGAATTAGAGACTAGAGGATGCACTAGACAACATAAAAATTTAAAGCTATAGTTACCGACCAGGATTCGAACCTGTCACCTCCAAATGACATTGCTTTGCTGTAGGAACAAGTGCACTTTGACACATGACCAACTAGACGTAGAAGTACACTTGTTCCTGCAAGAAGTTGATGCCGTCATTTGGTGGTATGTTTATATATGAACTGTCTTAGTGGCCTCAAGGTGTTCCACAAGTACACTAGAGTAGAAGTACACTAGAGTAGAGTTCCACTAGAGTAGAAGTACACTAGAGTAGAGTTCCACTAGAGTAGAAGTACACTTGTTCCTGCAACGAGGTGTTGTCGTCATTTGGTGGTATGTTTATTTATGAACTGTCTTAGTGGCCTCAAGGTGTTCCACAATTGATATTTATGTCCACAGTAAGCTTGGCATGAAGTGTATGAGGGCCTATGCTCCTCTGGGAAATGAAAAGAAGAAGAAGAAAGGAAGTGCTGTGTAGATTGAGAGTCTTCTTCTATCAAGTATATCCTTCAATTTCTAGTCTTGTCGGTAAGCCACTATAGAGTTCCCATTAAAGATCTGCTAGGTGTCTGGATCAGAATGGAGAATGGAGGTAGTGGTGGAGGATTCTGAGAAAGACAAAGTTGTTGCGATGAAAGGTTAGGATCAATTTGGTACTATTCAGCGTGGAACAGGATTTAGTAGGAAATGTCTCTATTTGAGTGATTTATAATGCTTTTCCAAGGCTTCTTTGAGAATACATTCATGATAAAGATGGGCATGGAAAAAATTCATGAGCTTATAGGCCTTGCTTGTAAAGTCAGAGTTATCAATGCATAGCCAAAATTGATGAAAGAGTTGAGAGTAAGGTATTTAATCTTTGCAAGAAAGTAGGCGAGAGGATGGTGCAAGAAGATAACTATGAAAAGTTGTGGGTTTATGGTAGGCTGTAGAAGTTAGGACAGCAAAGTTGATGCTAACTTTGATATCCAAGAAATTTACAGATGACACAAGAGTTCTGGGAAATGAATTAAATAGCTGATTTGAAGTTACTGAAGAAACGGATGAACTGGCAAAGTTCATCTGAGGACATTTCTGTGATGTCCACACCCTCTATATACCTTCTGTATACCCCTGGACATTTTCCCCAGTACGCTTGCCAGCCCTGGCTTCTATATTTCAAGTTTTATTACAGTTAATAAGTGCAAAAAAGAAGTTGTAATGTTTCATCTCATCTATCTCACATCTTGTACCTTGCAGTGTCGAGGTGAAAGTTAATGTTTCAAATAGTCAAATGGGCATTCGCATGCAATCATGGGTCATACATTTCATGGTCAATTGGGGAAGAATATTTTGTTACTATAGAACTGATTTTCCAGTAGTAACAGTTCCATAACAATCAATTCCCAGAAAATCCCTGCTTAAAGCTGACAGGAACATTTGATTGTGGTATTCACTCTCAGTCTCAGTGTATACCCCAGAGCCATTGGGTTCAAAATAAAGTAAAATAAAGTTCAAACTCAAGTATTGAAGAGGTAAATAATTGAACTTTGTGACTGTCACAAAAAAGATGTGTGAGTGTGTGTGGTGATAATGGCAGCTCACGCTTAATGACAAGAGGCCAAACAATGAATTACTTCGAATAAAGTGGTTTTTATGCCTCATCTATCATTGTAGCTCAAACTATGTGTACACTGTAGATTAGCTTAAATAACTAACAATGAATTGAACTGTGCTCAGTGAACATCTCAAATATTAAATAAATAACAAATATTTATTAAATAATACAAGTATACAGGTATAGTATTACAACCTTTACCTAAATTAGCAGGTAAAAATTATAATATTATGTCTTATAGTGTGTTTTTTTCTTTTGCCCCAATATAAACATCCATATCTCAGTAACCAACTGAGGGAAAATTATGAGATATAGTATATAACCTTATCATTATGACCACCCAACAAAAAAATTTGTTCTGGAGATTTTACAGCAGATTTCAAAGTTTGTTTATATGCAGTATATAATTTATGGGTCTGAGATGAAATTCATCATTTTAAATGTATTACAGCATAGCCAGACAATCAGCGCTCAATGTTGAATATTGTACGTGTTTTGAAGGGATTGGCCTTATGCCAACTCCCCGCATTGTACATACTACGACTGTTCAGAGGTGTCTCAAAATGTGGGTTATTTCATGAAACCCGATTAATATGTTGTTGTTTTTTAACTCTTACCACTTATCGCTAACATTGAAATGTGTGAATATTTTTCAATGGGATTTAATGCGAAATTGTACACTTCAAAGAATCGCTATGAAGTTGTACACATATTTTTGTCAAGAAGCTGATTGATTATGTGGTTGCTTCGGGATTTGAAATTTAAATATTGAGCACAACCCACTACTGGCAATGCCGATTGCATTCCGGTATGAACCTAAGGCCCATCCACGTTAATATGGAAGCACTATACTTGAGTTTCACCCTTGTTTGAGCTCGTCAGTAGTGCATATCCCTGACCGGATCCGGAAAAGTCCCGGATCACGCGTGTGAAGCGGGTGTGTAACCACGCGGCACACACTAGACACACCAAATTATCACAACAGAACACACACAACGCATCAAGAAGCTGATTGCAGGAAACTGTTTTATACTATTACAAATTCCGAAAAAAGAACAGTGCAAGCATTGGGTTTGAGTAAACGGTAATTTAGTCGATGGGTGCAAGAATCTGGAATTAAACCACCACACAATAACAAAACGGTAGGTAGAAAGATTATTATAGACAGCTTTGACAAAGATGTCATATGGCAAGCTATTATAAAAATGCTTTAAAAAGTCGCTTAAAATTCGACAGGGTCGACTTCATTGCACCGGGTTCTATCCCATATGGCTCGGCCTCTTTCCGCAACGAGGAAAGCATCGCACAAAGCACGAACTCCACAGCTCTAGCGATGACCCACATAAGTCTCCACAAAATTTAACTTGTGAACCGAAAGATGCGGCCCGGAATCGAACCCACGACCTTTGGAGCCCGAGTAAAAATGCTTGACCACTTTGCCATGGAGACTCCTAAAATTATAAAAATTTAGGATTTTATATCCAAGATTATCCAGCATTATAAAAATGCTGGATGCCAAAGAAACAGTGATTGTAAGAAAACTTAGGGTTTGGTTCAGAAAAAACAATAACATAGAGCTATCCAAAACAAATTTGTGGAAAATTATAAGGACATTATCTTCACTATTTGAAAGTACAAGGGCGGTAGAAATAATCTTTGTGAGCAACCGCATTTAGGACCCATGAGAAGCAGATACCTACGTGAAATAAGGGAAATGCGCAAAGAAAATTATGGCATAGTGTGCTTAAAATTCGACAGGGTCGACTTCATTGCACCGGGTTCTATCCCATATGGCTCGGCCTCTTTCCGCAACGCGGAAAGCATCGCACAAAGCACAAACTCCACAGCTCTAGCGATGACCCACATAAGTCTCCACAAAATTTAACTTGTGAACCGAAAGATGCGGCCCGGAATCGAACCCACGACCTTTGGAGCCCGAGTCAAAATGCTTGACCACTTTGCCATGGAGACTCCTAAAATTATAAAAATTTAGGATTTTATATCCAAGATTATCCAGCATTATAAAAATGCTGGATGCCAAAGAAACAGTGATTGTAAGAAAACTTAGGGTTTGGTTCAGAAAAAACAATAACATAGAGCTATCCAAAACAACTCTGTGGAAAATTATAAGGACATTATCTTCACTATTTGAAAGTACAAGGGCGGTAGAAATAATCTTTGTGAGCAACCGCATTTAGGACCCATGAGAAGCAGATACCTACGTGAAATAAGGGAAATGCGCAAAGAAAATTATGGCATAGTGTGTTTGGATGAAATGTGGATCAATGCGCACCACACAAGTGATAAGGAATGGCAATCAGTGGATGGACAGATAAAGCGATATGTGCCCAGTAGTATAGGACAGCTTTAGGTCATGGCCCATGCTGGTAATATGCATAATGGCTTACAACAGAATGCTGGGCTCGTGTTCGTATCAAAGCATACAGACAATATGGATTATCATAATAAGATGAATGTTAATGTATTTAGAGATTGACTCGAGAATACTGTGCTTCCATCCCTAGATAGACCGTCGTGTCCAATTATGGACAATGCATGATATCAATGTTGTTGCCCAAGAAGACAAAATACCTACAGCATCGAGCACAAAGGGAGCAATAAAGATATGACTCCGAATGGAAAACATACCATTTCCAGAAACGCATTTCTAGCTAGAATTGTTGTCCCTTGTAAAACAGAAGCCAAAAAGCAAGAAATATCAAATCGACAAGTTGATAGAAGAGCATCGTCATGGGTGCTTGAGACTTCCGCTGTACCATTCTCATTTTAACCCTATAGAACTTGTGTGGGCTAAAATTAAAGAACAGGTGGCAGCTGACAATACTATATTCAAATTGTATGACGTCAGGATACTAATCCAGTCCGCACTATTAAATATTGATAAAAGTTACTGGAAAAATGTGAGGACCATGTGTTGAAAGAGGAAGAGGATTATTGGAGAAAGGATGGATTGAATTTTATGCAACCGAGAGCAGTCATCAACCTACTGGAATCGTCCGACACAGATTAAGGTATGAGCAGATCGCAGACCATAATCCACATGCACACCAACTGGGATATTTTTGCTACAAAATTCAGAAGAATTGCAGGCCCTAAACATTACAGCATCAGCATAGTGTCAATGGCAACAGTTTGTATTCCACAGTGATGAATTTTCAATTCTGCAAGCCCTCAGCCGTGACAAACAACTGTATTGAAAAAAAAACAACAACAAAAAAACACACACACACTAAACGCATTGAATACCAACAGAAGAGTAATATTGCGATGGAAACTGACATATTGTGGCATAACAAAAAACGTGAGAGCAAACACGTTGTCAAATTAGGGGACAACACATGTGCATACGAATCAATCTATAAACTTCAATGAAAAGAGGACCGACATCTTGGTCGTTAAGAAGAAAGCCCACTACAGAGACAGTGACAACTATTTTCATAGTGCAAAACAGGTAATCATGTTCCGTCTCTGAACGGTAAACAGCAGAGTAGACAAACTTTCACGAAGACTAAAAGCGGGTCTGTCACTGATGTGTACGTGTGAACAAATACATAGACAGCTGAACAGATCCTTAAAAATGGAAACATGATGACTAAATTGCGGTATCATTTCTGGTCACTCCATACGCACATTAACGCACAGCTATGTGGAAGCTTTCACGAACTCAATATAAAAAGCTAACACGAATACTTGTGTACACATTATTAACCAGCAGCTGAAGAAACAAGAAGGAAATGAAAAAGAAGGTAAGAAATATATTCCTTCTACTTTCCTGTCAATTTACACATGATTTACCCCATGCCTCTGTAAATTCTCTGTCTTTACTAATATTACACATTGCACCTCTCTCGGGATTCTCCGTGGTGAAGTGGTCAAGCCGTCTGACTCGGGCTCCGAAGGGTGTATGTTTGATTCCGGGCCGCGTCCTTCATTTCACGAGTGCATTTTTTCGGAGACTCCTGAGGGTCATTGCTGGAGGTACAGAGTTCGCACTTTGTGCGACACTTTCCGCGCTGCTGAAAGAAACTGAGCCATATGGGATAAAACCTGGTGCAATGCAGCCAACCATGTCGATTTTAAGCTACTTCTTTCATTGCACCCACTCCCATATGAATCCGGATACGCCTTATGTGTCATCTGAATTGGCGGGGCTTTCATTACTGTAAACATAAATTTGTTAGCGAGAAATCACTAGTTTTTCAGCAAAACATCAAAGAAATGTCGCCGCTTTCGATGATTTAAGTTGATTTTGGACCTATCAAAGACATATTCCTTGGGTGGGGGTAAATATAAGACGGCTGGAAAAATTTCATAATGATGCAACAGACAGTTTTCAAAATAATTGATCGTGAATGAAGGCATTCTTTTCGGGACATACTATAGAATTACTCTCAACTATACTTTGTGTTATTTTAGAGTGTCAACTATAAGTCCAGTGAGTGAAAAGAACAGCAGTGAACTTCGATCGGCTGCTCGGATCCGATTTCAGATTTGGAGGAGGGCGAGCTCAGATCATGAAATTCTATTTTTAATTATTATATAAATAAATTGTAAAACCGAAGCCTTACCGAGTGCAATATATAGCCGCCTAACGCCAGTCTTTTGTTCAATAATTTCTAAAACATCGGTGACTTTATTTTTTTCATGCAGAACTTTATCAAGCCTAGCTTTGAAGGCCTCGAATTTCTGGTTTATTGCAGCCATGTTAGCTCAGCTGACTCGATTGTGTACTTTTGTGGCTGTCTGGAGAGTCGATGTCGTTATGTCATTTATTTCCGTTGACTCTTGGGCGAAGGAAATAAGAAATATCACATCGGTATATACAGAATACAGGTGTATTGGTTAACTTATTAACTCTTTACAAAGGTCGCATTATTGTCAAAAGGAAACAAACTTAAATGCAGATAAAGCATGGCAGTTTCGGCGGCGAGAAGTTATTTATTTACTAATGAAAATAATACGTGGGTAGGTCAGAAAGTTATGCACCACAATTATCATCTCAGCTGATAATGAAGAAAAAAAATTTAGTTACATGTCCTTCACAGGACGTAGCAGTCAACCCCAATCATTTTCGCTGTTCGTGATTCCTGAGCACATTTTACGTTCAGTAGTTTGCCATTGCTTTCTGAATGACCGGCATCTATACCTTTTCCGAAAAAAAACCAGTATCGCTGTGTTTCGAATCCGGGTATACACCTTCTCTTGAAGGTGTATACCAAATTGCACCTCTGTAAACCAATTCTAACTGTGACACAAAACCGTTGAAATGGCAGATATTAATGACGTAAGTTACAAGCAGAGGATTGTTCTAGAATGAATCTATGATTGTAGAGAAGGAAATGTTGTTAACATTCACAAATGTGGGTGTGCTGTTTATGACACTTTTACTGTCGATAGAAGCACAGTAAGTCGCTGGACGCAGAGTTTTGTTTCTGCAAAAGAAGATAAGCCGCGCTCTGGAAGTCTTGCCACAGCCACCTCACAAGTCAATTATTGATCATGCAGATTTCAATAAACAAAGGTAGTGCGATTGAAATTTTCAAAAACCTGGGATGTTCAAAGGTGTGCAGGATGGGTTCCTCGACCCAGTACCGTGCGGTAGATTTTCTCAGTATGATGCAAGTCTTCGAAATGCCGTTCCTTACATATTTTGTTTTCATTAAAAATGCGACCCCCCCCCCCCCCCATGAAGCTGTCTTACGGTGCCGCCTGATGCTGCCGCCTCTCTGTATCACAACACGGCACGGCCCTACCTCGAGCTTTCACAGAGGACCATAAACAAAACAATTTGTTCGGAATTGTTGCGGCTGTTCGAGACAGTTGGGGATGTTTCTTTTGTCAGACGTGACAGGAGACGAAACTTGGGAGCTGACGACAAAAAGACAGTCAATGGCGTGGCATTATCATCAATCAATAGCGAGGGGAAAACAAATTCAAAACAACTCCACCAGCCGGTAAAGTCATTCTCACTGTTATATTTTTTTTTTTGGGGGGGGGGGCACTGAGTGGATGTGCTGCCAAAAAGTGGAACCATCAATTCGGACATTTACATAAAAACACTCACAAAACTCAATCGTCTTCACTGTATGGTTAGGCAACACAAGAATCGAAAGCAACTGCTTCTCCTTCACGACAACGCGCGTCATCACACAAGTTTGCAAACAAGGGAGGCAATCGACACAATTTTGTGGAATGTTACCCCACAGTCCAGATCTGGCACCATCTGATTTCTATCTTTTCGGTCCCTTTAAGAATGCTATCCGTGTGACAAAGTTTGAAGACAACGAAGGATTGATTAATGCAATGAAGAAATGGCTACGACAACAGGACAAAGTGTAGCACAGATCTGGGATACACGCTCTTGTTTCAAGATGGCGCAAAACCGTTAAAGTGGATAGTGATTATGTTGAGAAGTAGAAATGTTTGCTGCACACATGCATGAACATTGTGACTAAATTTTATTTGTATGTTATTAACGGTTAAAGAGATAATGACTGTGGTGCATAACTTTATGACCTACCCTCGTATTTCTTTAGCAGTCTAGAAGGAGAGAAGTGTTGCTAGTTTTTTTTTTTTTTTTTTTTGTCTTTGAAAAAAATTAACAACACTGAATTCTACCAAATATTAAGCGGTTAAGGAATTAATATACACACACTTTTAAGAAATGCTATTGGAAACAAAAACAGTTCATGACAAGAACAGCATAAACAGATGCGGACAGTGATAATTCCTACAACCTGATTATAAATTGCACACCAGCTGCCCCAAAGGACAAATCATGCAATCTTTTCTCTTCCTCCTTTACCTCAGTGAAATGTTGGGATGAGATGTAAAGATCCTTTATTTGCCCGTTCTATTGTTGTTTGTAAGCTAGAATTTATTTCTCTAAGGTTGTTCTTGATATCATGACTCTATCTATGTGGTCTTCTCATTGTTCTATATGCGTTATATATTTTCAATGTGGCTGATAGTACCAGGGCATTCTTGTGAGATGGCCAAACCATTTAATCCATTATTCTTTAATGAACTATATGACTGATTTCAGACCTAGCCTTTCTCTAATTTCCTCATGCCTAATTCAGTCTCCAAGAGTTACTCCCGCTGCTCTTCTAAGACATGTAATCACAAATGTTATGATTTTGAGCTTCTTGGTTGCAGTAAGCGTCATGTTCGGCATTGATATCATAATGACGGCCAAAAAAAAAAAAAAAATAATTCAATTGAGATCTGTGTTAGTACTTATAGGTATCTTTTTATGTAACTGTGTTTTATGATCTACAAGTCTGGAGTCAGACCTAAGAAACGAGTGTTATCCAGAGAATGAAGAAAAAAGCACTTAAGATGTTTCAGTAGCTCCTCTGTCTCATCTGTGTTGTTTGATGACTGTTTCATAACCTGTTTTTGCTATTTTGGGGGTTGCACATTATATCTTCATGTTTGTAATCTGCAGGTAGCTTTTCTTCAGAACTCCCCCCTTCTGTATTTGATTTGATTTAGTTTGTTATGAACTGGTATCATTTGTGGTTTCTTTTATGTCTCCAGACTTTTCCTCTGTATTTATCCTGCTTCCAGTGGCTCTTCAGACATGTCCTTCACATTTTAAATTGTTTTTTATTTGTTTTTATTTTTGCTAAAGCAAAAATATGTATGCAATTTATTTGAGTTTCAAATGGTTTTCCTCGTGGCAAATCAGTAATGGGAGCTCTAGAATAAATAAAAGGTTGAATAAAGCGGAACATTCCTTGATGTTTATGTTTCTGAAACATCAGCTTCCTCCCCAAGTGAAGTCATTCCCCCCTGCTTCATTCTGTTCTCTTCAGCTGTTTCAACTTAATCCCGTGCTTCTGACGAATCTCATCCTCACACTTCTGAGTTTCTACTTCACGCTTGGGCGATAATTGTGTATGAAGACAACATAATTGATTCCAGTTAAGAGTGCCGTAAACCCGATAAAGCGAATAAGCAATGAGACTTGTATAATGGGACTTTGTTGCCCAAATTTGAGCCTTTCTGTCCGATATGGTCCTTTAGGCTTTGCTAGTGATTTATGATTGGCGGTTAGTAGTGGTGACAGATCTTCATCAACAGACCACATGCATATGGGAATGATAGGTTAATTAGCTACTTTAGCTCTTTACTAGCAATTTTCGCAAAAGCGGACATTAAAACAAGTTATGCTGCAGAAACCTGTTGTGGGTGTATGAAGTGTTAGGACTATCCCATTAGTGTATGGCTGAATGCATAGAGGAATAGGTGGCCAGTCTTTTACTCCGGTAGCCAGCGACGAGAGCTAGCATTGCACCCTTGTCAACTTGGAAAATATGCTCAAAATAGTAATAATTAACATATTTTTATCTGTCAAGCCGTTTATCTCGTGCTCCGAAGGTCGTGGGTTCGATTCCGGGCCGCGTCCTTCGGTTTACGAGTTAAATGTTTCGAAGACTCCTGTGGGTCGTCGCTAAAAGCTACGGAGTTTGTGCTTTGTGCGACGCTTTCCGTGCTGCGGAAAGAGACCGAGCCATATGGGATAAAACCCGGTGCAATGAAGTCGACCCTGTCGACTTTTAAGCGACTTTTTAAAAAATATTTTTATCTGGTGGATGTAGTTGCTTTTCGGCTATTTTCTAGTTTCTCCTTCTCCTCCTCCTCTTCCTCCTCTTCTTCATCCTCCTCCTTCTCCTCGTAGTTGTTGTTGTTGTCGTCGTCGTCGTCCTTCTTCTTCTTCTTCTTCTTCTTCTTCTTCTTCTTCTTCTTCTTCTTCTTCTTCTTCTTCTTCTTCTTCTTCTTCTTCTTCTTCTTCTTCTTCTTCTTCTGCTTCTTCTTCTTCTGCTGCTGCTGCTGCTGCTGCTGCTGATGCTGCTGATGCTGCTGATGCTGCGGCTGCTGTCTATGAGGATCATGGGTGTTAGAGACAGAAGTCGACAGCTGGAGGAAATGCTGGATTGTTTGACTGTGGCATAAAAAAAAAACCACATCAGTTATCAAGATTACTGTGTTGTGTTGTTTGTCCATCAAGAATGATGATGACCATTCATTTCATCCAGTGGGGTTGAAAGTATGGAGCCGTGAGTTCTAAGATGGCTCATAAGGCCTATTTTGGCTCGAAATGTTCTTTGACAATGTGGACAAAGATTGCTTGACGTTTCTGGAGGAGGATTTCCTCCAGTGGTTTTTCTGTCCTGCCTTTTCTTCACAGCTCTTGCAGTCCTGGTTGCCTCACAAGTACTGCACCCTTGCGTATTGATGCACGCCACGAATTTCGGTCTCTGGCTGCAGTCTCCCAGGTGTCATGATGAATTCCAAAAGCATTCAGTGAGATTTTCAGTGTCTTTAAAGCGTTTCCTCTGGCCGCCTTGGCAGCGTTTACCACAATGCAACTCGCCGTAAAAAATTCGTTTAGCGAGCCTGTGATCTGGCATGCGAGTCAAGTGACCAGCCCAGCGAATCTGATTCTTCATTAGTAGAGTGTGGATACTGGGCATGCGCGCTCTTTCTAGGACTTCAGTGTCTGGGATCTAGTCTTGCCATTTAATCTTCAGTAGCTTCCTAAGGCAGACTGTGTGGAAGTGGTTTAATTTCCTAGCGTGTCGCTGATAAACAGTCCAGGTTTCACAAGCGTACAGCAATGTGGATAATACAACTGCTTTGTAGACTTTTAGCTTTCAAGATCTTTAGCTTTATCAAGATTACTAAGAACACCGAGGACACGTGTTTATGGAGAAGCATGATCGCCGGTCTAATTAATGTATTAGATGTTATCACCACCATGATACCTTCCCGTCTAATGCAGTAATTCCCTAACGTGTGCTAACGTTTTCTGTGTCACAGCTCACACACTCCCCACATGTCCCAGGCCTCATATTTATGCTCACACGCAGACGTACAACACGTTCTTGATGTTAAGTTTACTGCAAATAAAAAACGGCACCCGCCCTGAACTGCTCATCGCTTCACAGAGCGATATCGCTAACTTTTAGAATCGCTGTTCTAAAGTATTATATGAGAACATGTGACTATACATAAACTGAACCTACTGTTTGCTGATGATAATGCGATGTGATGCGTATTGCGTTGTAGGCTAATTAGCAGACATGTTGGTGCACTAATCGGGCACTTAATGAATGGTGGAATACAACCACAGAGGGAGATAATTTTAGGGCCAAGTTCTGGGTTTGGTGTGTGAAGATGTCATACTACTCGTATATAGACACAAGAGCCATTGACCATACTATAAGATGTGCACATTGGCGTCTGTGATACCTAACACAACGAAGGATTGTGTGTGGATTTAACATACGTTGCTATTATTACTGGACTAAAAAAAAAATGTATGTCCCTTGCTGGACGTTGCAGTCAAGTCCAAGTTGATTTTCTAATCAATTTTACTTTTAGTAGGTTGCCATTGATTTTTTAATGAGAAATCCACGTTTAATTCCACATTAATGCCTTTTTAGCTCTCCGTCTCCTCTTGCGGATAATGAAATGTATGGATGCTAACTACACCTGCTGCACTCTACTTGCTTTGTGTGCACATCTAACACGTTATCGCACCGGCATGTAGCACTAGTTTGAGTATATATTTTATGTTCCTTTAGTCTGCACATTATTTTCCTATTCGTGCCTATTTGAATATTGCTCAATACCGGCGCCGTAGAAGCCAGCCAATCTGCCCTCTCATTGCTCCGGACTCCCGCATGTTGAGGGAAACATCATCATCATCATGTTGCAGGTCCTTGCAGAAAGTCGCTGTCATTGTCATCATCTCGCGCCGAAAAGTCTCTCGATCTCTTGCCAATCCACCTGTCTTGTGCACCCTCATGCCTAAGGTGTCTGCAATGTCCAATGTCCATCTTCGTGCTGGTCGACCCTTGTGTCTTCTACACGGACCGTACCGTGCATCACGATTCCTTTCAAGCCACTGTGACGTTCAATATGGTCCGAGTATTTCAGTTTCCAAGACATGGTCCTGTTTATGTGTCAATTTTCTTTACTCGTTGTTCACATCTTGTAACATTTCAGAATTATCTTCTTCTTGGTCCATAATTTTCTAAGAATTTTCCGTAGCTCTTGAGCTCAAAAGTCCCAATGTTCTTCTTTAGTAATTGCGGAATTGTCCAATAGTCTCAACTATATGTTGCTTCAGGAAAAATGCATGCCCCCAAAAATGTATTTTAACATGTTAGCTGGTGTTGTGTCATAAACTTCCAAGACGGTTTAATCTCTGTAGTGCCATGGACAGCCGTTGTCTAATTTCGTTTGTATTTTAGCATGTTTGCTGGTGTTGTGCCATAAACTTCCAAGACTGTTTAATCTCTGCAGTGCCATGGACTGCCTCTGTCTAATTTCGTTTGAACATCCCCCCACAGTTGATGATTATGGAGCCAAGATATTAAATTATTCAAAGTTTGTGACATTTTTTTTTTCAATTTCTTTGTAGTTAATTGTGATCTTTGGTTGGAATGGGATTTTATTTGTGGACACCAGTTTTATTTTGCCAAAGTTCAGAAAAATATTCTGCCTTTCACTGTCTCTTCGTAGACAGGATCAGTTTCTCTAATTATTTTGCACTATTTGAGAGGAGAACTGTGTCATCTGCATATCTAAGATCTGAGATTTGATTTCCACCAATGACAAATGATCTCTGGTCTCATCATTTTTGACATTTCTCATTACATGTTTGAATATATGTTGAATATGTATGGAGTGAGATGCAGGAGGGAAATTTACCTTTAGAAATATCCATAATTTATTCATTGCACTGACAAAAAGCACCTTTAACATATTGTATAATTAACGGTGAGTCGGATAGTATAGCTACTTTGGTATAATTAGGGCCTGCGAGCCATTGGAACGCAGCAGTTATTGACTCCAATCCCATGCTTACGCCGGATTTTGTGAAGGTTTAATTAAGCTCCGCTCTATTCTTCAACATTTCTACCCTGCACTCTGACTGTAAAACCCCCACCCTGAACCTTCTCCGAGCAGCAGTTATCCGTTAGTGTAATGAGCTCTTAGTGTGCGCGTTCAAAGATATCATTTTCACAACCTCGTTTCTTGGAGCAACTGTCGGGTCTTGAAAGTAACGAGCATGTAGATTTGTTGGCTTCAAGAACTTCAGTACACGGAGCACTCACGATGGCGAAGGCAAATATCCCGAAGACTACGTATGAACGACTGCTGGTTATAGATACAATAACAGATGAAACAGCATATTTAACTAATTAAATGCCGAAGGATAATATACCGCTACATGTGACCTCCCACTTAGACAGAAGGACGATAGATGGCCATACCAGCATCATCGTGTTGTTTGTTTTGTTTTGTGGCATCTTGCGCAGTTGCAATGCTCAGTGAACGGAAATTTACATTATACTTGTTCATTTGATTGTGTACCTTGTTTTATCCAAACCTAATTTTTGTTTGCCACTGAATCAGTTAAATATGCTTGAATTTGGATTAAGTGGGGTTCCAGTAAGGAGCGGAGTACGTGGGCACGACACAAACATGTTTACAACCAGTGTGCTACTATAACCATCAACATCTACACCTTACACCAGTTGTCAAGGGAGATGGATCGTCTGCACGCTATGATGTCTGTTCTTAGAAGCTAAGACCAGTAGTAATTTAAAGCGCATTGCTTCATATCAAATTTTATAACTAAAAATTCTATAACATGTCAACACAGACTGAAAACGATATCAGGTAATGGGGCAACACTAAGTGGTGTTTAGTCAATGTGTTGTGATATTTGAGTCACACCAAGTGGCGCATAGCATATTAAGAATTAAAGGCACTGTAATTGCTGACATGATCCATGGCAGCTTCATTAAAATGCGTAATTGTCCTGTCTCAGCAACAGTCAGTCAATTCTCGAGTCCAGCATAAAGGTTGATTGCAATGTGCCCAGGACGATTTGTGCCGTTGCTTCTCAGTGTGCACTCTAACAGACTACGATTCATCAACGTCTTCATGTTATTGTTAAACTTATTGTGCTATCCGCGACTTGCCCAACAGCCCTCATTATTTCCCTCCAGTATAAGCGGGCGCGTTGGTGTAAAGGTTATGGAGTTAGTCTGACAATGGCATGAGCGTTATCCGACGAGGATTCCGCGTCTGCACTCGCCTCTTGCTACGGAAGGGAAAACTGGTCACCCATTTCTCCGTGCACCCGGACCTCAAACATATGATGAACCTAACACTTCAGATGCCCATTGCAGGTTCCAGCTACGAAAATGTCTTTAAAATATTCCGCATGAGTGTCTTATCTTTTAATGTGTTCAGCATATTTCATTTGTCTCTGTTTTGTTACTTCTAGGAGCTTTCATTTGATTCATAACTGTATTAAGAATCTTCATTTGCATGCGTAGTAACTTGTATTTTATCTATGAGTCATAGAAATAGTATGACTGTTGAGTTTAGACATTGTATACAAAGTGGCTTAGAGTTACCGCGTCCGCCACTGGAATAGTGAAACGCCACCTAGCCAACTTTGATAAGGATAAACTAACATAACCGGCGTGCATGTTACATACATGTGTAGCAAATACTAGTAGACTGAGGACTTACAGAGGTATCTGATTGTGTAATAAATATGATATTTTACAAATCCATAAATAGAGAGTTCTTAGTTCTTGAATTTAAGAATTGCCATTATAGCACTCAGGGCAAACTTTGCCCAACTTCCTCAGTAAACGGTATAGACGCTTATCGTTCCAGTAACACAATGATTTTAAACTCGCTGGATTCATCCTCACTGTTAGAACCACACTTAAATCGAAGTTCAAATATTCTTAAATACTGTGGTACCTCGGGTTACGAACCTAATTCATTCCAGAACTCGGTTCGTAACCCGAAACGTTCGTAACCCGAAACATTGAAATCAATTAAATAAAGACAATCCGTTTCAAGATGAAAGAATTGTTCTTTATTATTATTTTTTGTATTATTAACATCCGGTGTACTTCACGTTTTAAATAAAGAGAAATAATAATTAAAAAAAAAAAAAAAAAAAAAAATGAATTAAATGTAAAATAAAAAGAGATTTAATCCATCTTTATTACCAAGAAAACAATCATGGGAAATTTGTCACTTTCTTTGTTATTCTGAATCATTAGTTTCAGGAGTATCTTGTCGCTGTTTCTTGGCAGCCGACAGGGAATCTTTCTGCACCAAGAAACTATCAAGGGAAATTTGTCGCTTCCTTTTCTGGAGAATCTTTCTGAAGTTGGCTATCGCGTTATCATTCATCAGGTTTACTGCCCTGTTGGCAAAAAGTTTGTTTGGATGATGGTTAACAATGAAGTCTTCGACGTCTGCCCGCTTGCTGCCAATTTCTTTAATCCTGGCAGTTGAAACGATAACTGACTCCTCATCATCGGACGATTGCTCCTCCTTTAATGTCTTTAGCTGTTCATTCTGAAGATCCACAAGCTCATCTGTAGCACTGTTTATACTGTACGCGATCGTTTGTCTCCACCGTTACACCTTGCTCTCTCTCTCTCACGCTCTTCTTCGTTCGTAACCCGAGGCACTGTTCGTTACCCGAGACATAAAATTTTCGAAGTTATTGTTCGTAACCTGAATTGTTCGTGACCTGAGGCGTTCGTAACCCGAGGTACCACTGTATGTTGTTTCATGTGTTGTTGTGTCGTGTTACAAGGCCAGCTAGGCAAGCTATCGACATTTCACAGCTGCCTTGTGGCGTAAGATTTCATGTTTCTCCACAAAGGGGCTGAGTGGTCTCGAGGTATGGTGTTCGCCCTGAGTGCTGGAGGTCCCGGTTCAAGTCCCGGTGAGGGCCGGGATTTTTTTTTTCACGTGGACTTCTAGTAACAACATTTCCCCTGGTCTCTGGGTAGTGAGATCGGACGCCCATGTGTACTGTTGCGCACGTAAAAAATCGCTTGGTAGTTGGAAATCGAAAAAGAGTAGCGCCAACGGCGCTGCCCGGGAAAAATTTCGAGTTAAAAATCTACCCAAAGTATTTCAGGATCCTCGCCGGTGCTACGGAGTTCGTGCACTAAGATTCGCCGGACTACTTTAACTAGTTTCTTCCACGCGATCGTTGTTAGCTACTCTGCCTTTCAAGGTATTCCGCAACACACGACAAGCGTAATACATATGGGCCTATCATGTGTTATAGAAACCATAAAGGGAAGCAATGAATAGAAACACAAATAGACAATGCGGGAATAACTAAACCAACCAAGAGAAAAGGTGGCCATTCTAGAAGTATGACGCAATACGGAGAAAGCCACGAGTCCGGGTGGCAGATTTTCTTCCTTTCAACTAGGGAGATTTCCAGAATTGGCATCGGGGAACTAGATATGCTTTTGTCTGGAATCCACACAGGAAACGAAAAAGAGGATACCCCAAAACACACAAAATAGGGACGTAAACGAATAAATTGGGGAGGACAAGGACAGTACAGCTTGTGGTGAGTTGGATATCAAGTGAGTTGGTTGATATCCTATGACCCAATGGGGGATAAAGAGCGAAAGAAGAAAACACGGATAATTTAACTCCCCCCCCCCCTCCCTCCCCCATAACTTTTTGGAATAAGGTAAGGCATCGTTAGTGTCCACGTGATCGACCATTCATATGGATAAGCACGTTCTATGAATATTAATTACTTATATGTTACAGCTTAATTTGTTTGATTCATGACTGGTGTCTAGTGTGTGCCTTTAACGTAACTATATAAGTACATTTGACACATAAAAGACCATAGCAAGCATTTTTTTAATGAAGGAATTGATCGTAAATGTTTATTTGTGCTGTACCCAAAACGGTATTACTATTTCTGATTAAGTTTTTTGTGCTTGCCGACCAAGTATGGTATTAAGAAAAGATATAGGCAATGTGGACTCGGCGCTGGAGGAGGTGGGGAAGTTCGGAATGTACACCATGGTTCAGTTTTCAATGCAAATCTTGGCTCAGATCACTGTGGCTCATCATATGCTGAGTATAGTTTTCACAGGTATGTGTTCTATATCCAACGGGTAAACTTCGATTTCACGGGTAAGTATCAGCTCTAACACATCACACACCATTCTGCTAAGTGACGACGACTTCCGAACTTGAATACTGTAATAACGCGACTTTTCTTTCAATCAATGTACCGAAAATTTTAAAAACGTTTCACATGTAAACATTGTTAAAGACTTGTTTGTTAGATTTCGTCTTCTTTCTTCCATATTTCTCATGATAATGGCGTTGATTGCGCGGTTTCAGCTAAGGGCGAGCCTGCGATATTTGCATCTTTGCGTGACTATTTCAACTGAAGCACGGCATTTTTGGTGAGAAAATGTGCACCCTGGGTCGAAATGGGAGGCCAGGTCAGTGAAAAAATAAACTTGGCCTCTATGAGACACCAGAACGACAGGCAAGCGTGCAAGCCACAGCGCTACAACAGCTAATTAGACCTGTAACCAATATTACAATTCACATAAATATAAATTCCTCTAATGCGGAAGATCGATTAATAACATTAGGTATGCTGCTGATACAGTCTTGATAACACTTATGAAACAGATCTCCAAGAACTAGTTAGACATATAAATAGTGTAAACATTCACATAAATATAAATTACTTGGGAACTGAAGTTAAGTCAGTTGCATATCCTTTACAGGACGTCGCAGTCAACACTAGCATGTTTTGCTGATGTGATTTCCTGGATTTAGGAAGAACAAAGGATGCACAGATGCCATTTTTGCTCTTAGACAACTTATAGAAAAAATCAGTCGAATTCAATTAAACACTCTACTTAGCCTTTGTCGACCAAGAAAAGGCATTTGATAGAGTAGATAGAAACAAGCGGTGGGAAATCCTTAAACAAAATGGAGTGAGTACACATCTAACAAACCTATGTAAAAGCTTACAGTGTATACAGTGAATGCATAGTGAGGACAACTGGAGGACACTCAGAACCCTTCACCATAAGATCTGGAGTACGACAAGGTTGTGTCATGTCCCCTCTCTTGTTGATAAAGTATATAGACAACATATGTAAAGAAACCAGACCGCAAGAATATCGCATGACGAAAACACAGAAGAAGAACCATCAGCAAATCTAACCAGTAAAGAACCCCTGTTTGCTGACGACCAGGCACTAATAGCAAAATCAGAGGCTGAATTACAAAACCACATGAATAGTCTAAACGAAATGTGTAGGGAACATAACATGAAAATTAGCACAAGCAAAACAGAGGTAATAACTATAAATAAAGAAGAAAAAAAACAACAATTCACCTAAACGAACATCCCTTGAAACAAGTAGAGTTTCAAGTACCTAGGAAGTATAATATCATCAAATGGCAGATCAGAAGACGAGATCGAAAATAGATGCAATAAGGCAAACCAACTCATTTGACAAATGCCACCAATACTAAAGAACAAACATGTATCAATAAATACTAAGAAAGCGAAGACACAAACAATAGATTGCACGATTTATTGCCTGGCATATTTCGCTGCATCTCGTCAGGTACATACTGCAGAAATCACACAACTTACGTGACTTAACTAGATAAATCCTTCAAGTTGAAATATACACATATTCGCACAGTAATGTCACTTATCTACCACGGTAATTTTAAGCTGACTAACATGTCTTTCTGTTTACACAATTCTGGCTTGCGTTGATAGATCATAATTGCTTCTGCAAATTTTAACAAGCGAGTATTTTGTGTGTTAAACAACACGCGAAATGCAGTGTCTCTATCCACGACATGGCCACTGTCGACAATGTGCCTACCGATTGAAGACGCCGGGAGCTTCCGGTGTGTCGGCCCCACGAGGCTAGCATTTCCTGTGTGTTGTATCTTGTTGACCCATTGAGGTATGTGTTCTGACACCTGTTTGTTAAGCTGTCTCTCTGTTCTACCAATGTAAACGGCCTGGCATCTACATGTGAATTGGTAAATACAATTGTTTGTGGCGTACAGAGGAACAGGCTCTTTGACTGCTGGTGTAGGAATCGGTACGGTTTTATATCTAATGACTGGAGTTGCAGCACAGAATGTTCGACCTACTGCTGTAGTAAGCCGGTCTTGTAGACGTTGCATTACGTCATCCCCTCGAAAGGTTAGCAGGATGAATACCTTGAGTTTAGGGACTGTAGTTACGTCTGCGTACCACCAACATACAATTCAATTTTCTAACTAAGTCATACCGCCAAATTGACGGAGTGGCCATGGGGAGTCCTCTTGGTCCTATTCTAGCGGACATCTTCATGGCACATTTAGAAGATAAGAGATCCTCAGACATCAACAACTTGGCCTTTTACCGTCGTTATGTGGACGATATACTAATTATCACCACAGACGAGCTACAAGCAACATCGTTTCAGGCCATAATGAACATGACGCATAAAAACATCTCTCTATCTATGGAACACGAACACAACGAAGCGTTACCGTTCCTAGATATTCTAATGAGACGTAGAGCAGACGGCACAATTCAAAGATCGGTGTATCGCAAAGGAACATGGACTGGCCAATACCTAAATTTTCAGAGCTTCACACCTGTCCAGTACAAACGGGGCTTAGTACGGACCTTGTTTGACCGTGCTAGAAAGATATGCACCCAGGACACACTGACAGAGGAATTTGAAACTCTGAAGAATGTCTTAAACCTGAATGGGTACTCCACAGGATTTATAAAGCGCTACTGCCAACAGCCCAAACCCAAAGCAGACGTAACTACAGTCCCTAAACTCAAGGTATTCATCCAGCTAACCTTTCGAGGGGATGACGTAATGCAACGTCTACAAGACCGGCTTACTACAGCAGTAGGTCGAAAATTCTGTGCGGCAACTCCAGTCATTAGATATAAAACCGTACCGATTCCTACACCAGCAGTCAAAGAGCCTGTTCCTCTGTACGCCACAAACAATTGTATTTACCAATTCACATGTAGATGCCAGGCCGTTTACATTGGTAGAACAGAGAGACAGCTTAACAAACGGGTGTCAGAACACATACCTCAATGGGTCAACAAGATACAACACACAGGAAATGCTGGGACGCAGAGGTGTTCCCAAGGCACCAGGGCCGGGTTATATACTGGCCAAGACCTATTGACGCGTCCTCGTCGAGCGTCCTGGGCAACAGGTCCCTTCGGGGTCCTGGCTAAAGTCAATAGGATCACCGATTCCTCCGAAGTCGGAGAGTGTCTGCCTGTACGGCGAGGAACCACCAGTCTGCACACCAATAAGCCAGACATGGGACAACGGATACTCACGCAAACCTCAGGTCCTGTATGACATCACACTGATGTTGGACAACATGATGCCTTCATCCGACATACAGGACTTCGCGTTGGAGCTCAAGCCAACGAACACAAGCAAGCAAGCAAGCACAGGAAATGCTAGCCTCGTGGGGCCGACACACCGGAAGCTCCCGGCGTCTTCAATCGGTAGGCACATTGTCGACAGTGGCCATGTCGTGGACAGAGACACTGCATTTCGCGTGTTGTTTAAAACACAAAATACTCGCTTGTTAAAATTTGCAGAAGCAATTATGATCTATCAACGCAAGCCAGAATTGTGTAATCAGAAAGACATGTTAGTCAGCTTAAAATTACCGTGGTAGATAAGTGACATTACTGTGCGAATATGTGTATATTTCAACTTGAAGGATTTATCTAGTTATTCACGTAAGTTGTGTGATTTCTGCAGTATGTACCTAACGAGATGCAGCGAAATATGCCAGGCAATAAATCGTGCAATCTATTGTTTGTGTCTTCGTTATTCAAATTCACTACGGGAAAACATTGTTTTGAATTACTAAGAAAGCACTTTACAACACAATCTTCCTACCAACTCTATGCTACCAATGCCAAACCTGGACAATGACAGAAACAGAGAAAAGAAAAATCACAACAACAGAAATGAGATTCCTGAGAAGAATACTCAACGTATCAAGACGAGATAAGATCAGAAATGAAGAAATCAGGACTAAAGTGGGGGTTATAGCAGCATTAGATTTTATTAGAAGGCAGCAAGTCAAATGGTTTGGCCATGCAAGTAGGTTACCACTCAACAGCGTACCACAACAAGCAATGATGTACAGACCAGATGGAAACAGATGAAGAGGCCGATCACGTTAACGTTGGACGGAGGGAATAGCAGAGTTCATGGGAATGTCGATATACGAAGCCCATAACCGGACACTCTCACGATGTTTATACTTCACCTCGACAAAGCAAGGTACAAGAGGAACATGATGAGATGAGATGAGATCTCCTGGCAAGTTTACGTTCAGTAGTTTGCTATTGCTTTCTGAACGACCGGCACCCATACCATTTCATAAAAAACCAAAGTAAGACGGTCTGCTGCCAAATCGCCCGCATCTGTGTTATGCTTATAACATCTTAAAGTTGTGCTTATAACTTCCGTCATCATGTGTTAATGTCATTATTTAACAATAGATGTACATCTTAAAGTTATGCTTATAACTTCCGTCACCATGTGTGTTAATGCTATTTCTTAACAATAAATGTGCATCTTAATGTTATGCTTATAGCATCCGTCATCGTGTGTTAACTCCATTACTTAACAATAGATGTACATCTTAAAGTTATGCTGATAATTTTCGTATATTTAATTCACACATTTTACAATTCAGGACAAAAAAATCCCTTCAGATGTTTGCCACCAAGCCATCACAACTTATCGGTCTTTAGCCAGACAGGTGGTCTGCCGTCTAAAAATGTAACAGCTAACAACTTCAGCGAGACAGCTTACGGATATGTATGTCAGTCGCTATCAGAGACACATTTCCCCAACAACAGTTCCACTTGCAATGCGTACACTGTTCAATACCAGCTACCAAAGGATAGATACTTTGTATCTGAGGTGAGGTTTATGACAAGTGTAGTTAATTCAGTCGTCTGGAATGTTCATCATATTTGACAATTTGTATCAAAATATCAACGGGCGCGTTAGTGTAGCCGCTAGGCGGATCCGCTGATAATGTTATGAGCGAGGTCGGACGCAGGTTTGATGCCTTGCACTCGTCGTCCGCTAAGTGAAAGGAATGCTGGCCACCTATTCTCCTGTGCACTCAGGCTACACGTTGTGATGTTTCTAGCACTTCACAGAACGATAGCAGGTTACTATTGCGATATTTTTTCTTTCTGTATATCAAAATATAATATGTGCGTTTGTGTAATGGTTAGAACATTACGTAACAGTGGCATGAGCTGGGTGGGACGAGGGTTCGATCTCAGCTATCGAATTTCACTACGTGAGGGAAAGATTGGCCTATTCCTCCGTGCACTCAGGCCTACACAATGTTATGGGCCTAACACTTCATATACCATAAGCAGGTCACCTGCTATGCGGCTTTTTGATTGATTGATTGATTGATATCAACAGCTGCTCTGTTAGAATGAAAGCTTTCAGTCTAGGACTGTTGATTAAATGGCTGTGTTTGCATTGCTTCAGCGTGCTTGATTCAGAAAATGGACGAAGAAGGAGGTACACATATTTCATGCAAACCAGTGTTTTAGACACCCGTGTGTTAGCGTCGTCCGTAAGGGAAGCAAATAAAAGGAACACTAAACTTGTATGCATCTCATGAAAGACAACTAAGAAGGGTTGTGCGAAGGACAGGCTACCCGAACATGTAGAACAAGTTCCATTACAAAATCCAACCAGCAATGAAAATGTAGAGTTATTCATGAGGAAAAGAACATCATAACTTAGAGGGAAAACCAGGAGAACTTTTAATCAGATAGCGATGGGAACGATTAGTAGTATGACTCTTCGCTGGCTGTTGAACGAGACCACGGAGCACGTATGGGAATATCCTGAGTGCAGCGATGTCGTTCTTAACTCATCTCAACTCAACTCAACTCATGAGGGAAAATATTGAGTATCCTTCTCAGGAATCTCATTTCAGTCGTAATGTTTCTTTTCTTTTTTATGTTATTGTCCCGAATAAACAAAATATATCGTACGAACGTTAACATAAATTTTATGTTTATCCAATACAGTTTGACTTGGTCTGTGAGCGTGAATACTTGGCTGGTCTCACACAGACATTGCTGACTCTAGGTCATGCCATTGGGTCACTTGCCGTCCCGTATTTCGCCGACAACTATGGGAGAAAGCCGGTACTTCTCGTGTGTTCTCTTTTCTGGCTTGGGTCAGCCCTGGCACTGGCCTTCTCTGTCAATTACACAATGTTTGCAATTTTCAAAACACTGGGTGGAATCTTTTTACAGGTAACAATCCATCGATACCTACATCTTTAAATATCTAAAGATTTTACGATTGTAGTAAATATTGTAACCTATATACTGAAATCTGTACATTGTAGTATGTTCGTTGTATTTTGTAAATTGTAATCTTTTCATTATAATAAGTCTATTGGTATCCGTGCATTACAAACGGTGTATTCTTATTTGTACATGGTACTAATCAACATCATGCCTGGCAAACTAAAATACTTGGGCCCTGTTAAACGACCCAGTGGTTTAGTAAGAACAGTGACGTCAGGAATGGTTTCTGGGAGAAGAGGCAGTGGTTTGACCAGCAAGAAAATGGACACGGAACATTGGACATACAAATACATGAGACAGTGGGACTGGCACAGCATTCAGAATCTGTTCGCCAGGCTGTGACAGATTGATATTCTGCAAAGGATCAGCTTGTCCCCCCCCCCCCCCCCCATATCCTTTACATGACATTGCAGTCGGGGGGCTGAGTGGTCTCGAGGTATGGTGTCCGCCTCGAGTGCTGGAGGTCCCGGGTTCAGGCCCCGGTGAGGACCGGGATTTATTTAAAAAATATGTCTGGACTTCCAGTAATACAATTTTATCTGGTCTCTGGGTAGTGAGATCGGACGCCCGTGTGAATTGAATTGTTGCGCACGTAAAACATCCCTTGGCAGTTGGAAATCGAAAAAGTGTAGCCTAACGGCGCTGCCCGGGCAAAATTTCGAGTTAAAAATCTACCCAAAGTATTTTAGGATCCTCTCAGATGCAACGGAGTTCGTGCATTGAGCTGAGTTTCTCCAGACTCAGGTTTGAGTTAGGAGAAAACGGAGCACTTATGGGTTAAACCGTGTGCCGTGATGTTGATCCAACGACTAAACTAAACTAAACTAAGACATTGCAGTCAACACCAGCATCTTTCAGCTGATTGTTGATGTCTTGGCAAGATTACGTTCAGTAGTTTGCCATTTATTTCTGAGCGACCGGCTCACATACCCCGTAAGTAACCAACGCGGTTAATTTCCATTTACTTGTATATTACATTTTGGCACTTCTTCCTTCCTAGTGACGACCATAACCTGAGTCTTTTTACAATTTAATTCTTCTTCTTCTTCTTTTCGTTCATCCGGAGTGTTTTTTCAGATGTGATTGCGGTGTGCGTTAGGCACCCTTGGGTCGAAACCCTTAGGTCAACACATCCGGCTTCTGCGTGCATTTTTGACCAGGTTGGCATTCCTGGGAGACTCTCACTTTTGTGGTACCGTCCACCTCCCAGCTGGTCGAGTTGGAACGGTCGAAGACTTCGCAGTCATCCCTCAAAGGAAGGCAGGGACAGTCCATAGCATTTTCCGCCATCCTGGGTGGCTTCCATAATTGCAGAGCCGGCACATAACGCTCTGGTTCTGGGCTTACCGAGGGAATCGTCACGGCCTGCTCATGGCTGCTTTAATTCCTCACTTCAATATATTGGGCATTTCGTTCGCCCCGGGCCGTTCCCGCACAGACCAGACTGGTTTGCAGTCAATCTCCACTCAGCGAGTTTTTCGGACATGTGCTTGTCGTTGTGTCCGTCAGAGCTGTTCCAGACACGTCGGACATTCGGAAAACTACCTAGTCAGAGCTGTTCCGAACAAGAGCGGCATTCGGAAACTAGGTAGCTGTTCCTAGCACGAGGGAAGACTAGTTAGAGCTTTTCCGGTCACGAAAGACATTTCACTCGGACGTAATTGCGTAGTGCCATTTTTATTTTGCCGCGCCGTAGGCTGGCACTTCCTGCTTCGGCGGGCATTTTTGATGAGGTTAGCCTTCCTCGGTTTTCGAGACAGTTAGACTCTTATTTCGACTTCCACACAGCAAGCTTTTGCTTCGGGCTGCCACGTAATGGATTCGCAAGACAGGCGTTCCATTTCGTGTCAACGAGACAATTTTTTACCTTTGACTACACTCACTCCATGAGTATGGTTACGGACTATCTACGGGACGTGCGACCGAGGTGTTTTCCCACCTTTTTGTACTCGCTCACGAGGTAGACTACATGTGCTGCCGGCTCAGCACCTTACCTCCGTGCGTCTGTGGGCGAATAACGGTCAGGCCCTTTCATCCGGGGATACCTCATATCCCCCAGCTAAGAGCCATCGAACGAGTATCTTCGCCGAGCATGTAGCGTGCTCAGCACCTCATCACAATTTTGATGTAGGTTTTGGGTCGGCCAGGCTCTCACTTCCGAGAGTTTATGGCTTAGAGACGTTCAGCCATACACCTCGGATGGGAGCCTTAGAGGTTATGTCCGGACTGAGATTTTTGGGATCGTTTGCCTGATTTTGACTGCTATCCTCAGTCACCTGCTGAGCAGCAGGTTGTGTCTCTCTTAGTCTGGTCCCTATCCCACGAGCCGTCCGATATGTAGTTTTCATCCTTCGGCAAGCACATGGGGTCGATGGGACACGCTCCCCCACCACGGCAAGGTGGAGACACATCGGGGGAGCAATTTAATTCTAACCCCAGTTGCTCACTGTGTACAACAACCGCATCTACTAATTGTTGCAGGTCCTGCGCATTGTCTGCAATTAATACTGTATCATCTGCATATCTAATGTTATTGATGTTTCGTCCTCCAATGCTGATTCCATTTATATCCTCTACATTTCTGAAAATATTTTCACTGTATAGGGAAAAAAGATCTGGAGACATCACACATCCTTGCCTAACACCTCTTTTAATTGGCTGATACTGTCCCACTTCATTATCAATCCTTATTGCAGCTTGTTGTTTCCAATATATGTTTTTTATAAGCCTAATGTCTTCCCCATCAATTTGTAGATCTGCAAGCATATCCACCAGATTGACATGTCTAACTCTATCAAAAACCTGTGTATAGTCAATAAAGCAAAGATGTATATCCTTGTTTACTTCTATAGCACGTTCAATAACTGTTCGCAGCATATACACAGCATTTACTGTACCCTTTCCTTCTACAAACCCACATTGTTCTTCCCCTATTTCAGGTTGTATCTTCTTTCTCACTCTTTGCATGATAATTCTTAGCAAAATCTTTGTGATGTGACTCATTATACTAATTGTTCTATGTTGATCACATTCCAAGGATCCTGATTTCTTTGGGATTGCAATAAATACAGAGTTACATAATTCAGGAGGTATATCTCCAGTATCATATAATGTGTTCATCAGTCTGGTGACTTGCTCTAGTCCAAATTCTTCTAAAGCTTTAATCATTTCTGTTGTGATGTTATCTGCACCGGGGGCCTTGCCAGCTTTCATATGCTTAAGAACATTTCGAACCTCCATCTCCAAAATTGGCGGTCCTTCATTATTAAATCTAATATCATACTGTTCGTCTCTGTTATCATCATAAAGGTGTTTCACATAATCTGTCCATACATGTAGAATCTGGTCTTTTTCTATTATGATTTTGCCATCTTTAGTTTTTAGACACCCTGTTGATGTACTTGTTCTTTTATTAGTAAGTTCCTGAATTCTTTTGGGCACTAATTTGGTATTTTGACTGTTGTGTTGGTTTTCAATTTCTAAGCACTTTTTCTCAAGCCATGATTAAAATGTGTGAGAGGCCGATGTGATATTTACCACATTACCCATCAACTGCCGATTGGTGTATACAAATATAGGGCGAACATCATATAATCAGTACATCAAAGGTGTTTAAAAGGGTTGTTTACTTATTTAAAAATACCCACTATACCAGTGTTTATAACATGGCCGTTAATTACAGTCAAGCGTTAATGATAAAATATATTATCTCTACTTCATTATGCCACAATGTGAAATGGTTTCCTCTTACAACTGTGACCTTTACCTATACACTATGACGATATGTAGTTGTAAATTGATAATTATCCTTAAATTCATGTTTCTAAATCCCCGCTGCAGTCAGAAAGAAATGGCCCGAGTCTCCATAAGGGAACAATCTTTAATTTCTCAAGAAGACGACGATGACGAGAATAAAGAAGGGGAAGATGACGAAGAAGAAGATGGCAAAGAAGAAGAATGGTAGTAGTAGTAGTAGTAGTAGTAGTAGTAGTTGTAGTAGTAGTAGTAGTAGTAGTAGTAGTAGTAGTAGTAGTAGTAGTAGTAGTAGTAGTAGTAGTAGTAGTAGTAGTATTAGCAGCAGCAGCAGCAGCAGCAGCAGCAGCAGCAGTAGTAGTAGTAGTAGTAGTAGTAGTAGTAGTAGTAGTTTTAATAGTAGTGCAGCAATAGTAGTAGTAGTAGTAGTAGTAGTAGTAGTAGTAGTAGTAGTAGTTGTAGTAGTAGTAGTAGTAGTAGTAGTAGTAGTAGTAGAAGCAGTAGCAGTAGTAGTAGTAGTAGTAGTAGTAGTAGTAGTAGTAGTAGTAGTAGTAGTAGTAGTAGTAGTAGTAGTAGTAGTAGTTGTTGTTGTTGAAAAAGAAGAAGAACAATGGGAAGAAGAAGAAATCAAGACATGCTTACGTATTATCTTCTTTATTGTCTTTTTGACATCAATATCTGAAATGTGTACAGATGTGTACTATCTTACATATACACACGTTAAATATACTGTTTATATTTCGATGAACAGGCCGTAGCGCAGACTTCTGTAACTGTTATGGTAGAGATCTTAACTGGCAAACAAAGGGGATATATGTTTGGGTGCCTGGCCTACATCTTCTGGACTCTAGGCATTATACTGATGGTTCCTGTGGCCTACGCACTCCAAGAGCACTCCTGGAGAATGTTAGAACTTGCCTATTGTAGCTACTTCGTTTTCATTCTACTCTACATCTTGTGAGTACATATTTTCATGTGTTACCATTGTATTATACTGAACATTATACTGTTATACTGATCTTGTTGGATATTCTTATGTAATCTGTTTAGAAGTTAGTTAGTTAGTCACGGTTCCAACTTCACGGCAACGAGTCGTCCCCATATTGCTCCGTTCATGTGCCAGTGAATATCACAAAATGCTCCTCACTGCCCCATGTGAACATTCGAATAGACAGGAGTGTCGGCAAGCCAACAACCTGCACAGGTACACTATGCATAATGCCGCCGCCAGAATGCCAACACAAAAGTCCTCCACAAAAAATACAGTTCATCGTCGATGAAAACGGCAGTCACCAGAAAGACTTCATTGACCAGGGTTTTATCCCATATGGCTCGGTCTCTTTCTGCAGGGCGACCCACCGAAAGCGCAGCCAAAGCACGAACTCCGTAGCTACAGCGACGACTCCCAAGAGTCTCCTGAAAAATGCACTCGTGAACCGAAAAGGCAAACCAGTCAATCCAGCAACAGCCGGCCGTCATCGTTCCGACCATGCAGTTCACGCGAAAAACAACCGCGGAAAGATGCAAAAGCATTCCACGCAAAATTCACAGCTCACAGTGTCGCGCCACGCACTCACTCAGTAGCAGGGCGACGGAACCATAGCCTCCTTAGTCGCCTCTTACTACGTGCATGGTAGGCAACAGTGTTACTATTCTTTGCTCCCCCGTATGGACCCCGGCAACACACGGGCGAATCTGTTTAGAAGCAGCTACCTAACGTGTTAACTGACTTTCCTATTCCTGATGTTGGCAACATCTGCTGCTACGTAACGTGTTAACTGTCGTTATTATACTCCTGTTGTTGGTAACATCTTTCACTATATAAAATAAATCTGAGAGGCCAAGGCAGTTGAAGCGTATAACGTTTAAAATAAAATAATAAAAATAAAGGGGCATTTTCACACACGTGAACTGAACGATGGAGCCCGGAAACGACCCCACAATCTCCCGAATGAGATGCAGTATCTTACCCTCTTCGCCACGAAGACCTTCATAAAAATTTGCATGGACAATAAATAAACGTGATGAAAAACACATACATGCATACGAGCTATGGTGTTATCGAAACAATGGCAAGGTTCAGACGGAATGAAAAATACAGACACATTGATAGTTGTGGATAATTTAACAATACAGATAATAATTCCTAAGGGAATAAAACATCGAAGACCCTCATGATTTTGTCATACCTAATACATTAAGAAAGAGCAGAGAGAGAGAGAGAGAGAGAGAGAGAGAGAGAGAGAGAGAGAGAGAGAGAGAGAGAGAGAGAGAGAGAGAGAGAGAGAGAGCGCGTACTGGACGGTACAACACTGGGATAAAGAGGAAGTGGTTGCCCAAGGACAACATTTATAAAACAGGCACGCACAAATTGATTCATAGAGACCTACAAGGAAGTAAAGTGTACAGCACAAGACAAACGACAACGAAATGGAATGATGACAAAGTTTAACGACAAGCCAAGGGCTGAAGTACTTGATGATAATGATGTGAAACAGAGGATGTAAAAGTATTAATTGTCACTAATGAGTTAATTATAGTTGACGGCACAATAATACGCCAAACATAGAATTCATCGTGAACCAAGTCACGGCAGGCGGAAATATCTCATTTGACACTTCTCCTACCTCATATATTATCATGCTTAAAGTTTCAACAATAGTTCGTGTCTCCAGCGGAATCTAATTTAATATTCAGTATCTTTTGCAATTAAATAATAACTATATTAGAACAATTGCTTCAAAGGCAAGTACAATAAAATTAAAGAAGAAAAAAATAACAACCCAAATCTTATATATAAAAAAGGATCTCCGTCCAAATGTATGTATTTATGTCTGTATGTCCTTTATACGTTCGCGAACGGCCCATCCGATTGAGATGAAATTTTCTACACGCCTTCCTTTCATTCCAGAGCTGCCAACTGTGATATTTTGTTAGTGTGAAATCGCCTGCTTACTCAGTATTATTTCATTTTTCATTTTTCATCATAATTTCATATATCTCATTTGACCTAACTCTGTAAAAGTTATTTCAAGGGGCATAACTTTTCTGTATAACTTATAGTCATATTGTGGCATCGTTTTCAAAGATTTATAAACTCTTTGTCCATAGTTATGTACCGGCATATGAGTTATAATAAATAATGATACAATCTGTAAGGCATTTTCAAAGTTTTCATAAAAATAATGCACAATGCATAACATTGTAACTCATCTTTTTTTTGCTTAAGAAGTTACTGTAGTCATGCAGGTGATTAGAAAGAGTTTTCATTAAAAATAATGGATGGTGTGTGGAAGAACGTTCTTTTAAGTTACTTTTTTTGTTGTATGAATTTAATGAAGCCGGACAGGGTCAGGCAGACAGATA